>JTEE01000035.1:544874-555791 GCA_002896455.3 Chlorella sp. ArM0029B | reverse complement strand
GTGAGGTGGGATGGCAGGCAGGCAGGTGTCCGGTCAGCAGCGGGAGATGGCAGCGTGCTAGCCGAGCAGAGGCACAGCACACCACAGCACAGCACAGCACAGCACAGCACAGCACAGCACAGCACAGCACAGCACAGCACAGCACAGCACAGCACGGCACAGCACAGCACTGTTGCCTGATGGCCTCACGCAAGGAGGTGCTCTCTATGTATATGTATACAAGTGTATCAGGGCATCGCGCACCTGCAGGCGGCTGTACAGTCCGGTGCCCGGGGAGCGGAAGTCGGGGATGCCTGCAGGGAGACGAGGGGGCAGCGCCACAAAAAAAGGTATGTTGCCTCTGCGTACAGCAGAGCAGCCCAAGGCCTGCCACTTGGGCAAGGCTCTGGCCAACCTCTCAGGGCAGGCCCAGTCCATGCCACCAACCCCACCCCTGCCGGCGCAACGACACTCAGTCGCTGTCTACGGCCTGCCCAGCCCCCCATACCACATCCCGAGGGGGTCGGGTCGGGAGGGAGGCCGGGCACGAGGGTAGGGTGGGGGTGGGGGTGGGGGAAGAAAGGGCACCAGGCAGCGTGGGACCGTGTGTGAGCGCCCACCTGCCGACACGCTGATGCCTGCCCCACACATCACGATGATGCGGCGTGCCCGCCCAGACTGAATGAGATCCGCCACCCCCGCAAGATCAAAACTGGACAGGATCGCCGGCTTAGCCTGCAGGTGGTGAAGGTGAGGGTTCCAAGCAGCAGGGGGGCAGCGTCACGTGGGAGTTGAGCGGGCACCCCCGCCGCTGAGTGCCGTGCACTGCCGCTGGATGGCGTGCAGTGGCGGGTGCAGTGGCGGGGCGGATTCGTGCATTGGCTGGAGGCAGACCAAGTGCGCAGGCAAGGTCTGGCAGGGCGGGTCCCGCAGGGCAGTACGCACAGGCGGGGTCACGCTGGGTGCCAGCTGGCGCCACAGCGCGCCCACCCTTGGTAAGCAAGCGAGTGGGGAAGCCAAGCGGCGCCGGTTGTGACTTGCAATTGCCTGACTGCTCCACACAGCAAACTGAAAGAGCATGGCCACAGCAGCACTGTCTGGCAACCACTCACGAACTGCATCCCCAGCTCTTCATCCGCAGCGTGCCCATCTGGGCAAGCAAGTGCAAGTGCAGGTGGGTCAGCCAAACATGCGCGTTTGCACTGCCCCTGGCTGCGAGGTGAGAGTGCCCCAGGGGGCGCGCGGTTGTTCTACCACTCACCCGCTGCAATGCCGGACACCACTCAACGGACGTAGGTGAGCCAGACAAGCACTTTTTGAGGCAAGACAACAGAGAAGTCAATACCCCTAAAAACATGTGCAACAGAAACTTGATTACGTAAACTCACCAGCTGAACCCCCACCTCATCATGCACCGAAAGCACGCCCCTCAGCTGGGCTATCAGGTCTGCCACGTCAGCATCGCTGCTGTCCCCCTCGCTCTCCTGCAGGGGAAAGAGGGGCAGCAGCCAGGTGGGCAGGGCAGGCTGGGGTGGTAGAGCACGGCAGCAACACCGTCCCTTTGTGGTGTGGTGTGGTAGGGGTATAAGGGTGCGGCACACGTGCGCAAGGCATTGGTGTTCAGCAGCGCCAGCAGCGGGCGCTGTGGCGGCATTGGCAAAGGCAGGCACAATTGGTGACGCAACGAAGCAGCAGCACACTTGGTGCAATGAGGCAGCGGCAGAGGCAGAGGCTGTGGCACCAAGGGCAGCGTGACAGAAGCGGGCAGGAGTGGGCGGAAGTGGGCAGTGTGAGAGAGGGCCTGCACCAGGCTGGCTCTGCGCCAGTGGAAGCATTATGAGGGGCCATCGGGCCAAGGCGGCATCAGGATTGCATGCGGCAAGTGCATGCAGCAATTGCAACAGCGGCAGCAGAGAGTGGGCAGCCATGCCATTGGACGCATGCGCAGCACAGCGCACACACGAGAGCGGCCACCCACCGAATCGCGGGCGTAGCCGGTGCCGCTGGGTGCCTGCCTGATCACTTCTTCCAGCTCAGATGACTGCTCCTCCTCTAGCGATTTGCTGCTGCTCCGGCTGCTGCTGCTGCTGGCTGCTGCAGGGCGGTCGGCACGGGAAGGGCGGCCCCCAGAGGCCGGCGGCTCTACGGCTGCAGGCGTGGCAGCGGCGGCGCTGGCAGCAGGCGTGGCGGCAGCGGCAGGCACAGCATCCTCGATTGGTTGCAGGTCCGCAATGTCCGCGGCGGGCTGCTTGTCCATTTGTGCAGCTGGCGGCCCTACAGGCAGCGGCAGCCGCGAGCAACGCGTTTACATGTTGGGCTTGGGACTTGCTGGCGGCAAGCCAGTTCCTTGCAGCCCCCTTTGCGGGCATGCACGCCACTCAAAGCGCACCGGCAGGCTCGTTGGCGAGCTGCGCCGACATAGTGGGCAGTTTTGTGAGCGCCGGCGCCAGAGGTTGAGGTGCTGTGAGAGTGTGAATACAAGGGGCAAACAATGCTCAGTGAAAACAGCCGGGAAGGCGTACTGCTCTGCAATGAGTGCAAGTGCGCCGGCGCCCTCAGCACAGCGTGGGCAATGTCCATTCTGGACTGCATGCTGCCGAGGACTCTAAATGGGTTGAGCAGCTGCAAATTGCGTTCTCACGAGCGTGAAACAGAGCAGCCTGTTGACATCAAGCTAAATTCACTGGCACGCCTGCATGTTGCCTGAGCGACTGCTTGACCGCCGCTCGGCAAGAGTGCCTTGTGAAGTGCCCGCCAAGTGTATGCTGCCATGCAAGTTACCACTTATGTTTGCGAAGAAGCATGTACGTGCAATGTTTATGTAACTCTCAGACAGGGGTTCCGAGCTGTAAGAAATCTGCTGTAATCATCTGTGCATCCAGAGGGTCCGTCGCCGCTGCTGGCTGCTGCGTACGCTGCTGGTGCCTGCCGCTTGTCCCAATTTGAAATATTGTTGTCTGCAAGCGCCCCGCATCATTGCCTGCGCTCTCAGCTCGCTAGATCGTGGCAGTCTTGCGTTGCGAGGCCTCCTGTTGACATCAGCTGTGCGCTCGGGGGTGTCCACGCTCGCCTCCCCGATGAACAGCCGGAGAATGAAGGTGCGTTGGTGATTTGCAGCGCCCTGATTGCCCAGCCACAGTCTCCAAGCCGCGCACAGCTGAGAGAAGCGGTGTATACAAACGTTTGATGGCAGCCTGAGCCCACCTGCTCCTTGTTGATGCTCGAGTGGCTCCGTGCCGGCACGATCACCTGTGCACTGGCGCAGCAAGGCCATCTCTCGCGGAACCCTGCTCAGCTGCAGCGGGCAGCGAGTAAGCAGCTGGGCCGATAGCCTCGCGCACACCCGCTCGCCATGCAGAAACTTACTGTAGCGGTGGCCGAGGACGCGCCAGCGGCGGCACTGAAGGGCAAGGCGTCGGCGGCCGACGAGGCCCCCGCTGCTGCCGCCGCCGCCCCGGCGTCAGGCCACCTCACCAAGCGGACAGAGATGAAGCGCGTGGAGAGCGTGGGCCTGGTGTCCAACGCCAGCATGAAGGAGGAGGAGATGGAGGAGTTCTTTGCGCCCGCGGCTGCTCTGGAGGAGGAGGAGCGGCTCAGGAAGGAGCGGGAGGAGCAGGAGCGGCAGGCGGCGGCTGACCCGCCGGCCTCAGAGGTGAGGCAAGCATGCACCTCTGAACTCTGCAGGGTCGAGCACCATGGGGCAGGGCAGGGAGGGACGGGGCAGAAGGGGCAGGTGCTGCTGCGGCAGCAGGGCAGCTGTACATGGCGGGGTTGTGTGCGTAAGGTGCAGCCGCTGCTTGCTGCTGGCCCAGCACAGGCAAAGACACAGCTGCTTTGCATTTTCCATGTTCGCTGGCTGCACTGCCCGCGCTCGCTGATATCATGCAGCCTCACACCGCTTCCCTCCGCACATCACTCCCTGCGCCCCACCCCTTGCCCTGCCCCTCCTTCCCCCGCCCCACTCATTCATTCACTTTGACGGCGCTGCAGCAACACAAACAGAATTGTGCTGCAGATGCATCGCTCCAGCAGTGTGAACACGCACGATATTCCTCCCCCCTCTCCACACCACCCCAGGCGGAGCAGGCCCTGGACCAGGCCCGGTTCAACCAGCTGGAGGCGCTGCTGAACCGGTCGCAAATGTACACCAAGTTCCTCACAGAGCAGGTGGGTGCTGGGCACGCTGGGTGGGTGGGATGGGGCGTGAAGCAGGTGGGTGCTGGGCACACTGGGTGGGATGGGGCGTGG
This sequence comes from Chlorella sp. ArM0029B, assembly GCA_002896455.3. NCBI lineage: Eukaryota > Viridiplantae > Chlorophyta > Trebouxiophyceae > Chlorellales > Chlorellaceae > Chlorella > Chlorella sp. ArM0029B. The sequence continues at coordinate 551,564 of JTEE01000035.1, read as the reverse complement.
AGTTTGGCCTTGAAGCAGGTGGGTGCTGGGCACACTGGGTGGGATGGGGCGTGTAGCTTGGCAGGAAGCAGGTGGGTGCTGGGCACACTGGGTGGGATGGGGCGTGTAGTTTGGCAGGAAGCAGGTGGGTGCTGGGCACACTGGGTGGGATGGGGCGTGACGCCCGGCATGCAGCAGGTGGGTGCTGGGCACACTGGGTGGGTGCTCGCTGGATGAGGCGTGGATTTAGGCAGGGAGCAGGTGGGTGCTGGGTTAGGCGGCAGCTATCTTTTTTTTCACTCCGGACACTTTGGAGGGCCGCCGCTCGCGGGGGGGGGGGGGAGGGTTTCCGTACGTAGCCTCTGGTTCCGTAGGGGAACCAGGTTGTCGGCAGGGGAGCTGGGGAGCTCTAGGTTTGCATAACCAGAAGCGTTGTTAGACAAATGAGAACCAGTCACGGGAAAGAGACAGTGGGAAGTGGGCGAGGGCGACCAGAAACACAAACGAGGAGAGAATGGCACGGCCACCTTTGGGTGGGGGTGGCCACAGTCGCGCTCTCTGTGATACCAGCAGTGCTTCAAGACGCTCCCCGCTTGATGTATCTGGCACTGTTCTGCTGCCACGGCCGCTGGCTGGTGCTAACAGTAAAAATCCTTTTTCATTTTTTTTCTGCTTCCATTTTCATTTTCATTTCATTTCATTCCTTTTTTTTTTTTTTTTTTTTTTTTCAACCTGCCGAAATCAGCTACGTACGTGCAGGTTTTCCAAAACTTCCAGCGGGGGGGGGGGTGTCCGGAGTGAAAAAAAAGAATAGCTGCCGCCTTATACGCATGCTGGTTGGGGCACGGGCGGGGGCAGGGTTTGGGTGCTGGGCTGGGCTTTCAAGGGGACAGGCGGCCACTGCTGATGCACCGTGTCTGGGTGTCCGACCCAACTGAGAGCAAGCTGAAACATGCATGCAGCTAGCAAGGATCTGCCGCACGCCTGTTGCACAGGCGGCCGCCCACACTCAACGTGAGGTGTATAGCAGTCGACTTGCCAATTGGATTCATCATGGAACCGATGTGTGTGATTCCATTGCCCCCCGCAGATCAGCACTGTTGAGGAGAAGCACCAGGAGGCAGCGGAGGCGGCGGTGGAGCAGAAGGCGGGGGGGCGCAAGCGGGGGCGGGGGGCCGCGGCTGGGGCTGCCAAGAAGCCAAAGGTGGATATGGAGGCGCTCACACAGGTTGGTGGTGAGAGGAGGCAGTGCACCCTCTGGGACCGCACCTGCCGTGCGCCCATGGTGCTGAACACCTGCCCTTTGCCTAAAGCCTGGCCACTGACTTCACCCTATACCTGGCCGCCGACCTCATCTAACGCATGGGCCACTGACCTGATCTCACCCAATTCTGACGTCCCCCAATGCCTGGCCACCCACTGGTGTCACAGGAGATGTGCCCCGGCTTCAAGGGCGCGCTGCGCGACTACCAGCTCAAGGGCGTCAAATGGCTCATCTCCCTGTGGAGCAACGGGCTCAACGGCATCCTGGCAGACCAAATGGTGGGTGGGTGGCAGAGCAGGCAGGCGGGTGGAGGGGCGGGCAGGCGGTGTGACTGCTGCGCCCTCCCCACCTCCCCCCGCACCGCCCGCCCCACCACTCCCCACCACTCCCTGCCCCGCAAGACAATGCAGACGTCCTACTTGATAGTGCCACCTGCAGAGCCACTTTGCACCACGCGTTCCCTCGCCTACATCTTCTACCCGCTGGGAACTGCCTTACAAACACCGCCTTCCCTCACCCCTGCCTGCCCCGCAGGGCCTGGGCAAGACGGTGCCGACGGCCAACTTCTGTGCCACATGCGAAACAACTTGGCACCGCACGTCCCTTCCCCTACATCTTCTACCCGCTGGGCACTGCCTCACAAACACCGCCTCCCTCACCCCTGCCTGCCCCCGCAGGGCCTGGGCAAGACGGTGCAGACCATTGGCTTCCTGTGCCACCTGCGCAACCAGGGCCACATCAATGGGCCCTACCTGGTGCTGGGCCCGCTGAGCACGCTGACCAACTGGGTGTCCGAGTTTGAGCGCTGGGCGCCCGGCTTCCCCGTGGTGCTCTACCACGGCAGCAAGGCGGAGCGCCAGCAGATCCGCAGCAAGCACATGCCCACCGGTGAGAGCGCACCTACTTGCTGGGTGGGCTGCTGGGCTGGGCTGGCAGCCTGTGTGCCTGCTGAAGATTTAGGCCGCTGGCCCAGGCGGCCGCATCGACGAATAATTCCCGGTCATTGTCACCTCATACGAAATGTCGCTGCTGGCCTTATCCCCACCGCCTTTTTCTCTTTGTGTGTTTATGTTGAGGCGGCCGCATCGACGCCAAGCTCTCGCCCCTGGTCACCTCGCACGAAATCCTTCTGGCCTCACCTATCCCCATTGCCTTCCCTTGTTGTGCACTTACTTTCAGGCGGCCGCATCGACGACAAGTTCCCAGTCATTGTCACCTCGTACGAGATCCTGCTAGCCGACATAAAATTCATGCTCAAGTACCGGTGGAAGTACATTGTGGTTGACGAGGTGGGTGGCGCAGCCTGCCCTCCCTTCTGCCTTTCTTTCATTCTTTCCCATGCGTTCTCATTCGTTCTGTCTTTCCCAAGAGTGCCTCAATCAGTGAAGCACATTTGTGGTGGACGAGGTGCTCCGTCCTGCTGCTCCGTCCTTTGTTACGCACATGTTCCTGTGTGCATGTTGGCCCCGCTCCGGTGTGCTTTGCAACTGTGCTGGGGAGGGCGAGCAGTATGGGAGCGGGGGGCTGGCTGGCTGGGGCTGTGCGGGGGGGAGGGGCACAGGCACCATCCGCGACACGTAGCGCCGTAGGGCCGCCGCGTTACACACAGTGCGCTATGCTGTGCCGCGCTGCGCTATGCAGGGCCACCGCCTCAGGGACTATTATTGTGCATTCCGCTGCTGTGCTGCTGCTGCTGTGCTGTGCAGGAGCATCGCCTCAAAGCCGTGAATGCGCATGCTGCTGCTGTGCCGCGCCGCGCTATGCAGGGCCACTTTCACAGAGCCTGAATGCCTTCCGCTCCTGCTGCTGCCTTGGTGTGCAGGGCCAGCCTGAATGTGCGTTCTGCTGTTGCTGCGCTGTGCTGTGCCACGGCCTCCAAGCCCGAATGTGCATTCCTCTTCTATGCTGCTGCTGCTGCTGCTGCTGTGCAGGGCCACCGCCTGAAGAACATGAACTGCAAGCTGATTCGGGAGCTGAAGACGCTGCACACAGACAACAAGCTGCTGCTGACGGGTGGGTGGGGCAGGCTGCTGGCGGGGCAATGCCCCCGGTGCGTTCGTTTCTGAGCCGGCTCTTTTGTGAAGCCACGCCCTGGGACCTGCCCCGGGCCCCTGACCTGGTCCCCTGGCCTGTCCTGGCTCCCTGGCCTGCCTCTTTCCCCTGCCCCGGCCCCCTGACCTGCCCCGGGCCCCTGCCCCTGACCCGCCTCCTCTGCAGGCACTCCGCTGCAGAACAACCTGACGGTGAGTGAGCAGGGGGGGCCCATGCAGCGCTGGGGGTGGGCAGAGGAGCGCGGCGGGCTGGCAGAGGACCGCCGAGGGCAGAAGATTGGGGACAGCAAGGGGGTTGCGGGACCTGTGCGGATGGCAGGAGTGCTGATGATGTGAGGGTTTGAAAGGCGCCCGTGCGTGCACCTTGCATCAGCCAATGCACTGCCCCCTCTTAGCCCGCAAGCTCTGCCCCCTTGCCTTCTCTTCTACTTTGTCTCGCACAACGCCTGCCCTTCCCCCTTCTCAACCCTCCTCCTGCGCCCCCACCCACCTCCCTGACCATTTCTTGAGCAGGAGCTGTGGAGCCTCCTCAACTTCCTGCTCCCCGACGTCTTCTCCTCCCTCGAAAACTTCGAGTCCTGGTTCGACTTCACCTCGGCTGTGGGCACCGCCAACGCCGACAAGGAAATCGCGGCGCAGGAGCAGCGCAACAAGGTGAGGCATTGTGTCCGTATATGTTTGTGTGTGTTTGGAGGGCTATGGGCGTAGCCAGCACAGACAGCGACAGTCCCTGGCGCAGGAGCAGCACAACAAGGTGGGCAGCCATGAGGCAGTTGTGTCGTTACATTATTGTGTTGTGTGGGTCTGTGGCACAGCCATCGCAGACGGCAAGTGGTCCTGACATGCTCGCGCTGGGCATTTGCATGCAATGATGCAGTGTTGAGAAGGGACTGTGCATGCACGGCAGTCATGAGCCATGCTGCACCCGCTGCGCCAGCCCTCGCCCCCCCCTTCCTCTCACGTCCTTCACCCTGCCTGCCACCATCTCCCCCCCATCTCACAGGTGGTCTCCAAGCTGCACTAGATTCCGAAGCCCGTTTTGCTGCGCACCGCTCACCCTTCACGCAATCCCTCTTCCATGTCTCCCGCTGTCGTGCCCCAGGTGGTCTCCAAACTGCACCAGAATATAAACTCCTTTCTGCTGCGCACCGCTCACCCTTTATGCAATCTTTCTGCTATCCCCCCCCCCTCCTTTTTGCCCCCAGGTGGTCTCCAAGCTGCACCAGATTCTGAAGCCCTTTTTGCTGCGCCGCGTGAAGACAGATGTGGAGACCAGCCTGCCCGGCAAGATGGAGGTCATCCTGTATGCAAACATGACCGACCGCCAAAAGGAGCTCAACCAGCAGCTGCACGACCGCACGATCAACGTGAGTGTTCTGATATTGTGTATTGTAGATGGGGGTTGTGCGGTGGGCAGGAAGCGGAGGTGCACCAGAGCTGTGCGTGCACACGATCAACGTGAGTGTTTCGATTTGACGGTTCAAGGGTGTCCCTTGTAGATGGGGGTTGTGTGGTGGGCAGGAAGCCGACGTTTTTAGGGTTTTGTGGTTTAAGGTTTATAGGGAAGCAGAGGTGCACCAGGAGCTGTGCAGGCACACGGTGGACACGGATCAGCGACAAGCACTCGGGGCAGAGATGGCAGCTGGGAGGAAGCCCCCGCGACACCTGGCACCGCCACGGCACGCTCCACACGCCTGTTCCCTTCCTGCTCCTGCGCGCGGGTGGGGCGCCTCGTTCAGAGGGCACGGCAATGAGAGCGAGGGGCCCGCCCGCAATGTATGCCCTCTTAACCCTGCAATCCCACTTGGCAACCAACCGCGTTCCTTCCTCCACACCCCCTGCAAACGATTTTGTGTGTGTGTGTGCAGGAGGAGATGGCCAAGATGTCGCGCGGGCGGGGCGGCTCCACGGTGGCCTCCCTCAACAACGTGCTCATGCAGATGCGCAAGAACTGCAACCACCCAGACCTGATCACCGGGCCCTTTGACGGTGCGCTGCCCTTTCCTTTGTCAATCAATCAAGCACATTTCAAGTCCAGGGGGAGCCAGCAAAGTCTCATGGGGCAGTGCTGGGCTGGGCTGCCGCAGGTGGCGTGTTGCACTGGGGTGTGCATGCGCTTGGTTTTGTGCTGCCGCAGGTGGTGTGGCACTGGATTATGCGTGCGCTGGGTTCCTAGCTGCTGTAGCTGTTGTGTTGCTCTGGTGTGCGTGTGAAGGGGCCGTGGGTGGAGGCATGGTGGGGAGCGGGCGCACGGTTTCACGTATATCTATAGCTATAGCTACTGTCTGCTGCTTCCTGGGTGTGGATGCCTCTACAGGCAGCGTGGCCTTTCCCTCCCGCCGGGGATGGTGCACCTCCCCTGCTGGCAAGGTCACACACACTTTCACAGCCGGTCCTCACCCTGCCTCCCCCCTCGCATGCAGGCTCCGTCTTCTTCCTTGCCCCGGGGGAGGACGCACCCCCACCCCTACCCACAGCTGCCCTCGTTCTTTCCTCCTCCCTCCTTCTTCACTTGCAGGCTCCGTCTTCTTCCCCTCCCAGAGGGGAGGACGCCCCCCCACCCCTACCCACAACTGCCCTCGTCTTTGCCGCCTGCCTTTCCCCCCTGGCCGCAGGCTCCCCACAGCTGCCCTCGTTCTTTCCTCCTCCCTCCTTCTTCACTGGCAGGCTCCGTCTTCCTCCCCTCCCCCGGGGGAGGACGCACCCCCACCCCTACCCACAGCTGCCCTCGTTCTTTCCTCCTCCCTGCTTCTTCACTTGCAGGCTCCGTCTTCTTCCCCTCCCCGGGGGGAGGGCGCACCCCCATCCCTTCCTACAGCTGCCCTCGCCTTTGCTTCCTGCCTCTTCCCCCTGCCCGCAGGCTGTCCACAGCTGCCGTCATTTTGCCTCTTGCCTCCTCCCTGCCTCCCTCTCTCCTCACCTGCAGGCTCCGTCTTCTTCCCCTCCCCCGAGGAGCTGGTGCGGGACTGCGGCAAGATGGCGCTGCTGGACAAGCTGCTCAACAGGCTGCTGCCAGAGGGGCACAAGGTACTCATCTTCTCGCAGGTGAGGGGCGGCCCAAACATGGGAGGGGAGGCACAGGGGGGCGGTCCAAACATGGGAGGGGGAAGCACAGGGGGGCAAGGTGGGTGGGAACCGCAGCAACGCTTGGCCAGGAGCATAGGATGTGGGGTGTTCATCTTCTCGCAGGTGAGGAGGGGTGCCAGTGTGTGAGGGGCATGGGGGCAACTGGAAGAGGAGCTTCAGCAGCAGCAGCAGCAGCAGCAGGCGTGCGCACAGCGAGTCGCACCGGTCATACACTACAAGCAATCCACATGGCATGCACAGTTGGTCTTGACTTCCTTTCTTGATTCTGTAAGTGTGATGTGCTCTTCCTCACCGTGTGTGTCCCCACCC
>JTEE01000035.1:533981-544304 GCA_002896455.3 Chlorella sp. ArM0029B | reverse complement strand
CTGCCCCCGCCGCCGCCTGCAGGACCGCCAGGAGAGCATGCGGCGGTTCAACGAGGAGGCTGAGTGCAAGGTGTTCCTCCTGTCCACGCGCGCCGGCGGGCTGGGTATCAACCTCACGGCAGCAGACACGTGCATCATCTACGACTCGGGTGGGTGGGCTGGCCAGCCGTGTTTGTGGGCAGCTGTTTTGTGGGCGACAGGTGGTCCCTCCAGGCCTTGGAGGAGCAGGGTGCAACACATGGGATGACGTGCAAGCGCAACTTGGGTGGGTGACCTGGCCAGCTGCCTTGTGGGCACTTTTTTTAGGAGAAAAGCTGCCCTGCCCTGCCACCTGATGCGCTTTCTGACTGCCACTCACTTGCTTGCTGCCCTCCCCCCGCTCCCCACCCTGCTGCAGACTGCAAGCCCCACCAAAACCTGCAGGCCATAAACCGCCCTCACTGCCCTGCCACATGCTGTGCTGTCCCACCTGCCTCAAACTGCCGTTACTGCATCCTTTTCCCCATCCGCTGTCCTGCCTGCTGCAGACTGCAAGCCCTGCCAGGACCTGCAGGCCATGGACCGCCCTCACTGCCCTGCCACCTGCTGTGCTGTCCCACCTGCACTTATACTAACGGCACCCCTCCCCCGCTCCCCACCCTGCTGCAGACTGGAACCCGCAGCATGCAGGCGATGGACCGCTCTCACTGCCCACTCTCACTGCCCGCTACCTGCCTGCTGTGCTGTCCCACATGGCTCAAACTGACGTTACTGTATCCTTTTCCCCTGCTTGCTGCAGACTGGAACCCGCACCAGGACCTGCAGGCGATGGACCGCTGCCACCGCATTGGGCAGACAAAGCCGGTGCTGGTCATGCGGCTGGCCACGCGGCAAAGCGTAGAGGGCAAGATGCTGCGCAGGTGGGGGGAAGGGGGGTGTGGTTCACGTTGGGAAGTGGCAGAGCGTGGCAGGCAAGATGCGGCTGATGTTGGGGGCTTGCACCGCCGACAAACAGCGGCTTCATTGATAATCTAATGTGTTCTTCTGGTTGCGCTCTCTCTCCCTGTATTTCTACACGGCTAACACGAAGCGGATGCCAGAGCAACTGCAGACTGCTCATCCGAGCTTACATTCACCCCCGTGCCGGGCCAACGAGAAGCTGGTGCTGGACCATGATTCGTCCACATGCCTTTGATCCTTCGATTTCTGCTGCCTGCTGCGTCCCTGCAGGGCCAACGAGAAGCTGATGCTGGAGCGGCTGGTGATCAAGAAGGGAGCCTTCCTGGACATGGCCACAGAGGTGGGCACAGCAGCTTGCAGAAGTCGGTGTTATCGTTCTGGGCAGGTTGTATGTTCGGCGAGAGTGATCAAGAAGGGGGCTTCTGGACATGGCCACAGAGGTGGGCACAGTGCCTTGTGTAATGGAATGGTCCCTGCTTATGTGGGGCACATCGTTCTGGCGGGTTGGCTGCATGCACAGGCAGCCCTGCCCTGCCTCAAGTCTGCCCACTGGGGTCATCAGGAGAGGCTGTCCTGACCTTGAGACCTGAGCTCACTTTCCGGACAAGGTTGTGGGGCATGGTGTCGAGGCTGAAACGATGTTTCACCTGTGAATGAAAGCAGGGGCTATGGTGGGGGTGAGTCGGAGTGGGACCTCTCCTTTTGCCATGCAGACATGCTTCGCCCGTGTCTTTATTTGAGCACGATGCACCTACCTGAACTCCCCACTCATTCACCCCTCCCCTTGCATGTCCCCGCGGCTCTTCGTGCCTTCATGCTCTTCATGCCTTCATGCTCTTCATGCTCTTCTGTCTTTTTGCACAGGCCAGAAACAGCAGCAGCCTGCCGGCCAGCTCCTCCCGTCACCCACCCCTCACCGTGCATGTCCCACCCCTATTCCCTCCCCCCGTGCAGGCCAACAACAGCAGCAGCCTGAGGGTGTCTCCCCCACTAGCCAGCCCTCACTGCGTGCCACCCCTCACCATGCATGTGTCCAACAGCACCAGCCTGCCGGCAAGCTCCCCACATCATTACTCTCACCCCTGCATACCCCATCTTCATTGCAGGCCAAGCACAGCAGCAGCCTGCCGGCAAGCTCCCTCACTAGCCAGCCCTTGCCATGCATGTGCCCAACCCCCCCTCCTAACCATGTGCAGGCCAAGAACAGCAGCAGCCTGAAGGCTGAGGAGTTGATGGATCTGCTGAAGGCCGACAACTCGTTGGACGATGTGCCGCAGAGCGGGGAGGCGGACGACAAGGTGGGTGGGTGGGCAGTGCCTTTGGATGCACTGTTTGAGCTGACAGGGGGTAGGTAGGGCTCCCCAGAGCAGAGCAGAGCCTTGTGGTGCATGCCTCGTCAACCTCCCAGGATTTGGTTCGTCCTGAAGTTGAATCCTCGTTCAGGGGATGTGGAAATCTGTACCGACTAGACTAGAGCAGAGCACAGCGAGGGATGGCGGGGGAAGGTGGCGTAAGGTCAGGACACACCTGCGCTTCAACAAAATGCATCCCTACCACCCTTCTCACCTTAGACCTTTCCGAGTGCCCTCAACTTCTTTCTCACCCGCAAATGCGCGACCAGGTTCTGGACCGCAACCGCCTGACAGCACCGCCCGCCCCATGCACCCGCCTCTTACCTCACCTCACCTCCTGTCTTCCTTACACGCTCCTGTGCTGCAGATGCTCAACCAGATTCTGGACCGCAACCACCTGGCGGCCAACAAGGAGCGGCCCTACTCCGAGAGCGGGGTGGGGTACGAGGTGGTCGCTCAAATCGATGGCTCGGGCCTGCTCAAGGGCGTGGAGTGAAAGCACAGCACAGCATGGCGAAGCACGGCACGGCGCGGCACATGCAGCACACCCGTTGCGATTGCTGGGTTCTGCTGCCGTGTGCCTGGTACCTGCGTGCTCAGGCACGCGCTTTTGTAGGGCCGTGGCGGCCGCGCCCCCTGCCCACGCCTGGTTTGCGCTGCCTAGGCCTTCACTCACTAGAGCGTCCTGGCCCCGCTGCGGCCTCCTGACTCCTCCCCACCAACCCACCCCACCAGCTTGCTCCAGACCTCCTCTGCCTGATTGTGTTCCCCCAGGCGTCTTCACGACCTGACCCCTGACAAATTGGTTTTAGGCCTCTTCACGCTGCGCAACCCCGTGGCCCCTCACACCCACCCACCCACTGAAATGCGGAAGGTAGTTTGTGGGGGTCTGCCTGCTTGCACGGCCAATAGACAGCGTAGCACACTTCAAGCAGCTCCCCGCACCTGCACCCCCGGCATAACCTAGGTCCCCCCCATGTGGGTGCACCCCGCCCACCGCCCTTGGGGCCACCCTGCCCCGTTTGTACTCAGCACTTGCACCCTGCGCGCTGCGCACACACCTGTGGGAGCTGCACCTCCCTTTGACGCAGCCATCTGTTCCCTCTGTTGTTCGATTGTTTTGCATGGCTGCGTGCTGAAAATGCACCCTGCTACTTGTAACCCTTTTCTACTCACCCCCCTCGGCCAAAAGTGTGTGTACGGCTGCCTTTGGCACACCTGCAGATCCGACTCGTTCCCCCCACTGTATAACCACCTGAGTGACAGTGACACCACATGAGTCATATAAGTCGGCCTGAGAAGAAATGGACCAGCTGTAGTGGACCGGATACTCTCGAGGCTTGCAGGCCAGTGTGGGGGGGGTGCCCCCCCGCGGGGGGCCACCGCAGTTCCTGCCAGGCACCCTCGGCAGCAGCAAATGCCCCGCCGCACCACACATGGCAGCCCTTGCGAGGCCATCGCGAGACACAAAGGCCGGTCGGACGGGCTGGGGAGGAAACTTGGCTGCGGGGTCACCAGCTGCAGCCCTTGCACTTCCAGGCTGTGCACCAGGTTTCCAGGGCCTTGTGGTGCATGCCTCGTCAACCTCTCAGGATTTGGTTCGTCCTGAAGTTGAATCCCCTTTCAGGGGATGTGAAAAGCTGTAACGACTAGACTAGACTAGCTGTGCACCAACAGCGCCCGACTCAACAAGATGCGGTGTTGCACACTGCCCCTGCCCCATTCAATAACCACTTGGATGAGGACGTCTGTGTCGAGGCTGAGAAGCCGGGGGACAGACTCGCTGGACCAGTGGATGGCTGGTATGATGCCATGGTGTGATGCGACGGCGACGGCCATGGCGCCACGTCAGCATTTGCGGTCCCAGTGCTGGCCAAAGCAGTTCCGATCCCGGCCGCGACGCACTGACACTCGTTGCGAAACAAACAGAGCCCCTCACGTGTGGTGTTTGCTGCTGTGTTGACTCGCCTGCGGCCCCACAGGACTCTCCGGACCAAGTGGGGGCAGTGCTGCCGGGCGCACGCGTGCGAGCGCCGCAACATACCCACACCTGAGCGTGCAATCGACAAAGTAATGTGAGTCACGCACGGAGCGACGGCGAAATAGGCTGTGAGAGAGTGGCCACTTGACTTGACGAGCACCCCGCTCTCGACGTACTTCTGTGTGCAGGCCGCCTTGCGCTGGTGCGCCAGGCTCACTTAGGATGGACCCTGCGGCGGAAAGAGCACCGGCGGCGCCGACCGTAGACTGGGGCGCCCAGCAGCACCACCTGCGCCTGGCGCCCTGGCTTCCGGGTGTCGCGGCGGGGGCGGCACTAGGGCCATGCTGGGGGCTGGGGCAACCCCTGCCCCTGCCCTGCGCACCTGCCAGCGACACTGGCAGCCCCTGCACACCCTCTCTTTACGTTTGTCTGCCCATGCCGCTCAGCTGCTACGGCAGCGGCACAGGAGCTGCTGCTGCGGGCAGCTTCCCAGAGTCCGCAGCCTCTGCAGCTGCCGCCCCCCCAGCATGCGCCGGCAGCACCGCGGCACCAAACCAGCGTCAGCGCAGCAGCAGCCCATTCGCGGCTCTGCTGCTGGCAGCAGAGGTCTTCCAGGGCCCGGATACCTCTTCACAGCGGGAGCCCAGTGCTGCCGCGTGTGTGCGGCCACCCGCCGTACAGGCGGCACCCGCCACGCAGCGAACACCGCCAGCAGGCGTGTGCAAGCACCGCCGCTCTGCCTTCCGGGCGGCAAAGCAGCAGGCAGGCAGGCCTCTGGGTGTGGCCGCAACTTCAGCAAGGACCAAAAATGTGCTGTCTGCTCACGATAGCTCTGTGGCCAGGTGAGGTTCCTTTGTATAGGTTGCCGCGAGCACCCCTCAGGCCAGGCTGCCACCTGGCATGCTAGCACCACTGCTGCTTTCGTCTCCGCTCTGCCACGGGCGGACTCCAATGCTTCTGCACTCACCAACACTGTTAAAATTACCACCGACTGATCTCTCCCGCCCTGCCGCCTGGCCCCCTGCCCCCTGCAGCTGCCTGCGCCAGCAGCACCAGAGCAGGCAGTGGCTAGCAATGGTGAGGAGCCTGGCGCACGCTGTGCAAGCCACCCTGCCGGCCCACGAGATTGCGCAGCTGCAGGCCGCACGCAGCTTCCTGGCGCAGTTCTGAGAGTGCTTGCCCACGCTATCGGGCCGGCCCCACCAGTGCCTGGCCCAAGGCTGCTGCCCCCAGGCAACCGACTGCACCACAAAACTGTTTTCTGACCCCCCTCCGACCCGTGTCCGGGCCTGCCGCCCCAGAATCTCTTCACATCTGACAACACTGCGTGTAGCTTTGCTCTTCCATCCACCGGTGTACGTGTACCAACGCCCCCAACCACACACATGCGCTTCCTGCCCGCTCCACAGAGAGGGAATGCGCCCCCTCCACCCTGCTTTTCCCAGTGAAGCCAACCCACCCAGCACTTGCCACACGCCCCTTATCATGCCAGCGCCGTCTTTCAGAGTGCATCCCGCTGGCGTGACCCAACCTGTACCAGCAAGCAATGCCTCCTGCAACCGCTGCACATCTCAGCGCCAACCGGCCCCCCTCCCCACTACGAACCGGCCCCCTACTACAAACCGCCCTCCTTCTACAAACCGCCCCCAGCCCTGCACACCCGCCACACCACTCTGTGCCGCCTCACCTGCGCTGCCCTGTACAAGCAAGCAACACACATCTGGGGCTGCCTTTCTTCACACATTGGCCCAAAAGCTGCTCCCAATCCGCCGTCCTTGCAACCCGCCGTTTTCCAAATCCGCCGTGGCACACATGCACGCCCCCTCCCCCTACACTCACACCTCCAGCACAGCGCTACTTATGCTACTAGCGTTCGCCCACCTGTGCCGAAATGATGAAGGCGTGCAGGCGCACACAACCTGCCTGCCTGCCTGCCAGGCCTGCCTGCCTGCCTGCCAGCTTTCCCGCACTTTGCTGTCACCCGAGTCACTCCGTGCCCTCCTTCCCTTTTATTGGCCGCGTCCGAGTCCCCTCCTTCCCTCTCCATTTTTCCCACTCTTCCTCTCGACCCTCCCCCCCCCCCCCACCCCCCACCCCAAACTCCCAGCTCTTCCCCCTTTCATTCGTTCCAGTGCTGCCTTGTGCCATCTACCTGGCCAGTTCACTTCACCCACGGGGCCCCCCATGGGTTGGTCCGATGTACACCCAAGCTGTACAGCCCGGCCTTTTGTTGCACTGCCCAGCCCCAGCCCAGCTGGTTTGGCTGTAAACGAACTTTGGCAACTTCCAAGACGTGCCAGCCCCAACTTTGGATTTCCAGGGGTCTTGGTCATGACCAATCTGACTGATCAGGGTTCTAACCCTACACCCTTTTGTGCGGCCTAGCATGAGGCGGCACCCAGCACCCGCCTCTCAGGCGGCCCAACACCCGCCTCTGTGCACTGCGCCAAACCTCTATGAGCACCCGGCTGCACCTCACTCGCACTGCCCCTCCCATGTGCTGGGCCCGCCTGTACTGCCTTGCGTGCCGCTGTACACGCCCATTTACACGTCACAGCCGCTGCTGTACGCACCCTGTTGCACCGCTTGTTGTGCACAGCCGTGTGCCTTACTGTGAGGTTGATGTGAGAACACCAGTGCAAAAGAAGAGAGAGCCAGGGCAGGTCTCCGGGAGTGCGGGAACGCAGCTCTGATGCAGGCTTTGTAGGGGAGGCCTCCGGGAGTGCGGGAACGCAGCTCTGATGCAGGCTTTGCAATCAGCAATCTCTGTCCATGCATGAAGTCTCTGCAATGAGCTCGACCTTTCAAGGAGCCTGGTGCCGCTCCTCACGCATTGTGTACACACCCGCAGGCTCCGCCGGCGCCGCCAGCGGCTGCCGCTCTCGCGCCGCCGCCGCCGCCGCCGCAAACTCGGGCTGTGCAAGCAGCTGGCGCACCGCTGAGAAGTACTCTGCAACCGCTGCGTCCGTCCAGGGTGCGCCTGCAGGGTGTGACGAGGCACCGAGGGAGGGAGATTTGAGATGATGGGGGGAATTAAGGGGGACCATGAACTGCCAGCATGCAACTAGGCATGGGGGAGGGAGGGATTTTGGGTGGGATTGGGGGAACCATGAACCGCCAGCATGCATTGAGGCATTGGGGAGGGAGGTTTGAGCTTGGGGAGGGAGGTTTGGACAGGTAGGAAGGGGGTGAAGGTGGGGTGACCTGCGGGACAGGCGGATGTTGAGACGCATCACCCAGGGGAGAGGCGTGGGCTTTGGGGGACGTGGCCCATGGGGCAGGGTGACAGCTGTCAGTGACGGGGAGGCCAGCCAATTGAAGAGAGGCGGCCTGAGAGAGGCCAGGCACACGACAGGAGTGGATGGAGGTGACACAATGTGAGCACGTGTTGGCCCGGAGGATGCGGGCAGCGGCCGGCCGAGACCCTAACGCGCATGCCGCAGGTGGGACAGATGCTTGTACGGCGGCTGCGCAGCGCTTGCATGGCAGGCAGGCCAGCAAGCAAGTGCATGCCTGGTGTGGTTATGTTTTGCGCTGGGACGCAAAGCGTGCACAGCGGGCTCACCCGTGGCTCCGCCTCGCCCGCCGCACCACCCCAGGTGCCCGCCTGTGGGCGTCATCACCAGCAGGCACTGTGGGTTGGCTGCGATTGCCTTGAAGGGCACGGCCTCCTTGGGAGCAATGGGGTCATCTGCGGCCTGCAGGCACGAGCACGCACACACACGGGCGGCAGGTTGGCTGGGGAGGGGCAGGCGGGAGCAAGGGCACAATCGAACGCACTGCGCATGTGCGCTGCAGTGCGCTGTGCAGTGCGCTGTGCAAGTGCGCTGTGCAAGTGCGCTGTGCATGTGCGCTGTGGTGCGCGCTGTGCAAATGCGCTGTACAGCCCGGCTCGGCTGAGCACAGCAGGTGGCGGGTGGCGGAAGGGGAGGGGAGGAGGCACGTGTCAGTGGCAAGGGAGGCGGGCAGTCACAGGGGGCAGGAGGCAGACAGGCACAGACAGCTGCAGAGTCCAGTCCTCTCCCAAGAGTTAAAAATACATGTGGACCCCTGTGCTGATATTGAATTGACAACCCAGTAACCTAATGGCCACTTAGCTCACTTGATGCGCGAGCTGTTGCCAGCTGCAGTAGAGCAGCCCCCCAGCTGGTCACGCTGAACCAGAGGACCCTCTCTCTCAGCAGCTGCCCGGATGATGAGCAGCGGCACTTGCACGCTGGCAATGCTAAGATGCTGATAAAGTGCTCGACTTGTTGATGCCCACAGAAGCGAATTCTACTAAAATAAACAACAATGCAAACCCAGACTTGCCTGGATGATGAGCAGCGGCACCCGCACGGTGGGAATGCTGAGGCTGCTGCTGCTGCCGGCGTAGTAGGCATCCACTGCAGGCGGGTGCGGGGGTGGGGGGGGGAGGGGGGCTAGAGTTGTCGTGGTGGCGCGCTGCTGGCCATGCGAGGTGGGGGGGGGAGGGGGGACAGGCAAGTTGGGCAAGGCAAAGGGGCGGTTGACAGCATGCGCCCGCTGGGGCCGAAACAGAAGAGGAAGGTTGCCATGTTCAGTGGGGCAGCCCTACGTTCTCATTAAAGAAGTGTGGGCTAGTCAGCACACCAGCGGCAGCGCACAGGGGCAGCTTCCGCCCAACCTTGGTGGTACACACACACACACACGCGCTTGTGGGCTTTCCTCCTCGCCATTGGGGCTGGATCCATCCTGAACCCTAGCCCCTTGGCTAAACTCTCTGCCCTCACCGACGGGGCTATATACATCCTTCAACCTAAATCCCAAGCCCTCCACTATCACCGGAGAGCCTGATGACACAATCAAGCCCAAACCCTCGGCTAAACTCTCCCCCCTCACCGTCGGGCCACTCGAAGGAGACACGCGTGATTGCGTCGTCAAATTCGCGAATGGTTTTGGCCTGGAGGGCCAGGTCGGCGCGATAGGCTGCAGCGCAGCCAGCGAGTGTGAAAACGTGTGTTCGAATCAGCTGATTGCATAATGCCAGAGCACTGTTGGTTGGATGGGCAAGGTCAGAACGGCGGGCTGCACAAGAGGGCTGGCTGGCAGGGGTGGGTGGGTGGACAATCGTCGTCTAAACACGAGGAGGAAGAAGCAGGGGCCGACCGTTGGCGGAAGATACACCGACAGTGCACAGCGGGCGGCGCCAGCATGGGCAGCACAGAGCATGGGCAGCACTAAGGCAGCATGGGCAGCACTAAGGCAGCTTAGGAAGGAGCGCCCGCGGAGTGAAATTATCCGCGACATGTTCTGGAGTGAGGCGGTGTCGAGGGACACCGGTTCCACTATGGCAGCATGGGCAGCACTACGGCAGCATGGGCAGCACTACGGCAGCATGGGCAGCACTACGGCAGCATGGGCAGACTAAGCAGGCGGCAGGCGGCACAGGCACTCACGTCGGCCGCCCTCTGTTGCCGCCTCCTTTTCAAACAGGTGGTGGTGCTCGCTGTAGATCTTGTTCAGGCTGCGGGGTGAGGGGCAGAAAGCGAATAAACATGGCGCGGTAATGTGTGGGCTTGAAGAAGTAAGCGATGGCGCTTGCTGCCAAATCTTGTTGAGGCAGCCGGGCGACAACGGAGGGGAGCAAGTTGTGCGTGCGGCACGGGGCATGCATGCTTTAGTGCAGCGGCAGGCCGGCGGGCGGGGCTTGCTTTGGTGCAACCGCTGGAGCAACGTGCGGGGAGGCAATGCTGTGCTGCTGGCAACAGGCAAGCAGCTGCGCAGCCCAGCATGTGCCTACGATCAAAATGTCATCCACCCCCCCCACATTCCCACCCACTGCTTCAACAGGCAAATTAACGGCACCCACCCAGACATGCTCCCATCACACATCGTGTGCACAGCATGACCCTCTTCACGACACCCACCAATCAGTCCTCCCTCCCACACAGCATGGCGCCTTCACAGCACCCACCCGCCCACGTCGTGTGCACAGCATGCCGCTTCCCACCCCACCCATCCTCCCTCCCTCCCACACAGCAAAGCGCCTTCACAGCACCCCCACACACACCTGGCCCTCCCGCCCACGTC
>JTEE01000035.1:506304-523359 GCA_002896455.3 Chlorella sp. ArM0029B | reverse complement strand
AGGCAGGCAGGCAGGCATGCAGGCAGGCAGGCAGGCAGGGCGGGCAGGGCGGACTGCAAGCACAGGGAGGCGAACAGGCACTGACCGCTCTTCACTTTGGCCACTGCAGCTTCCAGGCTGGGGCTGACATCGATGTTCAGGTCGCCGCCGAAATCCTGAGGCAGGGCAGAAGCAGGGGTGCCTGTCATACTTGCTGACATCAAAAGTTGAGGGCGCGTGAGGGGCACAGCACGGCCAGGGGCGGCCGCTTTCACGGGCGCCTGCTGTTCGCCACGCCCCTCCGACTTTGATGGAATGAGCTGCTGCTGCTGGGCTGCTGGGCCCTGTTCGGGAGCTGCACTGCAGCAATCGCAGCTGCTGGTGCCACACTACTGCTTTTTCTGCAACGGCTGGCACCCCCACAGTTTACTCCTTGCAAGGTGAGTTTCTCAATCAAGTCGCCCTGACACCCCGCAGCGAAATGCACCCCTCACACCCTCGAGTGAAATGCGTGCTGTGGTCACCTCAAGTACGAAGGCCAGCGCGTAGTAGCCCTCCACAAAGCACAGCTTCTGACCCGCCGGGAAGCTGCCTGCATGACAAGCACAGTTCCACGCTGGTCACTGGAGCCCGCCGTGGCGTAAGAGTGGGTTGAAGCGGCAGCAAGCATCTGCCCACATAAGCCCACAGGGCGCAGCGCTGGGGCGGGTTGATGTGGCGGGCAGAAGCGGCAAACAGCCTGTTTGCCTGAGGGCAGCCGGGTACAGTGCACGTATCACACTCTTTGGGCATCGAGTACTACCAGTACCGCCCCTCCACTCCCCATGGTGCACTGGCATCCCCCAGCGTGGCAGCGTGACAGCTCACCGGTGAACACGCCGCGCCAGCCCCCGGGCGCTGTCTCCACATCCGGCTTGCTTCCGGGGCCCAGGATTGCGAGGCCGGCACGGGAGATGTCTGAGAAGAGGGCCGCCCCTGAGCCGTAGTAGAAGGGCCTGCAGTGCCAGGGGTGGGCGGTAGTGGGGGGTGCACACGCACACATGAGCCCTGCTTTAGACAGTGGCCAACTGGGTGGGTGCCACAATCAGAAGAAGAAGAAGCATCCACACACGTGCATCCTGTTCCCCAACCCCTTTCTCCTCGAGCAATTGCGCAACAAAGCTCCCCTCCCGGGCAGCACAAACTGCCACCCTCACCTCACAAACTGCACCACCGCCGCGCGTGCGGGCGTGAAGCTCAAACTTGAGACAGTCATGTCGATCGTGTTGTTTCCAAGTGCATCAGTCCGGTCCTGGAGCGACCACAGCGGCACTGCAGAGGCACAGCAGAGGGTGGCAGGGAGGGTGGCCGAGCTGGCTTGTGCTGGCTGCCTGACGAAGGAGGGCGCAGAAATTGTAAAACGACACCCCGGCCTGGGGCAGAGTGTTGTGCCTTGCACACACATTGAGCGGGCAGCCTTGCCTTTTGGGGCTCGAGTTCATTGCACTGCAACGCTACGACATGCGTGCAACACAGGGTTCGCAATGTGACGGCTGTAGTAGCCATGTGGGTGCCTAGTCTAGTCTAGTCGTTACAGCTTTTCACATCCCCTGAAAGGGGATTCAACTTCAGGACGAACCAAATCCTGAGAGGTTGACGAGGCATGCACCACAAGGCCCTGAAAACATGAAAACATGAAAACAGGGTCTAAAAACAAACTGGCTGTGTGAATCAACGAAAGTGTGGGTGCAGCACCGGGGGATGTATGAGTGGTCTAGCTGCTGATAGAGAAGTAATTGTTCCATTGCGATTTGCTGGCTGCGGCTTCAAAGAGGTCGGGGCGGCCCTCGCACAGGCGGCGGAGCTTAGAGCGGGGGATCTTGGCAGACACGTCAGCGGCATACATGGACAGGAGAGATGTGGGTGCCTGCTCGCCTTCCCACTGCCCCACCCCTCGCACACCTGCCCCATCCACACCTGCCCACGCTCCCTGGACCCTAACTGTTTTGCTTCCAGTAAACCATGCAGTTTGCTGCAACATGAATGCTGCAAGGCTGTTGCTGGGCAAGGCTGGGTGCTTGGTGCGTTCTTGCCTTGGGTGCACTGCAGGTTGGCGCGCCGGCACAGCTCGTCGGCGAGCGCCACCTGCACACCAGTTCCGATGGCTTTACCGGGTCACGCTGGTGCCGTGGTACAGCAGGCGAGGGAGCATGTTTTGACTACAAAAAAGCAATTGAGTTGCTGGCACCAGAGGCAGGGCGGGCGGGCGGGCGGGCCGCCCGCCGTCGCCTCGGTGCGCCTTACCTCAAAACCCTCCAACTGTGGTGGCTGTCCCGCGGTCTGGCCGGCGGCAGGCGCGCTGAAAGGGAAGTTCTCAGTGGCCAAAAACCCGACTCTGACGGCGATAGGCTGGGCGCCCTGCAAGGTGTCGCCCTGGGCCCGGCTCCTTCTGGACAGTGCCAGCAGCAGCAGGAGCGGCAAGGCATGCGAAAGGCGGGTCTGGATGTGCGGCAGCCGCAGCCGCCGGCCCATACTTGCTCGACTCTCGCTTCCGGGAAGTGGGAGCGGGTCCGAAACGATGTGAACCCAGTGCGCGATGCTCTTTTGTCGACCAGTGCTACCTCAGCTGCTCAACAATGTGCAACAGGACGCCGGGGTAGCCAGGCGCACTTCTTATTGGCTGACGTGTCAGCTGCGCAGCGGGGATTCAGGCGGGCGCCGCTACCCAGCATGTTTCATTTGAGCCTCCGCCCCTCACACTTGCTAGTCCACGTTTCCCGTGTGTGTGTAACTTACAAGTTGTCGTGCCAACAGAGTAGAGTTGGAGAGAGCCACTGAAACAGTGCTGGATGCATGGCGGGGGCAAGAAGAGCACGGTGGGTGATGTCAGCCTGATAGCAGGCAGGCACCCCTGTACAACCCACCAAGGAGCATTCGCCTAGGCCCGCCCATCCACCTGATGTCAAAATGTATCCCACATGTGCTGCTTGGCATGCAGGATTTAGCATCGATGGCACCATGTCTCCCAAGCAACTACTGCCATGCATGCATCAGTTGTCGCTGAAAACATCAAACGCATCCCAGAGACCGCCGCCCCCCTCGCCACCAGCGTCGCCGCCGTCGTCGCCGCCGCTGCCCCAGCCGCCCTCGTCATCATCCTGCGCAGGGCAGGGCAGGGTGGCCAAAGGATAGGGGAGAAGGCAGGTCGGGGCAGCTGGTGAGCAGGTGAGCGGTGAGCAGCCGACCAAGCAGCCACCTGCCTTGCTCCCTGCTCCACCTCTCTGCCAGCCAATGCCCCCAAGAAGCTCAGCTGTCGTCCCATGCCAAGCTGCGCCACCCCCAACTCCCTGCCCCCACCCGAAAGCATGCACCCTCCCACACCCCGCACTGAGCTCACCTTGTCCCCTTTGCCGCCCGAAAACCAGCCGCTGTCCTCGCCACCATCCCCCCCCAGGTCCCGCTCTAACGGCCCATCTGCTGGCGCCGAGGCACCGCCGCCGCCGCCCCCGATGCCGCCCCYGCCGCCGCTGCCATCAGTGCTGCCAAAGCCGCCGCCGTCGCCGCCACTGCTGCCAAGGTCTTCGGCGTCGCCATAGCCGCCCACACCCCCTGCTGCCGCCGCGCCCTCAC
Source organism: Chlorella sp. ArM0029B (assembly GCA_002896455.3). Classification (NCBI taxonomy): domain Eukaryota; kingdom Viridiplantae; phylum Chlorophyta; class Trebouxiophyceae; order Chlorellales; family Chlorellaceae; genus Chlorella; species Chlorella sp. ArM0029B. The sequence goes on along the minus strand of JTEE01000035.1, from coordinate 519,771 downwards.
CGCCGGCCCCTGCCGCAGCGCCCTCTGCGCCCTCAGCCGCTCCCTCGGCCGCCCCTCCCGAAGGCACTGCAGGGAGGGAAGGGGGTGAGGAACGGGAAACCAGCATGCTTGCTGTGTGGCAGGCCTACCGCAATAACGGGCACGCAACGGGAGGGCAGCTGTCCTCGCAGGCGTGCCCCAAGAGCACAGCAGAACCATGCCCCAGGAATCTGCCAATGCACAGCTGTCTGTCCAGCCCACCCGCCAGTGCACAGGAGCAGCCTGCATGCCACAGAAGTCTAAACAGGCACCCGCCAACTGCACAGCAGAGCGTGCATGCCATGAGTCCAACAAGCCACTCGCCACGTCAACGAGCCAGCGCAACTTACTGGGGTAGGGCATCATTGGGACCGGCATGAATGGGCCGAGCATGCCGCCTCCGACAGAGTGCCGCGAAAAGAAGTCTGCGTGGGTGGATGGGTGAGGGAGGGCNACACGTTGTGAGGGACATTCGTCCGAGGGGTTGCAATTATACGAGGGATACATTTGTAAGATGGGGTTGCTGCCAGTGCCAGGTCAAAGAGGAAGGACAAGCAAGGCACTCATCTTGCCAGGGGGCCCAGCCTCGGCTGGGCCAAAGAAGGAGGCGAGCGGGCACTTTTTTTAATAGAAGTCCAGCCTCTCAGCCTTGCCCGGCTGCCCCTCCTGCCAGCCACCGCCATGTCAGCACACATGCTACCGCCATGTCAGCACATATGGTGCCCCATGCTGAGCATGCTGAGCACCCCCCAATGCTGAGCATGGACGAGCCCCCTGCTGAGCAACGCACCATAGTCGATGCTGATTGCTGCCGCCAGCGCCACCATGCGCTCGTCTAGCTGCAGCGGGCGCAGCACTGACAGCTGGTTGCCTGCAGGTGAGGGGGAAGGTAGTGCGTGTGTGTGGAAAAGCGTGTTTGCAGGAAACAAGCAGGCAGGTGGGCAGGCGGGCTGGCGGGTGGGGAGGGTATGGCAGGGTCTGCACAGCACGTCCAGGCCTGAGCAGGCAGCGGTAGCAGTGGGCAGTACACCTCAGCAAAGACAGCAAGACAATAGGAACGTAAGCCGTAAGCCCGTGGCAGCAGCAGGCAGCAGCAGGCCCTACGAACTATAGCCTTGCTGCTAGGCGAGGTTACTGCTGCCGCTGCTACTGGGCGCTGCCGCTGCTGGCTGCTGCTCTGCTTCCATAGCTGCTCTCGCCGTGGCAACTAGCAAAAGAACATGCACACGGCAGCGGGCCGGCCCCCACCTGTGCTGGTTGGGATGACTTACACGTCGGTGCAAACACATGCAGCAAGGCACAAGACGCAGGCACTAGGGCAGCAGGAAACACAGCAGCATGTCCGCACCTGTGCTGGTCGGGATGACAGACACATCGGTGCGCGCCCGCGCCAGGGCGGTGACATCTGGTGCCGGACGGTCTGGGTGCGCCGCCTTCACCGCTGTTGCCACCTGTTCTGCAGCCTCTGTGGGGCTGCTGCCAAAGTGGATCACATACTTGCCGGCGTCGGTGAACAGCTCCTTGCCAAACCCTGCGCTTGTAGGAGAGGAAAGAAAAGAAACAAAGTCAGCGAGAAGGGGCGGAGTCAGGGGACAAAGGGAAGGGGGAGGGGGAGAGATCGCGTACTTGCTGCGGCATGAAACAGCTCCGAGTCGACCCCTGCATCCACCCAGAGATAGCATGGCACGTGGAGGGGCGTACGTCAAGCAACAGACAACACATGCCTCTGGTGTCACACCCCCCGCTACGCCCTTCCCACCCACATCCCCACCACTGCTGCACCCAGCATACCACGTGCCTGCCCCTCTCACCCACATCCTCGTCACCAATGCAGCACCCGCATACGTGTGTGCCCCTCTGACCCACACCCACATCCTCCTACCACTGCTGCACCGCGCATGCCACATGCCTGCCCCTCTGACCTATACCCACATCCGCCCAGGCGAGGCAATCACGCATACATATAATGTATATAATGCCCCAACTGCTGCTACCCCTGCACACATGCATGCCCCTCCCACTCCCACCCACATCCCCCCTGTGGGACCTCCCCTGGTACAGTGCGGCAACCCGCACACGTCATCATACAAAATCGCACACAGCCACACCCCTCCCGCCCCCACCGGAGAAGTTGCGGTCGATGAGCGCCAGCGTGCCGCCCGTCTCATCCTTGAGCTCAAAGTCCCAGGCCAGCAGGCCGCCCTGAACCGCCGCAAACTGGCGCTTGTCTGCAATAGGGGTGGATTGCAAAAAGCACACGTGCTAAGGTAAAGAGGCGGGTGGGATGAGCGAGAGGCGGGCCAGCAGGCCGCCCTGAACCGCCGCAAACTGGCGCTTGTCTGCAACGGGGGTGGGGAATGCACACGTGCTCAGGTGAAGGGATGATGGGGTGAACTGGCGCTTGTCTGCAATGGGGGTGGGGAATGCACGCTTGCTGAGGTGAAGGGATGATGGGGTGAGCTGGCGCTTGTCTGCATGAGGTGAGTTGGGGAAAGCATGCATGGTGAGGTTACGGCGACGGTCGGGTGAGCGAGAGGCGGGCCGGCAGGTCGCACTGCACCGCCGCAAACTGGCGCTTGTCTGTGGAGGGGGCGGGGCGAGGGTGGGCAGTTTCAAGACGCAGGGAACCGTGGGGTGCGGCAGCAGACCATCCTGGGGCTTGGTTGTGTGGAAAGGGGGTTGTTGCGTGAGGGGGTGGGGAATGCAGGGAAGGCATGCCAAGGTACAGGCGGGCGGTGGGGTGAGCGAGGGGCGGGCGGCAGACTGCAATGGATGCCCCCCCCCAAAACACTGACGCAACAAGTGCATTCTTCACACCGTGTGCGGGGTGCACGGGGTGCCTCGGTGCTGCAATGCTGCACACCATGGGACCCGCCACACGGCCCAGCTGTCCCCGCTGTCCCCGCACCCTGACCATCCACCACCCTTCGACCACCGCCATTGCCTTCAATCCACCACCAAATGTTTTAAATGAACCTAAATTTACTAAAGGCCCTCAATTCAACCGCCAGGCGTGATGCACTCGTGGAGTCAGGCACCAACGTACAGGTCGTACTTCCTGCTGCCCTCGACCCCTGGCCCAGTCGCCCAGCCCTCCAACCGCTTCTGCAATCGTGCCTATGCTCATTGAATCACTTATCACTTACCTACGTACAGGTCGTAGTTCCGCTTCCACAGGTGCCACCGCTGTTGCACCTCCCCCACCACGTTGCCGCTGCTGTCCTGCAGCATTCAAACCACCACGAATCGAAGCCATTGGTTGCAATCTTGGCGGCAAACCAGGCAAATGTACTGACATCATCCAAGAATGGCAAGCGCCACACACAGTGACACACAGCCTAGCCTTTAGTTAGCCCAAGCACGTAAAGGCGACTGCACAGACTGATCATATTCAAACAATCTTAACAAATAAGCCACCACCGCCGCTCCTCGATACATAAGGCAGGGAACAGGCAACCCTGGCCAGCACCACACAAAGCGACATAAACCTGCGGCGGCTGCACGAACGGCACGGCGTGTGCACAGGCGCCACACACAGCGGCATACAGCAGAGGGCAAGCCGTCCAAGCATGCAACAATGAGTGCACATAGGCCCATATCAAGTGGAACATAGTAATAAAAAGCACCCCTCCGCCGCACCTCTATAAAGATGGACCAGGTCTTTGAGGCACATCAGCCCCAGCAGATCAGTCCAAGCACACAATGACGAGTGCACAATACAGTAGTCCCGATCAGAACAATGTACATACAAACAAATAGGAAAAGCGGCCCCCGCGCCGCACCTCGATAAAGATGGACGAATTGATGAGGTACATGGGGCGGCGCATGCGGAAGATGAGCTGGCCTGCAGCACAGCATGGGGCGCAGCATGCACAGCATGGCACGTGAGAAACGAAGCCATCAGCAGGAGCGGCATAGAAGATGGAGGAATGGGGCACACTCCCTTCCGCGCCGCTTGTAAAATGAACAGCTTGGCAGCAACACAGGACAAGCATCACCGCCCTTGCAGGTCTTGCCCTGCCCCACCCACGATCGCCGCCCTCCATCTCGCGCCCTTGCCCATCCACAAACCCTCCACCTCGTGCCCTTGCCCACCCACCCCACCCGCGACCACCGCCCTCCACCTCGTTCCCTTTCCCTATCGTTGCCCACCCACCATCAGGGCTGAACACGGTGGCAGTGAAGTTGCGGCGTGTGCGCAGCAGCTGCCTGCCGATGGCCTTCCCAATCGAACCCTCGTCCTCCGCAAGCAACGCCACCAGGTTGCCTATAGAAAGCGGGGAGAGGAGCGGGGGGAAGGCACTAGTTGACAAAGCGCAAAGTTACGGCGGCAGCAAGCCAGCAAGCAGCAGCAACTTGATTCGCAGGCAGCGTGCAGCACGGAGCATGCTGAAGGCCCTGTAGCTAGAGGCAGGTCCCGCCCACCCACCCATTAGGCAGGTCTGTCGATCCCCTCAATCCTCACCCACCCACCGTGCTGGTCGTACACACAGTACTTGTTGGCTTGCTCGAATCCCAGCAGCACGGTGCCCCTGCAGGCACAGGCACAGGTGAAAGAAACGGCATGGGGGGAGCGCAGTTCCACAAGGAGTGTGCACACCGCTTCAGAGAGGCAGCCGAGGTGCGGCCACAGCTTGAATACCGGCTGGCTAGCAGCACCAAAACTGGCTTGCTGGCATCAAACCAAATGGTCAAGCGCTCTGCCTCTGTCCCTGGCGCCACAGCATGCCGTGACAGCGCTGCACAGCTGTCAGGTGAGTGAGCGCACGCACCACTCGACGGGGCGCGTGATGACCAGTGCCGGGTGGTCAACAACAGACGCCACCTGCGCATGCGGCACGGCCAGGGGAATGTGTAGGTGTCAGCCACCGTGCATGCTGCACTGGCGGGGCTTGCGTGGTGGGAGTAGGCAGGCAAGCAGGCAGGCAGGCAAGACAATGGAAGGGGCCCCAGCTAGGTCGGCAGAGTGCCGAGAACTACGGCAGCAGGGCACTGCATTGTGCATCAGCAGCAGCCACTCCCGAAAATTCTCGATACCCACTAGTCAGCAGACGCAAAAATGCTGGTAGAAGATTGCAGCCCACCTGTACATCGCTGGCCGGCCCCTCCCGAGGTACAATATCCGTGGCGGGCCCTGCCTCCACCTCGCCGCCGCCAGCCGCCACCCGCTCCAGTGCCGCCTCACGGCCGGCGGCCCCGCTGCCCCGGCTGGCTACACGAGCGCTCGCGCGCTGCAGCCGTCGCAGCGCCGCAGAGCGGCTGCCTGCCGCGGCTGCATATGAGCGCAGCTGCAGCAGCTGGGAGGGCGGTGCTGCTTCCGCCGCCGCCGCCGCCGCCGCCGCCGCTAGCGGCAGCCCAGGTGCGGCACTCAAGCATGATACGCGCTGATCCAGCAGATGCCCCACGCGAATTGAAGACCCAGCTAGGCCCCGAGAGGCGGCGGGTCCAAACCGGGCAAGCCAGGTTGGGTGCTGCAGCGCTTCCCGGGGCGCTGGCGTCGATGCTGCAAGCCTGCTGGCTAGCGAGGCGATCGCCCGCCAGCGAGACATGACGCCCAGTGGCACCCCGACTCCACTTGGTCCCCAGGTTCTGTAGGCGCTTGATCAACACGCTGCAAGCTTCGAAAATGATGTGTCGCTCTAGGAGAGCATAAGGCCCAGCGAGGGGCGCCGTGATGCTGAGCGTGCTGAGCTCTGTGTTGCTGCCGCACCGCCACCATCACCGCCGCCTCAGCTGATCTAGCACACACAATGCATGTCTGTCTATTGATTGACATGTGAAACAAAATGTAAACTCAGGCTTGGTAACGGTAGGCAGCAGTGAGGCAAGGGGTTTGTTTCTATCAAGGGGGAGTAGCGGGAGGAGGCACACAGCAGCGGCACAAGGCCATCATGGGGCCGGCATGGGGACTTCAGCTCTTGTGAGTTGGGGCAGCAGCTTCTGCCGGGCAGGTACGTGAGATGAGAGGGTACAGCTGCACAGCCAGGCACGGCGGCCCGCTCCATTGGCAGCAGCCTGCTGCACGAGGGTGCAGCTGTGTGGCGCAATGTGAGGGGTGGGCATCCGTGTGGGGGCGGGGGCGGAGGGGTGATACTGTGCCGGGCATGGCATGCCAGGCAGGAGCCAGTGAGTGTGGCAGCAGAGGCGGCAGCGCGGGATGCGGGAGACTGTCAGGGGTCTGGTGCCGGGGCGGTGGGCGGAGGTACAGCCGTTGGGGCATTCGGCAGCCGGCAGCTGGGGGCTCTCCACGCCAAAGCGGCGCACCCTCGGCCGCATCAGTGTTGCGCTGCACTTGCAAGCGGTGAGGTGGCACTCAGAGACTGGAGGGGGCGTGTGTTGCAAGGTGGGGCGTGTGCTGATGTCAAGATGTGCTGATGTGCTGATGTGCTGATGTCAGCGCTGGAGATGTGGCCGGTGGCGCTGGGTTTTGCCTTTGCTGATTCATGACTGAGCGTGGCTGGCACTTCGTGCACTCTGTTGCATGAATAAATTCGGTGGAGGAGAGAGAGCTTGAGGGGAGGGTGGGCCGCGACATGTGAACAGGCATTGCGCCTTCCACTGCTGCCACCTGAGCAGACAGTGGCCGCTGCTAGGCTGCCAGGCTGACGCCCAGAAAGCGCGCTGGACAGGCAGCCATTGGGGCGCCGCCGCGGGGCACAGGTGAGTGCACTGCAGGAGCACAGAACGGGGCGGGGGGAGGGTGGCAGGAGCAGCTCTTGCTCCCTCTCCCCTCTTCACAAACATTCAAGACCTCGCTGTGTGCATTTCAAAAAGGAATTTCCAACAGTATCTCTGGATTCAGTGTGATTCTCGCACGATTCTGCTGAGGCACACACGCTTGCGGGCCCTGCTAATGTCGCGTGCCTAGTGTATGAGCCCTGCTGTGTATTGCAGGATATTGCATGGGGTCCGACCATGGAAAGCACAATGATTGGGACATGGGATACCAGGGTTGGGGTTGGCTGATGCAAGCAGCACTGCCAAAGGGCGACTGGCCTAAACCGCCGCCGCCAGGCTGGCCGAGCCGGCGGCTGCTCGTTACGCTACCGGCATTGCATTGCACCGGCATTGCATCGGACTTTACCGTCGCTGAGACTCACTGAGACTGGAAGCAACTCACACAGGGCCAGAACACCCCGCACAAGGCCTTGAAGGACCATTGTGATCGTGCCTCTTCAAGCTAGCACACAGCCTCTCTCCTGAACTAGGCGATCCGCAACCATGCAGGCCGTTGGCATGCCGCAGGCCGGCCTGCAAAACAGCCGCACTTTGCGTAGGGGCACGCAGCTCCCAGCCGCCACCCGGGCAGTGGCGCGTGTTGGCCGTCGCACCCCCGTGTGCTTCCACCCGCACTCTAAGGACGCCAAGGTGCGCCCCCCCCAGGCCAGGGGTTCTGGCAATGGCGATGCTGTTTGACCAGCCGCCGCCGCCAATGACGTCGCCCCGCCGCCTCGCTTATGAATTCACCTCTCTCAATTCAAACACATCCTCTCGCCACCCTCCCAACTGTTTCAGGGCTCCAAGGCAGCCACCGCCAAGGCCACCAAGGCCGCAGATGCGCCACCCGCCGCCACCAGCAACGGCAACGGCCCCGCCGCCGTCGCTGCTGTCGTCGTTGCCCCAGTTGCAGACCCCGCTGCTGTGGCTGCCGCAGCCTCCAGCCAGGATGAAATGGTGCAGCTGAAGAAGGTTCTGTCTTCCTCCAAGGCGGCGCAGTCAATCTACTCGCGCTTCACTCAGGAGCAGGTGGGTGCTGGCAGCGCCTGGGGGCAGCCGGTTGCCAGCTGGCGGGGCACAGCGGCATGACGCCCCGCCCGCGCTTGCCGCCCTCTTTCCTGATGGCGCGTGCGCCTGCACGCCTCTTCACTGTGCTGTTCTGGAATCCCCCTTCTCACGGTGCTGCCCCCCGTGCCACCCCTCCCTCCGCTGCCACAGGTGGATAAGATCTTCAAGGCGGCCGCCCTGGCTGCCAACGCAGCGCGTGTGCCGCTTGCGAAGATGGCTGTGGAGGAGACGCGCATGGGAGTGGTGGAGGACAAGGTGGGTGCTGGCATGTTCCGGTTGGGTGCTCAGGGCAGGGTGCTTGATATGTTTCGGTTGACGAGGTGGGTGCTGGGTGCTGGAAGGTTCTTGGGGGCGGGACGGAACGTTTGTGAGTGGCGGGCAGCAGGATACCTTGCGGGGCCTGGCAAAGGGTGGATCTGGGTGCTGCCGGGTGGGGTCTCATCGGGGCTATGGTGTGGGTGGCAATCCGCGCCGCATCCACAGGGAGCCTTCAGGGAGCCTTCAGAAAGTGATGGAGACTCTGGGAAGCCAGGCACCAGGCCGGGCGCTGCAGTTTACCATGATGCGTGCATGCCCAGTGCGCCCACCGCTGCTCCGCCGGTTGCTCAGCTCACCATGCCCTTTACCCCCCTGGCCCCTCTCACAACAACAACCACAGGTGACCAAGAACCACTTTGCAGCCGAATTCGTGTACAACAAGTGAGTGGAAGCATCTGATGGGGACGGGTAGGGGTGACGGGTAGCGGTGGCCGGGGCATACGGCGCCCGCCTGCCTTTCCCGCCTGCCTTTCCTGTACATGGCTGCTGCTGGCGCCCGTGGTCCCTTTCCTGCCCAGTTCTGTACGTGATGCCCTGCTTCTTCTGATCGCAAATTGATTCCTCCCCTTCACACACGTTGCAGGTACAAGAACGAGAAGACGTGCGGCGTGATTGAGCGGGACGAGGCGGCGGGCGTGACCAAGGTATGCTGATGTCAGCATGGGCGGTGCTTTTCGAAAGCGGCATGGCTGTGAGCATTTGGGTGCCCAGCATTTGGGTGCCCAGCATTTGGGTATCCACGCTGCCCTCGATCTGATAGCTTCGATGGACAACTCTGAGCTTATAAAGCATGCCTGCCTGCCTTGCCGCCTGCAGATTGCGGAGCCTGTGGGCGTGATTGCCGGCATTGGTGAGTGCCTGCTTGCCAGCCTGCCTGCCCAGCCTGCCCTGCCTGCCAGCCTGTCTGAACACTGTTGCTGAGAACGTGAGTGCTTTCCTTTCTCGAGTGGTGTTGGATGCCCCACATTGCCAGTGTGTCCGACAACGTCAAGCCGCCGCACAACGTGCCAACTGACCTGGCCACCACTTCCCCTGCCCCCTCTTGCAGTGCCAACCACCAACCCAACGTGCGTGCAGCCGGGTGCATCTCGTTTCACCCTTGAGTCCAGCAGTAGAGCACGCGCCAGCGGTGGATGTGCATCTGCCATGTGCCGCGCCCGAGGACCCACGACCCTGTCCCATGCCTGCTTCATGCCCAGCCTATGCTTGAATGCCCACCCTCCTCACATCCCCCCCTGCCATCCTTGCCCTTTCTCATGTGTGCAGCTCCACCGCCATCTTCAAGTCCCTGCTCACCCTGAAGACCCGCAACGCCATCATCCTCTGCCCCCACCCCCGCGCCAACAAGTGCACCATCGCCGCCGCAAAGATCGTGGCCGACGCTGCCGAGGCCGCCGGCTGCCCCCCCGGCGTCATTTCGTGGATCGAAAACCCGTCCCTGCCCGTCACCTCGGCCGTCATGCAGGCGCCTGAGGTGGCACTGGTGCTGGCCACCGGCGGGCCCTCCATGGTGAGTGGGATGATTCGTGGGGGGTAAGGGGGGATGCCGGTTTGTGTGGGAACGGGGGGCTGGCCACCGGCGGCCCCTCCATGGTGAGCTTGCATGGTGTGGCATGTGACGTATACACACCGGTTTGTGTGTGCTGTAACAAGGTGGTTGTTGTCAGTAGGGAAGGGAGGGCCCTGGACCTTGCGCACGCGCTGGCTTGTGCCCGCTTGGCAACAACACGAATTGCCGTGCCCGCTCGGCTTCCCCACACCCACCCCCGCTGTGCCGCTCACCCTTGCTGCCGCCCTGCCACCCCGCCACCCTGCCCTCTGTGCCTGCAGGTGCGCGCCGCCTACTCCTCAGGACACCCCGCCCTGGGCGTGGGCGCCGGCAACACCCCGGCGGTCATTGATGAGACCGCAGATGTGCAGGTGTGGGGCGGGGCGCAGGGCTGGGCTGTGTGTTGGTGGGATGCATGGGGTGGCAGCACTGCCAGAAGCAGGTGCAGGCTGGCCACACGAGTGGCCGCCCCATGCTTGAAGTTAGGCCTGCCTGCCTGCCTGCGCTGCCTGCCTGCCTGTGTGGTCAAAGCGCTCACCAACGGAACTTCCCTCCGCCCGCGCCCTGCAGAACGCCGTGTCCTCCATCCTCCTCTCCAAGGTGTGTGGGCTGGGGCAGCTGCCGTGCAGTTGCTTGACTTGCCTTGGCCGTGTCCAGGGGCAGCTGTTGTGCCAGCTGGCGCATGCGCTCCGTACCGAGCGGTTCATAAATGCCCCTTGCTGAGCCCCCGTCCCAACTCCCGTCATGCGGAGCGTCCGCCACACAACCCACACCACCCTGCTGCCACGCTGAGCCCTAACTTCTTGCTGGCTTCCCCCCCCTTGCAGACCTTTGACAACGGCGTGATTTGCGCGTCAGAGCAGAGCGTGGTGTGCGTGGCGAGCCAGTACGAGGTGAGGTGGTGCTCTGCTGGCAACAGGGGTCCGACAGGGGTGGTGCGCTGCCGGTCAGGCAGGGGGCTGGGCACTCGCCTGGTTCCTCCCACTGACTTTCCGTGCCGTGCCTCGAGGTGCCCAACCTTTCCAGCTGACGCGCGGTGCATTGGTTGCACGACGCCCCGTGCTGCGCCAAACCTGCGCACACACACACACTGGCGTTACACTATGCATTGGCACCGCCTGCTCTGCTCCCGCACAGGCCGTCAAGTTTGAGTTCACCCGGCGTGGCGCATACTTCCTGAAGAACGAGGAGGAGCTGAACAAGGTGAGGGGGTGGCAGGGGGTGGGAACCAGTGGGGATGCTATTGATCATGTGGAAGGGGCGGGGAAGCGTCAAACAGGTGTTTTGTTAAATGGGGGACACCTGCTTTCCGAAAGACGCCTCTGATGCCGCCTCTGCAGCCGTGCTCTTGCCCCCCTCCCCCGGCCTCCGCCTTGTTCAACACACACACCTGCCCACTGCCCCCCCGCCTCCCCCCTGCCTCGCCTCACTGCAGGTGCGCAGCAAAATCTTTGTCAACGGCCGGCTGAACGCCGACATCGTGGGCCAGTCTGCCCAGAAGCTAGCCAAGATTTTCGGCATCGAGGTGCCCTACTGGGCCAAGGCAATCATCGCAGAGGTGGGTGTGCAAGAAATCACACATGTGTGGTCCTCTGTGTGTGCTTCATCCTTCGTGCATGTCCTGTTTGGGAAATTACGTGGGTGTTGCTGGCCAAGGCAATCGATGCAGAGGTGCATGTGCTGAGTACCAGCCTGGATTTCAGGGCGCTTTCTCTCTCGATGCTGTGCCGTGCTTGTTGTTCGCATGTACTAGTGCAGTGGTTCGACAAGGTGCAGCTACTTTGCAAGATGTCTGTTACCCACACGCCACTTCTTAGCAAAGCTGGTTGAATCTCCCGTGTGGCAGGGCAGCCAATGGTTCACATGATGACTTGCCTGTTTGACAAGGCAGAACCGGTCAAGACGAAATCGTCATGTCCTTCACCCACCCCCGCTACCTCCCCTTCCCCTCCCCCGCAGGTCGACATCATTGGCAAGGAGGAGCCTCTGTCTGAGGAGAAGCTGTGCCCCGTGCTGGCCATGTGAGCGGTGCACAGCACAGCGCAGCACAGCACAGCAGTTGGAGGGGAGGATGTGGGACATTGTTTTGCACAGGGCATGGCAGGCCAGGGTGGCGTGTTTGCAGCCATGCTCCTCGCAACAAGCGTGCGCATGTCGGCTGCCAGCAGTGTGGACCAGAAGCATGTGTGCCAGAAGTGTGCCCCACTCCTGACCGTTTGCTGGTGTACGTGCCCCGTCCCCCGGCCATGGTACTGCAGGTACAAGGCCCCCGACTTCCTGAGCGCCGTAGACATGGCCGACCGCCTGGTCAACCTCTTCGGGCCCGGGCACACCAGGTGTGTGGGTGGGTGGGAGTGCATGGCTGGTTGGTTGTGCATGGTTGTTCGGGTCGATGGGAGGAAGGGCATGACAGGCTGGCAGGCTGGCCTCACCGAGTGAGCAACCTGGGTGATGCAGCGGCAGGGTGGGAGCTGGGAAGCGGTGCCCTCCTGCGTGACCTCCCCCGCCCCACACACAGCGCCACAAAGCGTACATGCGTGGTGTCCCAAGCCCACTCAACGCCTGCTCTCTTTGCGTGGCCCGCCCCCCTGCCTGCCTGCAGCGTGCTGCATACCAACCCTCGCAACCGGGAGCACATCGACTTCTTCAACGGTGAGTCTTCAATGGCAGGGGGCTTTAGGAGGTTGTGCCACGTGGAAATGCATTGTCATGGCTCCTCGGTAGTGGTAGTAGGAAGGTGTGATCGGGAGCAAGGAACAGCGCCGCGGGTTGCAAAGGAAGGATGGGGGGATAAAATGGGAGAGGTGGGGCATCTGCCAGTGCATTGCTCTGCATTGCTGCTCGTGCACTTTGGGCACGCAACTGGGAGCACACTGTTTTTTTGACGGTGAGCAATTTGCTGATGTGTCACAGTTGGTGTGCCACTGCCATTGTGTCCTGCCCCCGCAGCCTGGCCTCCACGCATCTGCCTCTCCTGCCCCCGCTTGCTGCTGTGCAGAGACGATCAAAACTGTGCGCGTGCTGGTGAGCTGGGACCAGGGTTCAGTGCTGCCTCATCTGCCAATGCTCCGCCCTGCCGCCTGGGGATCACACTGCTTGGCCCTGTCGTCTGGGGATCACACTGCCTGCCCCTGCCTCCTGGGGATACCACGGCTTGCCCTGGCACGCCAGTGCTTGCTCTGCCTCCGCCCCCGTTAGCTTTTTGATAACCGCGACTGCCTCAACTCCCAGCACAGCACAGCACATCACTCCAGCCCAGCCGCAATCCCCCAGCCCCAGCCCTTCTGTCCCTGCTCCTGTTCTCGATCCTGCACCACCTCACCCCCTCCCTCCCTCCCTCACCCCCTACAGGTCAACACCCCCGCCTCCCACGGCGCCATCGGCGACATCTACAACTTCCACCTGCAGCCCTCGCTCACCCTGGGCTGCGGTTCCTGGGGATCCACCTCCGTCTCCACCAGTGAGCCACTGGCATCCCTGCTGTATTGTTATTAAAGTCGAGTGCATTCCTGTTTGGGCTGCGACTCATGGGGCTCCACCCCCGTTCTCACGATCAACCTCCGTCTCCACCAGTGAGCCACTGGCATCCCTGCTGTAGTGTTATTATAGTCGATTGCATTCCTGTTTCGGCTGCGTCTCACGGGGCTCCACCTCCGTCACCACCAGCGAGCTCACCTTCTCTCTGTTCTACTGAAGCTATCCCTGCGCTGATTTGCCAGCGTCACATGTTCTCTGCTGGGGCTGGGGTTCCTGCCCCACCCCGTCTGCCTCTTCTAACCCCTGCCCCACCCTGCCCC
>JTEE01000035.1:482600-506268 GCA_002896455.3 Chlorella sp. ArM0029B | reverse complement strand
ATCAAGCGCGGCATCGAGCGGCGCGAAAACATGCTGTGGTTCCGAGTGCCCACTAAGGTGAGAAGAACGATAAAACAACAAAAAAAAAAAAAAAAAAAAAAAAAACTCATCTTAGGGGGCACTATTCAACTATGCTTTTTTGGGCTTACAGTCTGTTTATCCGCAAAGAAACTCGCGACACAGACCCACAGACTATTCACAAGCAGTCACATTCCAGGTCCATGGGGAGCCGGCAACGGTCCCGTGACACAAGGAGGGGAGGGACGCCTACCAAAGCTTGCACACAAACATGGATATAGGCCGTACTTCATATGTACTCTGACTTTGACATGGTTGCGCTGCGCTGCCTGGCACCACACCCTGGCGTCCCCCGGGGACTGCTGCCTGCCTGAACCAGGCTGGGCATGTGCTCGCACTGTGGGCGCCATGCTGGCGCCATGCATCTCTTGACACTCATTCCCCTCCCACCCACCCATGTTCTTCCCACCCATCAATGCTCCCCCCACCCATCCTTCTGTCCCGCTGTACTTCAAACGCCTGTTCAATGGGCTGGTCTTCCTTTTGTGGTGAACGCGACGTCTAAACGCCCTCCCTCCCCTTTCCTCCCATCCAGGTGTACTTCAAGGGCGGCTCCCTGGAGACCGGGCTGAAGGACCTGGCAGGCCGCCACCGCGCCTTCATCGTCACCGGTGAGTTTGGAATAAAATGGAATTACATTATATATGGAGTAAAATTTCTGGGACAATGACAATGTTCTCTCAAAGAAACTTTTTTGTTTAGTGCCCAAATTTCTTGTAAAATAAATTCCATGCAGAGCAACACCACCAGCCGCGCACGTTATGCCATGCCTTGGAAGTGCTGTGCTGCAACGCTTGTGCTCCACCGTGATGTGCTGCAGTGTGTGTGTGCTGCGCGTGCCGTGCTCCTTCGTGTGCTGCGCCCCCCTGCACCTGCCAGCCCGCCCCAGCTGCCCTGCTGCCCTTTGCCTCTCCTGCCCCTTGCTTTCGCTTGCCTGCCTTTCTGGCGCCCTTCGCCGCCTTCTCACACTTCCCTTGCCTGCTTGCTGCCCCCCTTTACAACTTCCGAATCGGTTGCCTCTTGTCTTGCCCACACCGCGCATCCCCCTCGCGCCTCTCTCAAGTCATGCTCCCTACTCACCATTTCCCCCTCCTGCCCGCCTGCAGACAAGCCTCTGTTCGACCTGGGGTATGTGGAGAAGGTGACCTCCGTCCTGGACAAGATGGGCATCCAGCAGCAGGTGGGCGGTGGGTGTCGATGTGTCATATTGAGTTTATTGTGAGTGTATCGAGCAGCACAGGTTTCGTTGGTGTGTAACCCGCTCTTAGTCGGTCAATGAATGGGCAACAGTCCCCAAACCAGGGCACGGGCTGCCCTGTGCCTCCCCCCCATCTGCGTCACGTGTGCGTCCCCCCTCCCTGCAACTCACCCTCTCTCTCTCTCTCTCTCCCAATGCAGATCTTCACCCACGTCGCTCCCGACCCCACGCTGTCCTGCATTGAGGAGGGCGTGCGGGAGATGAACGTGAGGCGGTGGGCAGGGCAGGAGTTCGGGAACAGAGTGGAGCTGCCTTGGCCTTCTTTGAAGTCAATGAAATTAATTTAAAAAAAAATGCAACGCTCTTGCGTGAGCCTGTGCTTGAGTGCTGCCCCCCAAACTTTAGCGCATCTCGGTCACATTTGAAGCGCCTCCGGGGGCATCACCACACGGCCCATCTGTTAAAGCTATTCAATGTTTGATCAATGGTGCCTGTTGCTCTCCCTCTCGCGTGCCCGCAGGACTTCAAGCCCGACGTCATCATTGCCCTGGGAGGCGGCTCGCCCATGGACGCCGCCAAGGTCATGTGAGTGCGCTGCGCTGTGCTGTGCTGTGCTCGAGTGTGCTGTGCTGTGGTCTGCGCTGTGCTGGGCTGTGAAAGCTGCCCCATGGACGCAGCCAAGGTCAAGTGGGTGCGCTGTGCTGTGCTGTGGTCTAGTGTGCTGTGCTGTGCGCTGTGGTCTGCGCTGTGCTGGGCTGTGAAAGCTGCCCCATGGACGCAGCCAAGGTCAAGTGGGTGCGCTGTGCTGTGCTGTGGTCGAGTGTGCCGTGCTGTGCTTCGCTGCGCACCATGGGCTGGCACCTGCATGAACCCCACCCGCTGCTGCCCTCCCTCCCCGCCTGCGCCCACATCCCACCCGCTGCCTGCTGCCCGCCTCCCCCAGCCCGCACATCCCACGCACTGCTGCCCAATCCTTACACACGAACCATGAACCATGATTCCCGCCCCTTGCAGGTGGCTGATGTACGAGTGCCCCGACGTCGAGTTTGAGTCCCTGGCTGTCCGCTTCATGGATATCCGCAAGCGCGTGTACGAGGTGGGTGGGGTGTTCTAGCGGGAGGATCAACACGACCATTTTAGTGTGGGTGGGGTTGTGGGAGTACTCACTAGAATGCATGGTATTCTATGGTATTCTAGCTAGCGTGAGGATCAATTTGGTGTGTGTGGGGTGGGGAAGGTAGCGCGCACATGCGCTGCTTCTGTGTCTTTTCTGTACTCACCAACAGCTCGCGCCTTGCCCCCCGTACCTCTCCCCGAGGTGGGCAGGAATGCTCTCCATGGTGTGCGTGCCCCACCACCGCCCCCCCTCCATCCAACCACTCCTTCCTCCCCCGCACCCTGCCTACCTCTCTCCCCCCCTACCTACCTCTCTCCCCCCGCAGCTTCCCGAGATGGGCAAGAAGGCCCTGATGGTGTGCGTCCCCACCACCTCCGGCACCGGCTCAGAGGTGACCCCCTTTGCCGTGGTCACCGACGACCGCACGGGACAAAAGTACCCGCTGGCAGACTGTGAGTGGGAGTAGGAGGCGCTGCTTTTTTAAAAGGTGGGGTGCCGGTGTGCCGAGAGCTGTGTGGTGTGGGGCTATCTCACCTTTGCAGACACCCTCACCCCCGACGGGTTGTGCAGTCTTCCTCACATCCACGGCTCTCTACCCTCTATTCCCCTCATCCGCGGCTGTCTACCCTAACCCCTGTCCCACACGCCTCTCCATCCCCTGTCCCCCTCATCTGTCGCTGGCCCCCCTAACCCCTACCCCACACGCCTCTCTATCCCCACCCCCTACTCTCTTCAGACGCCCTCACCCCGAACATGGCCATTGTGGACACACACCTGGTGCTGGGCATGCCCCCCAAGCTGACCGCCTACGGCGGGCTGGACACGCTGACACACGCCATGGAGAGGTGGGGCGGGGCGGGCTGGCTGGCTGGCTTACCTGGGCTAACATCTGGGTTGCTTGGGCTAACAGCCGGGTTGCGTGCTGGCTGGCTTGGGCCACCTGCACCCTCCACCCTGCTCCGCCCTGCTCTGCCCTGCTCTGCCCTGCTCTGCCCTGCCCTACCTTGCCACGACTCGTTGCTTACGACCCTCCCCTCCCTCTAAATGTCCTGATCCAGCTCATCACTTTCTAGCTCATTATTTTCTTCCTCGCTCCCCCTTTCCTTCCTGTCCTCACCTCGCCCCCTGCAGCTACTTTACTTTACTTCCTTCTTCATTGCTTTCTTCCTCAATTACCAATTCCTTCCTTTCTTTCCTCACCTCGCCCCCTGCAGCTACTTTACTTTACTTCCTTCTTCATTGCTTTCTTCCTCAATTACCAATTCCTTCCTTTCTTTCCTCACCTCGCCCCCTGCAGCTACGTCTCCATCTTTGCCACCAGCTACACCCGCGGTGAGTCCCGAAAAGCTGGTTCACGTGATGTAGTTTGGAGTTTGCCCATTTTGTGTGATGTGGGCGTCACTTTGCTACTTGCCACCCGCACCTGCGACCCGCACCAGCGTGTGCCGCGCACCGTCGCCCATCCCGTTCACCCTCCCTGCCTGCCTCCCCTGACCCTTTCTCCCTGCCTCTCCCGCCCAACCGCCCACCCGCACCTGCCTCCTCCCACTGCAGGCCAGTCCAAGGAGGCAGCTTCCCTCATCGTCGAGTTCCTGCCCCGCTCCTTCCGGGAGGGAGGCAAGGATTACGAGGCGCGGGAGCAGGTGCACGCGGCGGCCACCATTGCAGGCGAGTGGGGCACGATGCGGGGTGGGCGGGGGAAGCCTGGTGATAGCTGACTGGCGCCTCTGGCTTGGTTTCCTGTCAGTTTCCTCAACCCCACACCCTCAGGCTGTACTCTTCTGCTCTTCCTGGCTTCGTCAGTATGTTGTATTTGTGGCATCTTGTATTTGTCACAGCGATTTTTTCCCTCCCTGCAGGCATGGCCTTTGGCAACGCCTTCCTGGGCATCTGCCACTCGATGGCACACAAGCTGGGTGGAGAGTTCCACGTGCCGCACGGTGAGGGGTAGGGCTGGGCTGGGCAGGAGTAGGGTGTTGCGGTTAAGCTTTGCAAACTTTTGTGGGGGGGGGGGGAAGTGTTGAAATGACTGTAAACTTTTCTTGCAACATGTGACGGTGAAGCAAAGGGCGGGGCAGCAGGGCAGTGCGGGTGGGCGCACATGTGGATGGCGGTGTGGGCAGCGAAGGCCGAGGGGCAAAGGTGGTGGGGCCGTGGGCGTGATAATGCGTTGTGCGCTTGCAGCCTCACGCTGCCTTCCCCCCTGCCCACCCCCTCGGTTGCTCCTCCACTTTCCCCCCTTCTTCTGTTTCTACATTGTATTGCCTGAATCGGTCGTAATGCCCTCATCGTTATTTGCAGGCCTGGCCAACGCCGCCCTCATCTCTCACATCATCCGCTTCAACGCAACCGACCGCCCCCCGAAGGTGGCCGCATTCCCTCAGTGAGTGGGCGGGCCGCAAGGCAGGTGGTGGTTGTTGCCATGCCAGGCTCGCCATGGCCTGCACGCTTTGATCGGTGGCCAGCGCGGGCGCAGCACGGCGCCCTGAACAGCCCAGCCCTCCCATGCTTTTGCTTGCTTGCTTTTGTGTGCCTTACATATTTTGCTTCCTAGGCACTGTTATGGTCTGCCAGCCCTGCCACCACCCCCCCTTCCCACTTCTCTGCACTGCCTTTCCACATGCCCTGCCACCTCGGAGGCAAGAAGCGGCACATGAAGCGCCCGCTGCCCCCCTAGCACTGCCCAATGTTCTCACGTTTGGTGCCTGTCCAATATCGCAGGTACCAGTACCCTCAGGCCAAGAAGCGGTACGCTGAGCTGGCAGACATGCTGGGCGTGGGAGGCGGCCCCGACAT
The DNA here is from genome assembly GCA_002896455.3 of Chlorella sp. ArM0029B. NCBI lineage: Eukaryota > Viridiplantae > Chlorophyta > Trebouxiophyceae > Chlorellales > Chlorellaceae > Chlorella > Chlorella sp. ArM0029B. The sequence continues at coordinate 501,079 of JTEE01000035.1, read as the reverse complement.
GAAGCCACGCCAGAAGGTGGGTGCTGCCTCGGCACTGCATTATGAAAGAACGTTCAGAGAAATGCTTTGCTGCCTCAGCTCTGCATTATCAAAGAACGCTCAGAGCGATGCTTTGTGTGAGGGGAGATTGTGTGTGGGTGCTGGGCGCTGTGCCGGTGCCAGCCGGTTGATCGCCCCCACCCAGCCAGCCCACTCCAAGTCGGAACCCAATCGATTCACTGTGGAGCACTTTTTGAACTTTGCTTTTGCGTGCTGTACATCTTTTTTTCCGCAACGAAACGTGCGACAAAGGTACCAGATTTCTGAACTTTACGTGACCCTTCCTGTGCAGGTGAAGAACCTGATCCTGGCTGTGGAGGACCTGAAGAAGCAGTGCGGAGTGCCGGTGAGTGAGCAAGGGGGCGGTGTGGGCTGTGGGCGTGCCGGTGAGGAGGGTGCCGGGGGTGGGCTCACTCTTTGTTTCGTGAGCAGAGGTTTCGAAACAGAGCGCTCCTCAAAACAGCGTGGGCACCTGTGCGTGCGTGCAATCACACGGTTATTACAGCGAGCCAGCAGCGAAACGACCGGGCATGGGCGCATGGGGAATGCACGCAGTGACAGCCTGCCCTCCTGCCCTCTCTCGTCATTAGTCCCTCCGCGTGTGCCCGCCCACCTCCCCTGCCTCGCCAGCTCACCTCCTCTGCCCGCCTGCCTGCCTGCCCTCTCTCGTCATTAGTCCATCATTTAGCATATGATACCAAAATGAATTTGGTCCCTCTCTGTTTGTTGTCACAGGCGACCCTGAAGGAGATCATGGGTGAAGACATGGAGGAGCAGTACATGGCGGCTCTGGACGTGATGGCAGAGAACGCTTTCGACGACCAGGTGAGGGCCGGGAAGAGGGGCCGGGGGTATCATGCTGGGATGACGCATCTGCGGCACACTTCTGTGTTGCTGCGGCGCTGTCAATGGATGGATGAGAAGGGCGGGGGTGCAGCCGTTCATGCAGATCTGTGCTTACAAGACGCAGCAGCCGTGCAGTTGGATGGGCCCGTGCGTGTGAGCAACCCACAGCAGTTCTGACCGCCATCCCTCATTTTTCACCACCCACTGGCGCCAACCCACGCGGCCTGCACCATCTTTGAGCTCAATCAAAAGGCACCGACAAAGCCTTGGATCCAAAACCCGCCCCCCTCCCACTCCCATCCTCTGCAGTGCACCGGCGCCAACCCGCGCTACCCCCGCATCTCGGAGCTGAAGCAGCTGTTCGTCGACGCATGGTCCACACCCATTGCCGAGACGCTCACCACGGAGCCCGGCATGGGCGCCACTTTTGTGCCCCTGGAGTGAGGAAGAAAAAAGGCCAGGTCGAGAAGAGGCCAGGTGGTCCTGCCTGGACCTGTTGCTTCTGCTGCTAGAAAAATAGATGGCCCTTTCGTCGACATGAGTCGAGTTGGAGAGGCTTCCTAGGGTCCTTCCTGCTCTTGCTATGGATAGCAATAGATGGGCCTTGGGAGACCGGGGCTTTTCAGGAGCCTGAGCCTTCTCAAGGACTCCGGACAACGTACCGCCGCTGGGGCTGCCTGGGGCGGCTGCTCCCAAAAACAGACTGCAATTCGTCTTGCTTGCAAGCGTCCCCACTCGACTATCCCCAGATACCTCCATCCCCACCCACTCACGAGTCTGTCCCCCCGTTTAGTGGAGCACAGCACACGCAGCGCGCCGGCCGCGCTGCCCTGCCTGCCTGCTGAGCTCCGCCCTCCGTCTTCCTCACAGCCCCGCTGTAGCCCTGCTGTATCCTCGTCCTCCGGCTTTCGCATCCGCCAGGCCATCACATAAGCGCATGCTCTCTCTTGCCATCCTGTCCTGCCCCGCTTGCCAGCTGTCTGCCTGCATTCGCACCCCGTCAGTCCGTCCCATCCCTCAGTTATCAGTCCCGTCTTCTTTATCACTTGGCTCCACGAAAGTGCGACTTGTCGCCCGGCCACCCAGTACGCCCGAATGCTTGAAACTCGGTATATGCTCCCAACACCCGCCCACCCAGTCCGCTTGAATGCATGGTACACGGCACGGCGACCCAACGCCCTTCCACCCCATCACCCACATGCACCATAAAAAGAAACAGCCTCCAAACCAACCCGCGTAACGCTGCCTTTCCCCCCAAAAAGGAACCCCACTCCCCCCTGCCATGCACTGCTGAACCGTTTGCCCACCTCTAGCGCTTTGTACGCAGCGTCTTTGTCTGTTCAAGCACTTGTAAGTACCGCAATCAGATGACAGAGCACAGCAGGGGTGGAGCACATAGCGCAACGTTGGTGGGGCACACAGAGCAGTAAGCTGCTTTCCTCAATCACCCCAACAAATCTCCTGTCTCTTGAGACCGTTTCTGGCTCCATATGGACATTACAGTAATGTTGGGGCACGCAGGGAAGCACGGGTGGGGCACACAGGGCAATACGTGTCCTCAGCCAAAGAGCAGGGCCGCGTCAACCTCGCCACCGCTCTACACGCCCTGCGCCTCAACCGCCGCCACACAGCGTGCCGCCAGGCCCAGCGCGGCCGACTCCAGGGCTTCTGAATCCCTGCCGCCAGCCGCCAGCTCCTCTCCTGCCGCCTCACCCACCACAGCATTGCATGCTGCCGCCGCTGCCGTGCTGAGCCGCCCACTGGCCTCCTGCAGCGCTTGCCAGGCGCTGGGCTCTGCAGGCGCAGCTGCCGGCAGGCGGCGCAGCACGACAGGCAGCAGCAGGTTGGCCAGCTGGTGGCGTAGCAGCTGGCAGGCACGCGCGATGCTCCGCTGCTGCTCGCGACGCCGCTCTGCTGCAGCAGGAGCTGCTTCTGGGAGAGCAAGAGCATCCTGCTGCTGCTGCTGCTGCTGCTGCTCTGCTGGCTGCTCTGCCTGTGCCGTTGCTGGTATGGTGACCTGCATGGCCTCTGCCTCTTCCGGTTGCTGCTCCTGCAGCTCCTGCTTTGGCCCCTGCTGCCCGCCTGCGGCCCCCTCTACGCCAGCAGCCCCCAATACAACCTCCTCCGCCCGCTGCTGTGGTGCCTGCCCGCCCTCCTCCTCCTGTCGCTGCCGCTGCTGCTCCTCCTTCTCCCGCTGCCTCTGCTCCTCCTCCTCCCGCCTCTCCCCCTCCTCCTGCTGCCTCTGCGCCTCCTCCTCCCGCTCCTGCTGCTCGACCCGCCGCGCCCCCTCCTCCCGCTGCAGGCGTCGCACGTGTGCCGCCGCCGCTGCCAGCAAGCGAGCGTTGGCTAGCTCTGCCAGCTGCAGCTCCTGCCGCAGGGCAAAGCAGGCGGTGTCTATTTTGTCCTGCACCGAGCAGGCCGCGGTCACCGCTGCCTGTGCCTCGTGCCTGCACAATTGTGTTGCCGAAGGAGCAGCAGGCGCTACGTTTGTATGTGTGTGCGTGTCCAAGTGCATGTGCGGATGCATGAACAGGAGGAGGCTTCAGCAGCAGCAGCTTGAACTGCCATAAAAAGGAGGTCAGCAGTTTGTTGTGTGCATATCTCGCACTGCACGTGCAGGCGCAGGGTTGAGTGCAAGGAGGCTTCACCAGCAGCAGTGCCAGCAGCAGAGCTGACGGCAGACGCAAACCTTCACGCATCTTCATCCACAGGCCTCCCTCCTCCCCAGGCTGCCACCCACCCCCGCACTCAAGGTCTGGCGAGCTGGGTTCCGTCTGCCGCCCCCGCCGCGCCTCCCGCTCCCGCCGCTGCCGCTCCTCGTCAGCCAGAGCCAGCACTTGGGCTGCAGCCGCCGCTGCGTCAGCTTGCAGCGCATCGGGCGAGTCGTAGCCGCCCTGCTGGCAGCGCTGCGTGATCTGGGCAAACGTGGGGGCGGCGGCTGAGCCTGCACACGAAGGGGGAGGGGGTGGGTGGCAGGGCAGGATGGCGCAGTGTCAGGTATGCTACTGTCCCCAGCAGAAGGTTGAAAAAACAAAATCATTTTTGTTTCTTCCCTTTGCAACTTTTTATTTTGCTCCTTTAATTTATGCTGTAAGTGTAATGGTGAGGGAAGCCCGTGAAAAGATGGCACCGGGGCAGCGGAGCAGGGCACAACTGACACAGGCAGCGCAAGCTAAGCCTGCTGTGTGCACCTCACCTGACCTCCGCCCCTCGGTGACGGGCTGTGGGTGAATCGAAGCACAGGCAGTGGAACCCAGCGGCTTGCAGCACAAAGCCTGGCAGGCAGCAAGGGCTCACAAGCTCAGCCTGCTGTGTATGTATGTCTCACCTGACTTCCGTCGACTGCCTCCGCCAGCGCTGGAGGGGCGGCGGTTTGCCACCCAGCGATGCAAGGCAGCCACCCGCTCTCGTGCCAGCGAAGCTCCCATCTGCTGCTGCCACGTCAGCAGGCGGTCAAAGAGACGCAAGCCCTGCTCTAGCTCTGCAGTGTTGCACTGCTCTGCCGCACGCTCCTGCTGCTCCCGCTGCTCCTGCTGCTCGCGCTGCTGCCGCCGGCGGGTGGGCGTGAGCGCAGGCTGCTGCTGCGGGGCGGCGCTGCTGGGTGCGCTTTCCATTGGCTGGCTGCCGCCGGCTGCATCCTCCCCTGATGCTTCCCGCCCTGCTGCCGCCTCCCGCCCTGCTGCCTCCCCTCCTGCCGCTGCATCCGTGAGCTGTCGGTGCCACTGCACAGATGCCTGCGCCGCCACCGCTGCCGCCACCTGCTCCGCCGCAGCCGCCGCCGCACGCCGCCAGGCGGCGCCGCTGGGGTGTGACATGCGGATGACACTGGGGGCTGCCACTTCTGCTGCTGCTGCCTCAGCAGCTGCAGGGGGCTCTGGAAGCAACCTGCTGAGCTGTCCCTGAAGCAGCTGCTGCCAGCCTGCTGTGCCTGCTGTGCCTGCTGCGCCTGCTGTGCCTGCTGTGCCTGCTGTGCCCATGGCGGGCCCGGCAAAGAATTTGACCAGGTTGGCGGGTGTGGCATCGGGAGCCGCGTGGCAGGTGGCCAATACGATGACAGGCTGCACAAGAAGGCGGGCAGGCACAACAGGCAGGCAGGCAGGTAAGCAAGCAAGTAAAGAAGTATAGATAGGCAGGGAGGCCCGGGGCAGGTGCAGCCTTGGGAAGGCAGGTGCAAATTGTGTATCTCTGGCAGGGCGAGCGGGGCGGGCAGGGCAGCCTTGTTTGATGGTAGAGGCAAGGCACGAGTTCAGCATGACGACAGGGCACGGGCAGCAGTGCATCCAGACAGCCCTGCCAGGGAGCGGAGGGAGGGTGCTGATAGGGGGGTCAAAAGAGGCCAGGACTTCAGAGGTGTGCAAGGCAGCAGGCCCAGCGTGCTCAGCGGATGCAGCACCTCTTAAGTACAGTGTGGGTTGCAGCATAGCACTGATCCCCACAAACACTGCTGCGCTAGTCAATTGTAAGCACAGCGAAGCCCCGCGCCCCACCTGGTTGGCCGGCACCTGCCGCATGAGCGATTCAAACACGCTCCAGGCCTGCGACAGGCAAACAACCTCCACTTCTGTATCCTCCTCCTCCTCCTCCTCCTCCTCCTCTGCAGCACCTGCCTTAGCTGCCGCCTCTGCCGCTGCTGGCAGGTTGAGCGAGTGACAGGCCTCTCCGGCTCCTACTGCTGCTCCCGCCTGCTGCTGCTGCTGCTTCTGCGGCTGCTCGTGTGATGCAGATGTGCGAATGGGCGGCAGGCCAGCCGGCGGTGCCAGCACGGGTGCGGCGGCCAGCGGCGGCGGGCGCGGCTGGCGGCCCGCTGTGCCTGCTGTGCCAGGTTCTGCTGAGCTGGCACGCTGCTGCAGGTCCCGCATGGTCGGCCCCTCCTCCCCGCCCTGCCCCTGCTGTGCCTGCTGTGCCTGCTCGTGCTGACGGTGCAGCTGCGTGATGCCGCGAAGCGCACGGGACACAGGCGGCGTGTGCCCCGCCCGCTCCTCGAGTGGCAGCAGGCCACTGCATCAGAAGGGGATGATGCAAAGAGTTGTATTACAGCTGTTCAATACGATAAGGAAATTAGCAGGCGGGCAGGGTGGCAGTACCAGGCGTGCCAGTTCAGCAGCAGGGCAGGTGCACCCGGTTTGCAGCCATTTGAGGGGCAGGCACGGCTTCCATTGGGGGGCAGGCTGCACAGCAGGCAGCACAGCAGGCAGCACAGCAGGCAGCACAGCAGGCGGCACAGCAGGCAGGGGAGGCGAGGAGGCACACCTGAAGGGAGAGGGCGCCACCGGGAAGCCGTGCTGCGTGGGGGAGGCCCCTATGGGAGACGTGACTGCAGGGATTGCGATGTGGCAGAACAAAAGCAGTGTGAGCACACAGCCAGGCATTTTCTTGCAGGAGTGAAGTGGGAGCAGGGGCACGTGGTAGCTAGGAACTCGGCGGCAGCGGCAACTGTTTCAAAGTCTTTCAACAGAGTGCCCCCAACAAGCTTAGCTGCAGCAGTGTTGCTGCCTCTGCCTCACGTGCAGCGCTCGCATGCACAGCCACAGCTGCAGGCCACGTAAGCTCATCCGGCAAACCCCTCTCACCCCCCTCACCCCTCGCACCAAAGCTTGGGGAGTGCAGGCCACCCCGCCGAACCGACTGGGCCTGCCTCCCGCTGCCCCCCTCCTCCCCTTCTTCCGCCTCCTTCTCCATCTGTTGTGTGCCAATGCTGGGAGGCCGGCAAGACCAGCCACCCTGCTCCGCCTCCTCAGCATGCATGCGAGTCTGAAGGACAGCGGGAGGACGGGAGGAGGGAGGCGTAGTGTAGCCGTTCACAGCCTGCAGGAGGGAGGGGCAGTGTAGCCGTTCCAAAGGCCCAAGAAGGCGCAGCACGCAGCACAGCAGCGGAACGCGGCGTGGCGCAGCAGCCGGGATGCAGTGATGATGCTACTTTGGCGCTGGAGGGATGCATGCCTGCCACATAAGCGCTGTAACCATGCACGACTGCCACCTTGGCGCTAGAGGTATGCAAGGACACCACCCTGGCGGTAGAAGGATGCACGACAGCCAACCTGGCGATACAAGAATGCAGGGCTGCCACATAAGCGCTAAAACCATGCACGACTGCCACCTTGGCGCTAGAAGGATGAAAGGACACCAATTTGGCGGCGGCAAAGAGACAGGATGCAGGGAGACAGAATGCAGGGCTGCCAATTTGGCGGCAAAGAGAAAGGATGCAGGGCTGCCACCCTGGCGGTAGAGGGATGCACAACAGCCACCTGGGAGATAGAAGTACGCAGGGCTGCCACCTTACCGCCAGAAGGATGCAGGGCTGCCAATTCAAGAAAGAAGAGGGGCCTATGATGGATGCTACCTCACCTGTGAGAGGGCCCAGGACTCGAGTCGGGGGAGGTAGAAGACGCAGGGTGTGTGCGGCCCGGCGCGCCTGCAGGAAAGAACCCCAGAAGGCAGGGAAGTGAGAGGGCAGCACAGGGATGGCTGCTATGCTGGCCAGCCGTGGGTGCCCAACCACTGATTGAGCGTGGGTTACACGTCATTTACACGTCATTTACACGTCATCTAAAGCATAGTCCTGTGCTCCCCCTTCTTCTTCCCCCTGTCACCTGAGAGCCTCATTCACCAGCGCCACGCAGCCGGCCGTGGCATCCTCGCCTCCCTCCACAACAAGGCTGGGCAGGCTGAGGCAGTGCACAGGGCAGCCTGCGGGGGAGGCGGGGGGAGGGGCAGCGTTCAGGCAGCAGGCAGGGCAGCAGGGACGTGCATGCAAGGGCGCCAGCGGGGGGCATGGGAAGAGAGGGGGAGGACGTGTTCAGGAAGCAGGCAGGGCAGAAGGGCTTGATTGACATTGGCCATCTGGCAGAGGGGGCGGGTAAAGGATGCCAGGACGTGCAGCTCCCAGCTGGCGGCATTGCTGAAGAAGCCCCAGCCCATTATGCAGGCCGACTGTGCAGTCCGGCTGACGCCGCGGTCAAGCAGACAGCAAGCCAAGCAGTGCAGCGGCACTCTTTGTTGTGCCCAGCAAGGGGCCTTAACACCATGACATCATTCACCAGTTTAGTGGCAGGCAGGGTAGGTAGGGTAGGGCACAGGTAATGCCTCTGTATTCCCCAAACCATACACCCTAAACACCAAACACTGCCCTATGCAGTGCAACCACTTGAACAAGTGTGGCCGGCACCCAGCCCTCCTCACCATCGAGTAACTTCAGCACCGCCCCCGCCGCCGCCTCCTGCCCCTGCTCCCCCTCCCCGCACAGCAGCAGGCGGCAGGGCAGGTAGCTGCGCCCCAATCGCTGCAGCTGTTGCTCCTCAGTTCCCAGCTGCTCAGCTCCGGCTGAGGAGCCTGCTGCTCCCGCTGCCACTGCCGTCGCAGGGCCGGCTGGAGCGGGGCCAGGGGAGGCAGCTTTAGGGGGCAGCAGTGCGCCGTGCTTCAACAGCACAGCCTCCAGCACGGCCGGCATCTCCTGCCGCTCTGTGCTGCCAGGTGCTGCACCCTGCTGCTTCCCGGCACTCCCTGCGGCCGCAGAAGCGGCCGCCAGGGCGGCGGCGGCAGCCGGCGGCGGCAGCGGCAGGTCTGCGGCGTGCAGCGCGGCCAGCGCCCGCTGCAGTGGCTCTGCTACTAGAGGCAGCGCGTGCTGCTGCAGGGGCGCGGCTGCTTCCGCTGCCAGGGCAGACAGGCCGTGCCTGCGGGAGCAGGGGGGCGGAGCCGCAGCAAACGCCTCCTTCCAGTCGCTCGCCTGCACCTCAATCCCGTCCAGCAGCTGCCGCCGACGCTCCGCCTGCTGCTGCTGCTGCTGCTGCTGCTGCTGCTCTGACGCCTGCTGTCCGCCACTGCCCAGCACTGCCGCTCCGCCTCCTGCCGCTCCGCCTGCTGCCGCACCGTCTGCCGCTGCCGCCTGGCCTGTAACTGCCGCCTCGCGTTCAGCTTGCTCCAGGAGCAACGGCGAGGAGCGGCGCACAGCCGCCATGACGGCAGCAGTACACAGAGCTTGAAGGTCGGCGCCAGCGTAGCCCTCTGCCCGTGCCGCCACTTTGTGAAGCAAATCCTCAGATGGGGCCCGGCTCCAACGCTGCGTGTGCACTTTCAGGATGGCCAGCCGCTGGGCGGGGGTGGGCAGTCCAAAGTAGACCTGCAGAGGCCCAGGGGAATGGGTGACAACGGCAGATGATGGGTTGGAGCCCGGGGCAAGAGCTCAACAAAGCGGGGGACAGCAGGGCACAGCAGGGCACAGCAGGGCACAGCGGGGCACGGCGACCCGCGATGGCAATGGCGCGGTCAGGCCTTTGGTCAACACCCCTTGCTGTCACACATTCGCTGGCAGGCCCCATCTTGGAGTGACTTCCGATAGCCGATAGCATAGATAGGGATCAGGGCAGGGTCAGGACAAGGGCGGCTTCTCCCAGTCCCTGCCCCTGCTCCTGCCTCTATTAACTGCCAGCACCCACCTGCCGCACATCAGCACCCCAGCCCCTGCCAATGGCCCCCCAACAAGCAAGCCAGCACCCATTTCTCGGTCAACAGCACCCCGAAGCCTCTGCCTATAGAGCTGCCAGCACCCACCTCTCGCTCAAATGACCCCTGCCCCTGCCAATTGCCCCCAACGAGCAGCCAGCACCCACCTCTCGACCACCAGCATCCCTGCGCTGCCCCCCAACAAAGGCCCCGCAAAAAGCAAGCCAGCACCCACCTCTCGGTCAAACCGCCCCGGCCGGCGCAGAGCAGGGTCAATGGCTTCGGGCCGGTTGGTTGCCCCGATCACAATCACGCTGCCCCGGTCGGTCACACCATCCATGAGAGAGAGAAGGGTGGACACCACTGCAGGGCGGGAGGGAGGCAGGCGGGTGAGGCGGATGTTAATTTGCAGTATGATCCAGGCAAGTAGGCTTGCAGCATGGTGCAGAGTGCCGCCACAGCACTGTGGAGAATGGATGTAAGGATTGGTGCAAAGTGAGGCTTGCCTTGAGGATTCCCACAGCCCAACAGCCCTGTTGCGGCCACCTCCTCTGACCTGATGCGTAGATCTGGTCGCCGCCGCCCGCCCGGGCAGCCCGGGCGGGCACCAGAGCGTCGAGCTCATCCAGAAAGATGATGGCGGGGGCGCGGCGGCTGGCCTGAGCGTAGGAGTAGGACAGGGAAGAAACCAAACTGCTGGGTGCAGCCCAAATCGGGTGGAGCTCCTGTCAGGAATTGGCTCGTCCTGAAGGTTGTAAAATCCTGTATTGTTTCAGCTAGACAAGGGTGGGAGTTGAGCGGGCACCCATGTGTGCAGCTCATTCAGGAAGCTGAGGAGGCACGGCGGCTGCCCTGCAACCCACAGCGGGCACCATGTGCGGGGGGACTTGTGGGTGAAGTAAAGGCGGCAGAGGTACACAGCGTGCCTTGCATGCGCACAGGGTTGGCAAGGGCAGAGGGGCACGGTGGCAACGTGCAGTCGAGGTCAGGCATATCCAGACGGACCCAAACATGATCATGCAATCTGCACAGCCTTGAGTGCGTGGTAGGAGCACGGCAGCACATCTGGATCGTAGTGTAACGGGGCGCAGCACAGCACAGCACAGCACAGCACAGCACAGCACAGCACAGCACAGCACAGCACAGCACAGCACAGCACAGCACAGCACAGCACAGCACAGCACAGCNCACAGCACAGCACAGCACAGCACAGCACAGCACAGCACAGCACAGCACAGCACAGCACAGCACAGCACAGCACAGCACAGCACAGCACAGCATTAGCCTCGTCCACCCCACCACCATCCACAGGCCCCTAGCCCAGCGCTGTGCGCAGCACCCACGTCACCGCCACGTCAGCGCCACCTCACCTCCTCGAACAGCAGGCGCAGCGTGCGCTCCGCCTCCCCGTGGAACTTGCCCAGGCAGTCGGCACCCTTGCGGGCAAAGAATGTGACCGGCAGGGGGGAGTGCTTGGCACAGGCGCCTGGGGAGTGGTGGCAGGGGAGGGGAAAGGGGGGCAGGGCAGAGGGAGCGGCAGGTCAAACGGGTTGAAAGGATGAGTGTTTCAGGTGATGCTGCAAACTTGTGCAGCTGCTGCTGCCTGCCTGCCTGCTTGCCTGCCTTCCTGCCCAGCGCATGCACCGCGGCAAATGGCTTGGCAAGCAGCGGCATTCGATGCACCACATGATTGGCACAGCCCAGCCTGGCCCAGCACGCGTGCAGAAAAGGTTTCTGCCTCTTTGCTCCAAACTTCATTGCGACACACTCTCCCCCCACCATGTCCCATGACACCGTTGCTGGCTTCCCGTGCCCTTGACACGTGATTGATTGGTTGCCAGATTGAGCCCACCTGCCAGGGCGCGTGCTACCAGCGTCTTCCCAGTGCCCGGCACTCCGTGAAAGAGGATGCCCCTGTTGCAGGCAAGGTGGAGGGAGGCAGACACGGGTCGGACCACTGTAGCAAGTGGCGGCGCCGCCATGCGAGCAGCAGGCACCACTGGCTGGCTGCGGAGCAAAATTGCAGAGGCAGGCTGGCAGGCGATCCAGCAGATGCACCTGATGCTGTTGAGAATGGCTGCAGGTGGAGTCCGGCAGGCAGGCAGGCAGGCTGGCACTTGGGCAGCTGTTCATTGTGTGGCTGCCGGCAGATTCCCGCTGGCTTCCCCACCTGGGAGGGCACAGCCCCATGCCCTCAAAGAGCGCAGGGTACTGCATGGGCAGCAGTACCATCTCACGCAGCTGCCGCACGACACCGTCTGCGGGGCAGTCAGGGACAGCCGGAGCAGGGGCAGGCAAGTGTCTGGTGAATGAAGAGAGGGCAGCAGAGGCAGGAAGGGGGCCAGAAGGGTTGCGCCGATGGAACCTAATCAGCAATGCAGCAGCAGCTTGCCACGACCGTGCTGTCGAGCGGGCAAGCTTGGGTCGAGCACCAAGCAATGCACAAATGGTCAAAGACTGAAGCAAATGCAAAAAGAGAAAGCAGGAACTTAATATTGAATGCAGGCACGCACCCAGCCCCGCCACATTGCTGAAATCTGTTGCGGCGATGCTGCCCACAACAGCTGTCTCCACTGTTGGCTGCTGCTGCTGCTGCTGCAGGGGCGGCTGCTGGGCCTGCGGCTGCAGCATGCCCGGCCCTGCAAGCGGGCGGGCAGACAGGCGGGAGCAAACAAGATTGAGAGGTGAGAGTGTGAGCGGTGAGCTGCTCACAGGTCAGGTGTGCCGGTCAGCAACACACACGTGCTTGAGCAGCTGCCAGGGAGGGAGAGCGTAAGCGGCGGCAGCAACAACAACTGTTTGTGGATGTGCCTATTGGCCTCCCGGTGGTCTTTCCACACCGAGGGCTCATCCGCCGCCTTCCTAGCCAGCGTATGCAGATCAATCAAACAATTACATTTCAAGTCCAGGGGGAGCCAGCAAAGGCGCATGAGTCAGGGTGGGGGGTGAGTGTATCGAAAAGCAGAGGGTCTTGAACCCACTGTCAAAGGGCTCATGTGACAGGAGCACACAGGCACTGCCCAATTGCAAGGGGGAGGGGAGCGGGCTCACCTGCGGCTTTGCTAGCCTCCTTCAACCCTTTCCCGGCTGCCCCCGGGGACTTGACAAAGACGTGCTGCACGGCAGTGCCATCTCCCATCAGTGTGATTGGGTTCAGCTTGGCTGCAGGGGGCGCAGGAGAGGGGGAGGGGCGGCAGGTAACCTACATGTATATGGGGCTGCAAGCATGCGACACTTCACGGCATTGCTGACGACGAAGCTGCAAGCCGGCTTGCAAGTGGGATGGGCAGCATGAAAAGGCAGGCAGCAGGTGGCAAGCGGCAGCGCTCTCAGCAGCTGCAGCCGGCACCATCCACCAAGGCGCAGGCGGGTGAGTGGCTGGGGCTACTGCGACACATCACCCCATCCTATGCAGTCTCTTTATACTTAGCCCTGAACCCCGAAGAACCAAAAAAACTGAACCCTACCGCGACACATCACCCCGTCGTATGCAGTCCTGCTGGCCCTGAACCCTAAACCCCAAACCCTAAAAACCTGAACCCTAAACCCTAAACCCTACTGCGACACATCATCCCATCCTATGCAGTCCTGCTGGCCCTTGACCCCACGTGTAGCAGGTGGCACGTGTTGATCACCTGTGTCTCGTGCCAGCCGGTGGGCCTCCTTCTTCTGGAAGTGTTCATCGTCATCGGATGACTCCACCTCAGTCCTCCTGCAGTGCCGTGCCCAGGGCCGTACATTCATAATACCGCCGGAGCGTCACTTTTGCGCTGCTGCGGCGCTTTAAGTGAACGAATGAATGCACCTTCGGAGCGCGAGCACACCCGCAACAGCAGGCAAGCAGGCAAGCAGGCAGAGCAAACGAACACACCAGCAAGAGCAGGCATGCAGGCAGAGCACCCGGCCGGCGGAACACACGAGAGCCAGCACACCAGCAATAGCAGGCACGCAGGCGGAGCAAAGGAGCGGGCACTCGCGGCGCAAACATAAAGGGAAGGGAAACGGCGAGGCAGGCTTCTGGGGCGGTGCATGCATCCTCCTTCTGCTTCATCCCCTCTGCGCCCCTCTCTCCTCATAAGAGACAACCCCACACTTGGCTTTCCCAAAATTCTGGGACGACGCATCTGCGGCACACCCTTGTTTGGTTTTGCTGCAGCGCTATCACTGTAATATGGCTGAATGTATGTAAAGAATCAGGGCTCACCGCTGGCGCTGGAGCTCCCGCCGTGCCCGCTTCATGGCTGCATGAGCCTGCTCCATGTGCTCCCGCATCGCCGCCTGCCGCCGCCCCCGCTTGCGCCCCCTGCAGGCCAACAGTGAAGCAGGCAGCCACCCGCTGAGCATGTAGTCGCGGAAAGCAACAGCAGAGTAATTCACACCCGCTGAGCCTGCGGCTGCAGAAAGCAACAGCAGGGAGTGACTCACGCACAGCAGCCAGAAGCCACCGCTACTTTTCCACTTCCACATCCGCAGATGGTGTTCCCTCGCTCCCTCCCCCCATACCCCTGCATCTTATGCACACATGCACCCTCTGCACCCCAGCATCACACACAAGACATCTCACTGCTCACACAAAAGTTGGGAGCTCCACAGGAGACGCCAGGTCAGCACCCTGCCCGCCACCTGGCGTCTGCTCTGGGCCCAGCTCAGCGCCCCCACCGCCACCGCCTGCCACCTCAGCTCCGCCCGCTGCATCCAGTGCTCCCGTGTGCTGGGGCCCGCCAGCTGGCGCCGGGGCTTGGCGGAAGGGAGTGAAGGGGGTGCGGCTGTCGGCCAGAAAGGGTCGCGGTCGGGTCGTAGTCAGAGGGCAGTCAATTCTCAGAAGTACAGAAGAGTTTCGTATTGATTGTGGTCAGTTCAGCTGTGCTGCCAGCCAGGTGCTGCTCAGCTTCCTGGCGCAACCGGGAGTCAGGCCCGGGCAAGGCCATCTTGCGAGCTGCCTTCCCCCTGCCACCGCAGCCTCCCCACATTCGTCTTGCCTCGCACTGCCTTGCCAACTGCCCACTTTCCTGATCATCTGTCTAAACATTCCAGGGATCAATTCCCCCGCCCTCTCAAACACGCGCACGCCTCACAGCCCCACAGCCCCGCATCGCTTGTGACTGTGCTCACAGTGATAGGTGCAGCCCGCTTCCCTGCCCCCCACCCCGCATCTCCACCCACACGCCATGCGGACGCCCACACACGCCCTTTGCTCACCGCAGCTCCTGCCTCGCCTCAAGCTCAAATTGGCGTGCATGGGTGGGGCACGCCACCTGGAACTGGCCGCAGTAGTAGGTGCAGCCCGCTTCCTTGGCACAGGCCACATGATAGCTGCAGGGAGGAGGGGAGGCAGAGGGTGGTTGACTGGACACATGGCAAGTGCAGGCAGGCAGGGAGGCAGCAGGGAGTGGCAGAAGAAGGGTGGCAGGTGAAAGCATGCAGGACGGGGAGTGGGAGGCGGGGGCTACGTCCATGTGTTTGTTGCATTGCCGCCTGCCAATATGGCGTGCTGCGCTGTGCTGCGCTGTGCTGCGCTGTGGCCTGCTTGCTGCTCAAACATAGGCCAGCGGCGTGGCTGATGGCTCGCTGCGCTTCCCATGCATAGCCTGCCACCATGCGACACGCCCCCATTCGCCCTGTGTTGCACCTGCAGTTGCAGGCAGGCACGCGGCAACCCAGCGTGGCCCCCTTTCGCCCGCACTGGGTGCACTTCATCATCCGCCCCCGCTTGATGGCGGCCAGCACGTTGCGCAGCGTGCCATGGTCGGTTTCAAACACCTGCGGGGCAGGGCAGGCAGGCAAGGACAGCTGGCGGGGGTTGTGGGCAGGCGGCTGCGCACGTCCCCGACGAGTAGTTCAGTGCGCCAGGCAGCTGGGCACCGACGGTGTGAGCAAGAAGGACAACAGGTGGCAGCCCCCGCATAGACACCGCTGGGCGTAGGCCCCTGCCACTCGTCCCAGCACCTCTGGGCTCCACAGGGCGCAGAGTCGGTGCACGTAGAGCTCGTCAGCGGCTGGGTTCTTGGCGTCCCGAATCGGCCCCAGCAGGGGCCCCAGGTTGACGGCCGCCGCCGCCGGCTGGCTGCACAGCGCGCAGCAAGAGTGCAGCATCGCGACCGGCTGCTGTCCGCTCAGCACTGTCTGTGCAGCATGTGACCAGGCCGCAAGCTCGAGCAAGCTCCTACACTTGAATTTGCGTTGGCAGCTCCGGTACGGCCTGCGATGGCAGGCGCGTTCCGCTACTATTGGAGTTGGATTGCTCAGCAAACGGCCAAGAGGAAAGAGGGGGCTTTGGACCTTTTGGCGCCCCTGCTGCGCGTCGTGCTGTGGCCTGGCTGTGCAGCAGAGGCACCTTCACCGTCCTGTGATACCACACTATCGCTCGACACAGCTTGTGCACTGCCCGAGCAGTCCGACGCCTGCAATCTTCCATCTTCAGTCGTCTGCTGCCCAGCATGGCCGACGCGGAGCAGCACTATGATGGGGAGGAGCTGCAGGCAGCCGACCACGAGCTGGAGGGCGGCGGCACGGAGGACATGGTGGACGCTGCGGCGGTGAGCGCTCTGCTTCTCCTGCCGTTGCTGTTGCTGCCGCAAAAGCTCCATACTGGTTATCGTGTGCTTGCCGCACGCGCTGCCCCTTCATCGCGCCGCTCAGCCCGCCTGGCCGCTACCGCTGTGCAGGGCGGAGCTGCGGGCGGCGGCAACGCTGGCGTCTCACCGCTCAGGTGTCCCCGACCTCCCGCCTCAGCCCTTGCCCTTGCTTGGCCCCTCAAAGAAGCCGAACTGACAAAAGATGAAGCGCATGCATGCCAAAAAAAATTGAAGCGCTGCAGAAAAAAGGCTCGCTGCCCAAAAGAAGCACGTCAAGGGACGGAGCCGGCACGCAAGACCAAAACATGCGCAAGAAAACAAACACAAAGTGCATTTCAAGAAGTTTCAGGCAGCGCCCCACATCCTCAGCGCCCCGACCGCTCACACATCCCGTATGCTGTATCTCCCCCTCTCCTTTTGCGGCCCAGCAGGAGCAGGAGCTTGAGGCAATGAAGGCCCGGCTGGCAGACATGGAGAAGGAGGCGGCCAAGCTCAAGGAGATGCAGGTGGGCCTCTACAGGTGTAGTGATAGACCTATCACTACTTCTATTTGTCAGGTATAGTGATAGACCTATCACTACTTCTATTTGTCAGGTATAGTGATAGACCTATCACTACTNAGTGATAGACCTATCACTACTTCTATTTGTCAGGTATAGTGATAGACCTATCACTACTTCTATTTGTCAGGTATAGTGATAGACCTATCACTACTGATACTTGTCAACAGAGGTGGCTAGGGAGGTGATGATAGTCGTGGGACAGTTCGGTGGGGGGGACAGGCATATGGAGAAGGAGGCGGCCAAGCTCAAGGAAATGCAGGTGGGTTTATTATTGAACATGATGACGAAGGGATGAGGTGGCTAGGGAGCTCATGACGTTTGGAGAACAGTTCTGGTCGGATGGGTGGCTGGCAGACGTGGAGAAGGAGGTGGCCAAGCTGTAAGGAGATGCAGGTGGGCCTACCTATCACTACTACTATTTGTCTACAGAGGTCGCTAGGGAGCTGATATCATTCGTGGGACAGTGCGGTGGGGGGGACAGGCATGGAGAAGGAGGCGGCCAAGGTTAAAAAGATGCAGGTGGGCCTATTTGTCACTACTCGTCATGAGTAGAGGAGTTGACTAGGGAGTTCACACATGTGGCGGGACAGTTCCGGTTGAGTGGGTGCCATGCAGACATGCAACAGGCGGCGGCCAAGCTGTAAGGAGGTGCAGGTGGGGTGCATCTCTACTTGCAGATGCATTGGGGCTGGGCTGGCTTGTGACCTACGTGAGGGCTGGTTGGCTGCTCAGGTGGACATGTGTGCAGGTGGGCAAGGAGACAAAACTGGAGGTGCGCCAGGCAGGCACGTCGTTCCCTGGCCAGCTGGCTGGGTGACCATGGCCGCCTTATGGGCAGAGTTTGAGGCATCCAAGCAATAGGCATTGCCGCCTGCCCGCTCCCTGCTGCAATGCCTGGGCCCCACAATGGTGCCACCTGACCCCCCTGATCCTGCCTCTGCCCCTGATTCTGCGCCTGCCCCCTGATTCTGCCTCTGCCCCTTGATTCTGCCTCTGCCCCTGATTTTGCGTCTGCCCCTGATTCTGCCTCTGCAGGACAAGGCACAGAAGGAGGCTGGCATGGCCCCCTCAGGCTCCGGCACCGTGGATGCAGCTGCCAAGGAGGAGGCAGACGGCAGATCAGGTGGGTGCTGTGCACGGCGCGCAAGGGGGAGGGAGTTGCAATGGAGGCTGCACGAAGGCGGGGCTGCGCTAGGGCAGGCAGCGTAGCCTGCACGGTGGCGCTGCTGCTGCCGCACTGTGGCGTGCCCCAACCTGGCGTGCCGCCCCCCTCTTTGCTGTCTTCCCCCGCCCACTGACCAACATGCTGCCCTGGCCCCTCCCCGCCCCGCCCACTCACTGATCTGTTCACCCTTCCCCCTCCCCCTGCCCTGCCCCGCAGTGTATGTTGGCAATGTCGACTACAGCTGCACCCCCGAGGAGCTGCAGATGCACTTTCAGTCGTGCGGTACCGTCAACCGCGTCACCATCCTCACAGGTGCGGCGCCGGCGCCGTGAGGGCGGCCCAGGGTATCGTGGGTGGTGGGGCGGGATGTAAGGTGCTGTTGTGTAGGCGACCATCTGCACTCATAGTGCCGCACGCTTTCTGGGCAGCGCTGCACAAAGCGCCAGCAAGTAGCAGCTCTCCCCACCCCACTGCTGCACACCTGCCCCGTCCCCTCTTGCCCCTTCCCTGCCTGCCTGCCCACCCTGCGCTCCCTCCCCTCCTGCCTCTCTCCCACGCCCTGCCCTGCTTTCCTTCCTCTCCGCCCGTGCAGACAAGACGGGCAACCCCAAGGGCTTTGCTTACATCGAGTTTCTGGAGGCGGATGCTGTGGCCAATGCCTGCCTGCTGGATAACTCGGAGCTGCGCAACCGGGCCATCAAGGTGGCACCCAAGCGCACAAACGTGCCTGGCATGAAGGCGGGGCGGGGCGGGCGTGGAGGGCGTGGAGGACGCGGTGGGCGCGGCGGCGGCGGCGGCTTCTACGGCGGCGGCTTTATGCCGATGATGCCCCCGCCCTTCATGTTTGGCTAC
>JTEE01000035.1:457710-472009 GCA_002896455.3 Chlorella sp. ArM0029B | reverse complement strand
CGTGCCCGCATCTCCATAAACATGTCCTCAGTGCCTGCCGCCTTGCTGAGTCCCATGGCACTCTGCTTGGCCAGGATGGCTGCCAGCCGCTGCTGCCGCTCGCTCCTGCGCGGGTAAGGAAGGGGGGCACGAACCGGGCGGCAGTGGGCAACCGAGTTGGTGTGCAGGCGGGTGAATAGTGGCCGTTGCGTCCTGAACGGCTCAGCATGCCACACGAGCAACACGTAAAGACGCCGCGCAGCACAGCGTCAGCAGCCGTGCAGTGCAGCGGTGCCTAGAGAATGCTGCCAACCAGCCGGCAGGCAGCCAGGTGGCGTGCCTGGAAGTGTCCAGCTCCCCGCGCTCCTTTCGTGCCGCTGCCTCTGCCGCCTTGGCAGCCAAGGCCTCGGAAGTTGGGAAGAAGCGCTTGCGCTCCTTGATCCACCTGGAGAGGGAACAGAGGGTGAGCAGAAAGAAAGCAGAAAGAAAGTGAGCAGGAAGAGGCCAAGACGGCGTCGCGCCGCGCACGCTCGCAGGGCGGGGCTGTAGCTCAAGTAGGCGGCGCAGCAGGGGCAGCATGGCAGCAGCACTGTGGCTGCCACTGCTGCCACAGCAGCCCACAGCCAGCCTAGCCTGCACACTTTCCCAGCCAGCATGCCACCACCACCCTGCATCAACCGCTGTCCTCTACCCTCCTCCTCCCTCCCCCTCCCTCGCTGCCCGGCCACCCACTCACTGCTCCACTTCCTGCGCCTCGCTGGCCGACTGGGGGGCCCGCACAACCGGGTTCTCAGAAAGCCTTTCCGGGGGCAGAGCAATGTCCTTCTTGCGCAGCCGCTTGGCTGGCGGTTCCAGCTGCACGCGGCCGCCGCTGGGGCCGCCACGGCCACCGGCACTGCCAAAGCGGCCGCCGCCGGTGCTGCCAAACCGGCCACCGGTGCGGCCGCCGGTGCGGCCGCCACTGGCAAAGCGCCCCCCGCCGCCAGGTGACCGCAGCTGCTGCTGTTGTTGCTGCGGCTGCTGCGCCGCCGCCCCCTGTTGCGGTTGCTGGGGCTGCTGCTGCTTCTGGCTGCCGGGCCGGTTTAGCAGCAGCCCGCCGCCCTGCGCCTGCGCCTGCAGGGCCGCCTGCTGCGCCTGTACCAGCAGCATGCCGTGCCCAGGCGGGTAGATGGGGGCCCCTGTGTTGGGGTTGCGCATGACCATGAGAGGGGCAGCCCCCATGTGTGATGCCGCTCCCGTGGGCATGGGGGGGATGGGCACCCCTGTGTTAGGGTTCAGCATCAGGGGAGTGGCTGCCAGCCCGCCAGTCGGATAAGGTGTGATGGGTGCTGGCGGTACCGCTGCCAGGGGTGGTGGGATGGCGTGGCGCTGAGGGCGCATGATGCCACCCGGCACATGCTGGTACCGCTGCTGCTGCTGCTGTGCCGCGGCTGCTGCCACGGGTGCAGACGGCGGCGGGCCGGCAGGGGGCGGGGGCTGCTGCAGCGTTGGCGCCGGCATCGACAGAGTGGGCGGCCGCGGGAGTTGGTGGGGGCGCATGATGTTGCCAGCCGTCACAGGACGCATGATTTGTCCCGCCGCCTGCGGCTGTTGCTGCTGTTGTTGCTGCTGCTGTTGCTGCATCTGTTGCTGCTGCTGCTGCTGCTGGTAGTGCTGCTGCTGCTGCTGTTGGAAGGCCTGCAGCTGCTGGTGTTGTTGCATCTGAAAGGCCTGCAGCTGCTGCTGCTGCTGCTGCTGGTAGTGCTGCTGCTGCTGCTGTTGGAAGGCCTGCAGCTGCTGGTGTTGTTGCATCTGAAAGGCCTGCAGCTGCTGCTGCTGCTGCTGCTGGTAGTGTTGCTGCAGCTGTGCTTGCGCCGGCGGCAGCGCGAGCCCACCAGCTGGCGGCGGCGGCGGCCGCGCCAGCGCTGGCAGGCCCACCGTTGCTGCAGACAAGTATCCAGGCTGCTGCTGCGCCGCCGACATGGCCCCTGGGAACGCCTGCTGCACCTGACCGTAACCATAAGCGCCGCCACCCGCCTGCATGCGTCACGAGGGAGCAGGTGTTGTCGGTGGCGGTGCGTGACTGCATCAATGCATCGCAGGTTTCACCACAGGCTATCCGAAACCGCAAGGCAGCACGGGAGCCCGTCAGAGGCAAGCAACAACTGGCAGTCTGCTGCTTCCACCCACCTGCTGCGCCCCAGGGGGAAACGGCAGCGCTGGTGTAAACCCAGGAAACACGCCGCCAGAGGGCTGCATGTTGGTAGTGCAGCTATGCTACTCCTAGCGAGCTACTGAGCGCATGTCAGGCTGTGGAGCTTCCCCAACACGTCTGCAGTGATGCTGCAATTGATGGCCGGGGTGCAAGGAGCTGTGAGCGGAGTGGGTGCAAAATCCGATGTGGCGGCGGCGCAAAGAAATGCAAGTCTGCCAAGCGCCCTCTTCCCGGCTCAGCGGAAGGTTTGCATTGTGTGCTGGACTTCAACGGTGCTTGAGAGCCCACCCGTGAGCTCCCCCAGTCAAGCTCGCGGGTCAACCTTTTGCAAACCTTCGCAACCATGATTGGCGCCCAGCAGCTACGGCGACGCCTGGAGGACGCGGTGGTGGATGATGCGCGGCACCAGGCAAGCACTGGGCGCGCTGCAGCCAGCTTGGGAGGCGCGGCGCCGCTCCCGCCTAATGCCGCCCGCTGCCGCTGGCACCAGCCTCCGACTGCCGCCCAGTTGTCCTGCTGCTGCTCACTTTCACACAACCCTCCGGACACACGCGCAGGCGGTAGATGCCGCCAAGAAGAAAGCGGTGGCGGCGCGGTGCAACGTGGACACCTTCAACGCGCTGGTGTCGGCAGTGCACCTGCGGCCCATGCGTGGCGGCACTGGGCTGCGCATCCTGGGCGGGCCCGGCGGGCTCAAGCCAGCAGCGGCACGCTGCTTCGCTGCCGACGGCTCCATTGCTGCTCCAGCAGCTGTGACAGCTGCAATGGTGGCGGCGACAGCAGCAACAGCCAGCACCGGCAAGGCTGCTGCAGACGATGCTCTGCGGTCGGGGACGCACTGGGCTCGGGCGTGGCGCGCTGCGCCGGCAGCGGCAGACCGTCGGCGCCTGCTGGCACGGGCGGTGGAGGCGGGCGCCTTGACCCGCCTGCTGCGCTTGGAGCTGAGCAGTCGCCTGCTGGAGGACATCCTGGACTGCCTGGCAGCTGCAGAAGAGGGTGCAGCTGGCAAGCCGCAGCAGCTGGGAGGGCAGGATGCTCCCAGCCAGCAGCCTGGAGAGGAGCCGCAAGAGGGCCGGCAGGCAGCGAGTGCACCAGCAGCGGCGGCGGTGCCCACCCTGGCGGCTGCAGTGCTGCAGGCTGCGGCAGGGGCCAGCAGCTTTGCTGTGGCCAAGGCGGGGCTCTGTTTACATGGCAGGCAGCGCCTGGCGTGCCTGGCAGCAGCACACACTATCGCTATAAATTGAGCAGAGAGCAGCCTGGTGTGAGGCTTTCGAGAGAAAAAAAGCATTATCACTGGAGGAAAGGCAAGGGTTGCCACGATTAGAGGTGACGACAGGCTAGGATCAAGGGGTGAAAGGCGCAGGGCAGAGCTGGCATGGCATGGGGGCAAATGTTGCACACGCCTGCGTGATCACCGGGGAAATTCGAGGGGCGCGAGGTGGAAGAGGGTGGCAGGCATGCCCGGCGGGCGGGAAGCTGCACGACCGAAAAACAAGTTGGCAAGGGCAGGGATTAGGTTGGCGGGATTTGTATCAGGTTGGTGCATGGCGGGCACATCATCAGGAAAGAGGGGACGAGACGGTGACAGGGCACAACGGTAATATCAGGGCAGTCGCAGCATCGCAGTCGGTACGGTGCTATCTCTTGAGGTCAAATGAATGGTTGGGAAAAAAACTGTTCAATTGTTGGCGCAGCGCCTCACAAGGTTGAATTTCGGCATTGAGTCTGAGGGCCGACTTTCTCAGGAGGGGGGCGGGCAGGGTACATGCCGGGCAGGCAGGAGGCTGGCTGCATCAGTCCTGCGCCGCAGCCTGCGCCACCGCCGCTGCCACAGCTGCCGCGGTTGCGGGGCAGGCAATGTTGGGAATGGGCGAGGTGTTGATGCACGTGATGCTCATGTAGCAGCCCCAGCCCAGGCCCACCAGGTTGCCCTGCAGAAGGGAAGGGGGGCATGGTTACAGGGGGGCAGTGGGTTGCTGCCAGGCGCATGTGTGCGCTGCGAACTGGAGAGAACTCCACTGACCAGTATCTTCCACGAGTGCCCATTGCTCAGGAGCTGTGCTGCCGCCAGTTTGGGATGCACCCAGTTCGTACACCTGGTCCCTCCTCCGTGCCCTGCTCTTGCCCGTCTGCCTTGCCCTGATCCCGGCCTACACTGCAGTGCCTGCCGCGTACCCACCCTGCCCCTTTCAACCCGCCCTCCTAGTAAGCCCCCGCCTCACCGCCAGGATGCGCAGGTCCTGAGGGATGAACTTGAACGAGGCGACGTTGAAGGGCACCCAGAGCGCGTAGCCTGCCAGCAGCGTGGGCACGTACTTGTCCTGCAGCGGCAACCACAGATTGGTGGGATGTTCATCAAGCGTCAAAGGGGCACGTGGCGAGCGCATGTGTGGGGTCAAAACAAGTTCCTTGGGCACCGCACCACAGCTTGTGCTCAGCTGCTAGCTCCCGCCTGCATGCGGTCCAAAGCACCAGCAGGCCGACACAAAAGCCAAGCACGCATGGGTGCAGCACCCAACAACGTGCACCACAGGGCCACCACACTCCCATTCCCCTTCAATTCGAACTCGGCTCAGGCACACACCACCCACACAGGGCCAGCTTGCCTGCAGGATGGGCAGGATGGCGTGGGGCTGCCCCTCCATGAGCTTGACCGCCGAGAAGAAGACCAGCAGCATGACGGGGGACAGGACCACTTGGTCCAGCAGCGTCTTTTTGCACACCTGCCCACACGGAAAGGGGGGAAAGAGGGGGAGTGAATGAGAGCGTTCGTGACGGCAAGGGGCGAGCGGCGGCGAACGGGCAGGGGAGGGCAGGGGACGTCAGAATGCTAACGGACGGCATATATCAGACAGTTGTGTGCTTCTGCACTGCTGCTGCTGGTTGTGGGTGCATGCGGGTGCAGCCAGCATGCCCTGGGCAGGCACTCACCGCCTTGGTGCTGCCGGGCGCCTCGGGGTGCACGGTCGCGTCCAGCCAGCGGTGCCACGAGTGGCCCACCTGCTGGCAGGGGAGGCAAGCACAGGGGCGGTCAAGACAGGTGGCAGGCAACGGCACCAGCTTCGTGGTCGTAACCATGTGACGCATACAGTAACCTCCAAAGTGCAGAGACAGTGCACGGCCAGCTGCCGCTAGGCCCACGCCAGAGCGGGGGCGCCCCACCCACCGTGGCGCCGACTGTGGAGCTGTAGGTTGCCAGGCGCAGCACGCGGACGGCGCTGTAGGGAGCGCCACCAACCATCTGTGCCAGCGTGTCACCAATCACCACGCACACAAAGGAGGTGGCGGCCTGCAGCGGTGGGCGGGGAGGGAGGAGGCGGGGCGAGACGGCGAGCGGCAGCTGAGCGTGGCAGCGTCAGGGCAGTTGATGAGCTGCCCACCGCCTCCCAGCACCACATATCCCTAGTACGACCTGTCCGCTTTGCTTGTTCACGCACCTTGGTCAGCAACGGGCGGTGCTGCAGCGAGCGCAGGTAGCCCTGCCACAGCCCTCCCAGGCCACTGGGCAGCGTGCCGATGCCAGGCACTGGCGCCACGGGCGTCAGGGCCGGTGCTACGGGCTGTGCCGGGTCGCTCTTCACGCCGGGGAACTGCTGCCGGTAGGGCGTGGCAATGGCTGTGACGGGCACTGCCAGGGTGTGGCTGCGGTGCCCGGGGGCGGGGGCTGTGTGTGGACGCAGCGGCGGCGTCAGCCGCCGGTGTGCTGCCGCCATCCCTCCCTGCCGCAGCGGCTGCGACGCCACGCGATGCATCCCGCCTGCCTGCCGAGGGGGTCGAAGGGGCTAGCGCGGTCAATGCGCCGAACGAGGGGCCCGAGGGTGGTTGTTTGGTAGGCGGTGTAGGCTGGCGTGTGCCCAAATTGCTTGCTGGAGCTTAAATGTCGAAATGCGAAGGCTGCCAGAGAAGGCTCCTAAGAACGTGACTGCCAGTTGGCGCGACCTAGACAGTCAGACCAGCACTACCAAATTTCGAAGCCGATCGCGAGGCCAGGCTGTTACCCTGACATTATTACAATAACTTCGTATAGCGGCGTGTAAAAGAGCGATGGAGCAGCTCATTGCCCGCGGCAGGGCGCAGGAGCTGGGCCCCGCCCAGGTGCGCCATGGCCTGCCAGCAGCAGTGCTGTATCTTACTCAAGCCACGGGCATCCCGCAGGCGCCCAGGAACCGGCGCTGCGTCCAACTTCCCGCCGCCCGCCTCCCCACCTCCCCGCCTTGCAGGTTGCGCTCACTGCGCCCGAGGCGGAGCGCCTGGCCCAGCGGCTGCGCAGTTTCGACGTCAAAGAGGTGTGCATTGGAACTTCGTGGTTGTGCACTCATATGTGTTTTCAAAGTCTGCGATGTGCACCGTTCCTTGCCCAACCTTCTGCAAGTGCACGCACTTGCTTCCAACCCCGATTGCGCCCACACCCTTCACCCTGCCCCTCAGGTCGGCACTCCCGCATGGCTGGAGCAGCACGACGCAGTGGAGCAGCTCAACCTTCAGGCCCACCTGAACGCCCAAGCACACGCTGACGAGTTTGTGAAAGAGGCGCTGGTCAGCCTGGACCGCCTGGGGGTGCTGGTACACGAGCTGCTGCTGGCCGAGGTGGGTGCTGGGTGCTGGCCCCAATGCTTTGCCCAGAGCTGCTGCTGGCTGAGCTAGGTGCTGGGTGCTGGCCATTGCTATGTAGTTGGGTGCTGCCAGCCAAGCTGGCTGCTGGCCAATGCTATGCCAAGTGGGATGCTGCCAGCCAAGTGGGTGCTATTCGCATGTCGTTTGTGTGGATGGGTGGTGGGTCCTGGCACACCTACTTTGCCACGCCACCCCAATTGGGTGCTGCACGGCGGCGGGAAGAACGGACGCTGTCTGCTGGGGGGCGTCACGTGATGGTGCTGCGTGCTGGCCGCTGCAGGCAGCCGAGCTGGGTGCTTGAGGCAGCCGACCGTGTGGGTGATGTGGCGGTACACTGGTGCTTTAGGGCTGATGTGGGTGCTGCGTGCTGCTGCTGCAGCCGACAACATCTGTGTGCGCGTGCAACAGGAAGTTTCCTGACGCTGCCTGACGCTGCCCAGCTGCCCCCTCACCTGTCCCCCGGCATCGCAACAACTATGTCAGCATGCATCACAAACCGCCGCCTGTGGGTGCAGGTGTGGCGGGAGCGTGTGCTGCCCCACCTGGAGCGCCACCTGGCGGACAGCGTGGACTCGGTGACCTCCTACCAGCTGGTCTACCACGAGGCAGCGCTGGCAAACCTGCTAGAGGTGCGCTTTCAAGTTTGTTTGAACTTGTTCTTGTTCTTGTTTTATTTTATTTTATTTCACAGCGCTGCGGCGGCACGTATACGCGACAAGAAGAACCTCAGAGAGGCAGCTGATGCTGGGCCGCAAACTCCACATATAAAAGCCATTGCTGGGTTGCTGACAGTTGCTGTCGAATGTGTTTGCCCAGCATGAAGTTCAGCAGCCACCTACAGTCTACACACATCAAGTGGCTGCTGCCGTACCATCGAGGCGCCTGCAGGGCGGGCCCAGCCATGTTTACACCAGCTCATTGTTTGTACACCCCTTGTACTGCCCGACAGGTGCTGTTGTACCACAGTGATGCCTGCGAGGCGGTCCCAGAAGAGGCTCTGGTGGAGCTGTGCGACTGGTGCTCACGCTGCGTGGCGTACCTCACCACAGAGGCGCACCAGCAGGCGCGCTGGACAGGTAGGGATACGGCGGGCAGGCAGGCAACAGGGTAAGGGGTGCACGGTGTCTGATGCGGGTTGGATACGTGGCGTACCCCACAACGGAGGCACACCAGCAGGCTCGCTGGGCAGGTGGGCAGTACGTGGGTAGGTAGGCTGGTGGGTGGTTTTGTTGAGTACTGTTTGAAAGAGTGCCTCTGGCACGAGGGAGTCTTGATGGCAGGGCCGCTGAGCCATGGCGTTACCAGCATGGGAGGGGGGATTCTGGCCAAGTGGGCCACCCGGGCAGGAGCACTGTGAGCAGCCAAGGTGTGGCAGCGCAACATTGGCCTCGCACCCCGCTGCCCCTCCTCCCCACGCACGGGCTTTGCACTCAGCACAGCACAGCGCGCACAGCGGGTGATGCAGCTGGCGCTGATGTTGCTCGTCCCGTCCATGCTGCTGCCTCTGCAGAGCGCAGCGTGCAGGAGCGGGTGGCGCAGTCGCCGCTGGATGAGCTGCGGGAGCGGGCGGGGGAGGTGCGGTTTGGCGCCGCCCAGTGCGGCCTCACAATCCTTCGCTACCTCACCGACCATGCACCCAAGCTGTCGCTCAGCGTGCTTACGCGCATCGTGAGTGGAGAGGGGGCGGGGCGAGGGAAGGGCAGGGTGGTCTGTGGCTGTGCTCGGGGGTAAATGGCGCAGGCTGGTGCTGGAGGGTATGCTGTTCAACTGCCCGGCAACGTCCTTGCTCAGCCCGCTTGCCTAAAACACAAGCACCCACTTATCCCAGCACACTTGCCGCGTGATTACCAGTGTTGTGCCCTGTTGCTTGCAAACAGCTTCACTCGACTCGCCTCACCATCATTCTCGTCATCTCACGTCATGACGCCCTCGTTTTCATCAACCCGCTCCACCCCTGCCAGGTGTCCTCAAATGACACGGCAATGACGCTGCTTCCGCTGCTGGACCGCCCGCCCTGGGTGCGGCGCGGCAAGGGCGGCGCTGTGGAGAAGTTCATGGGCGGCAGCTGGCAAGCAGTCGAGCCTCAGGAACGGTACCGCCTGACGCAGCAGGACGGGCAGGTGGGCAAGGCGCAGGCAGGGTCAGCTGCAGGCTGGGGAGGGGAGCGGGGAGGTGGTGCAGCTGCACTGGTTTGGTTGTGCTTTCAGTGCAAGAGGTGCTTGGATGCTATTTGCTTGGATGCCATCTGCTGGGCGCCATTGCACTCGAGGCATGCTAGTGCTATGCTGTCCTATGTTGCGTTCCAATCCCATGTTGCGTTCCTAGTCCATGCCGTTGCTGCTTCGGCATCACCACTTGCAGCACACGCCTCCGCTCACTGCAGCCCGCTGCCTGGCCTCACAATCCACTCACCACTGCCGCTGCCCCGCAGGTGTGGCTGGCGCTGCACAACCTTCTGGCTGACGGGGAGGCTCGAGGCAAGATGGAGATGAGCGAGGGGCGGGTGGAGGCGCTGCTGCGGCTGAAGAAGCACTTCAACGAACTGCTGCTAGACCAGGCAAGCAGGAAAGGCACCGTTGCCGCCTGAGGGTGGAAAGAGACCTCATAACAGCCGGCACGTGCAGGCTGTCATGGCGGCAGCGTGCTGTGCTGTCTGGGGTATGATGCAAGTGGACTGGCCTGGTGCACCCCTGCTTCTACCTCCCTTCCAGTGCGCGGTGGATGAGCCGCCATTGATGCACATCTGACCCTGCCTCCCTAGACGTCTGGCCGCCCCGTTTTGTGCTCTGCCCGCAGCTGCCCGTGCTGCGCAACCTGCAGTGGGTGGTGGTTGAGCTGGCGTTTGCATTACATCTCTCTTTACACCCTTGCTTTCCCGGACGTCTTGTCGCCCCTTGCTTCCCCGCCCGCAGCTGCCCGTGCTGCGCGACCTGCAGCGTGTGGTGGATGAGCTGGCGTTTGGGGTGAACAGCTCGCAGGCGGTGATAGGGCCCAGCAGCCGTCTCATTGTGGAGCAGGTGCGGCAGCGGGGAAGAGGAGCGGGAAGGGTGAGGTGGGAGGGAAAGCAAAAGCAGGAGCGGCAGCGGGGGGGGGGGGGGGGGGGGGGGGGGGGGAGCGGGAAGGGAGAGCAGGGGCGGGGAGAGCAGGAGCAGGAGTGGCAGCAGGCGGAGAGGGGGAAGGGTGAGGTAGGCGGGAGAGCAGGAGCAGGAGCGGCAGCGGGGGGGTGGAGCTGGAAGGGTGAGCAGGGGCGGGGAGAGCAGGAGCAGGAGTGGCAGCAGGTGGAGAGGGGGAAGGGTGGAAAGCCGCTGGTGCGGCAGTGGGCGGAAGAGCGGGAAGGGAGAGCGGGGGCGGGGGGAGAGCCGGGAGGGAGAGCAGCAGCAGCAGCGTCGGCAGCGGGCGGGAGAGGGGGATGGGAGGGTAAGAGCAGGAGCTGCGCTTGGTGGGATAGCTCGTGGGACAGCACGCCAGCAGTTTGTGGCATAAGCACTGTGCAGGCCGGGGCAGACGGGGTGCATGGCAGAACAGCGTGCCCTGAAGCGAACCGCAGATTTTGCGGCTGCTGAGGAGAGAGGTCATGTCGTGTCAGCAAGTATGGTCCGCGCCCCTATGTCATGCCTCACTACTCACTGCTCACCTCCCACTTCTCCCTTCACTCCCTTCCCCCAGGTGCCCATTATTCGCGCGGGCCTGCTGTCCCGCAACGACTGGCGGCAGCTGGCCGACGCGGCAGCGGCGGCACAGTTTGGGCGCGAGGCGCAGCGGCTGTCTCAGCAGCGGATGGAGAAGATGATGCAGCGTTTTGAGCTGATGTGTGGGATGGAGGAGGAGCAGGGGACGCAGGCACAAAAGGTCGGTTCCTATGGTGTGCAATGGAGAGGAGGTGGGTGCAGGAGAGCAGGCGAGGCGGCACTTGGGTGCCTGGCAGGTAGGTGACTGTGGTGTATTGGAATGATTTCAGACGAGGAGGACATGAGGGGGTGGCAGGGCTGGAGGCTGGCTGCTGTGCAGCGGATGCCTCCCAGGAGCAGCAACAAGATTTTCTTCTTCTTCTCCATACTCAACGGGCTTGCTCTGTGCATGCCCCTGCCTCGTCCCATTGATCACTTAGCCTGCCCGCCTGCCTCCCTGCTCACCAATAAACCCACACCTCCCCGCTGCTCCTGCCCCCGCTGCTCCTGCCTCGTCCCTCCTCTCAACAGGCAGGCAGCGGGCTGCCCAGCTCCGTCAAGGTGGACGCTTACAAACAGGTCAAGCCTGGGGTGTGGGAATGGTGGTCCACCTATAACCTGGAACTCAACACAGACAAAGAGCCTGAGACGGTGTCCTCTGGAGGCAACGGCAGCGGCGGCAGCGGTGTCTCGGCAGCAGCAGCACTGGCAGCGCCTGGGGGCAGTGCCGCCACGCAGGCGTCAGCAGCAGCAGCAACAGGTGGGACGAACGATGCGGGTGCGGGCGTGGGAGGCAACGAGAACCAGCCGCGGCAGCCCAGCAGTGAGGTCAGCGGCGCTACCAAGGGCGGGACTGCAGGGGCGGCACCAGGCTGCGGGGGCAAGGCGGTACGGGGCAAGCGGTACCGCCTGGTGCCGCTGTCTGAGAACCTGCAGCGGGCGCTGCCGGCGGACGGCAAGATCTCGGTGCTCTTTGGGGGGCACACCTGCGAGGCGCTGCTCACCCTGCCCGCCAGCGACACCAGGTGGGCTGTCGGGCTGCCGTATGTGTGGGGCAGGGGGGGAAGAGGTGGTTATGTGATGCGCCAAAGAGGTGTGGTTGGGGCTGCTGTGGGGAGGAGGGCGGGAAGTTGTGTGGCAAGCCCTCTCCTTGGACCTGTAAAAGCTGGACAAGTAGTGTGTGCTTGCGGACGCACTGTGCACCCTCTGTTCCCACCACGCCACTTCGCTGCCTTCTATTCTTCCGACGCTGATCCGCTGGCACCCCTGCTGCATGCACAGKCCGTCTCCTATTCTTCCGACGCTAATCCGCAGGCACACCTGCTGCATGCACAGCCCGCCTCCTATTCTTCCGACGCTAATCCGCAGGCACACCTGCTGCATGCACAGCCCGCCTTGTGTTCTCACCTACCAAGCCCCACTGGCACCCCTGCTGCATGCACAGCCCGCCTTGTGTTCTCACCTACCAAGCCCCACTGGCCCCCCTGTGACCCGCAGGGACACCTCAGCCCTGGCGCCCGCTGTGTGGCTCACTGTGGGCGGGCTGGCGGGCAGCGGGCTGGCGCTGCAGCTCAAGCTGAAGCGTCTGGACCGCCCCAGCGAGCGGGACAAGGCTCTTGGGGTGTGGTACCCTTTTGTGCCTGTTGGCGGCGCACTGGCTGTTCGTGACGGGCTGCTTGGTGGGGCGTGAAGGTGACAGGCTGGGCCGGCCACCATCTCAACGCAGGTCGGGTGGTGCACCTTGATAGAGGCAGTACAGCCACTTTCACTTTGTACTTCGCGTGTGCACTGTGTAATCGCACTTTGTATCAGTGCACTTTGTATCCAACACGTTACACCAGAGCTCTGCCAGACTTGAGGCCATCTCAGGGGGGATTGACTCTGCCACACTGAAAAGACACACAGGAGAGCTTCTCCGCAAGTACAGCAGTACATAAGTAGTCAGGCAGAGGCACAGGGAGGGGCCCAATCTCCAGCAACCAAGGCAACAGGAGGGCGGCGTCAACTGAGGTGGGGCTCATTGGCACAGACAAACAAACAAGCATGGACTGGTGGAGCGGCCACCGGTGGGGAAGCGGAAAATGTCTTCACTGTTGCTGCCACTTCTGATGCTTCCTGAGCTCAGGTGCAGCATACCACCCTCCAGCACGGCAACAGCAAGGCGGGTAGGGTAATGCAAGGCCCTCGGGGCATGGGTGTTGCGGGGCCGGGCGGCGCGCTGCCGGGCTTGCGGTGTGCGATTTATCGCCAGCCGGTGGCGGCCCGCAGCTCGGTTGAGGACACGTCAGCCCTGAAATCGCTGGCTGGGATCTCCTCGAACAGGCCCTGCGAGGGAGGAGGACACAGCCGGGAGGGAGGCGGGGGGCACTGTCAGTGGGAAGACTAGGTGGGCGGAGACTGTCAGGGCACTGGCAGGCCGGCTGGCATCCCAAGAGCTGCCAGAGACTGGCAAATGCCGGTTGTGAACAAAAAGTTAAGAAAAAAATAAAAATAAAAACTCAAAAAACTTGCACTGACCGCACGTGCCAGCACCCCAGCACTGCCAGCACTCATCCCAGCACTCACCCCGCGTGGCAGCATGCTCGGCATCTCCATGTCCGATAGCGTCTTGAACTTGCCGTCGGCGTCGCGCCTGCCGGCCACAAGGAAGCTGCACCCCTGGTGCCGCAGCTTGGCAAACTGCAGAGGGGGGTGTGCCAATTAAAAGCAGAGTTTTGTGTCTGCTTTTAACAAACAACGTTAAAGTTTTGATAACAAAAAAATCCAAAGTAGGAGAGGGAAGTGTGCCAGTTGAAAGCTGGGGCTTGGCAAACAGCAGAGGGGAGTGTGCCAGTTGAAAGCTGAGGCTTGGCAAACTGCAGAGGGAAGTGTGCCAGTTGAAAGCTGAGGGCGTGACCGCTTCATGTCTTTGCGTAGCAATGCATAGAATGCGTAGCATCTACAGAAGGTGGCCGAGAAGCTTGGCAAACTGCAGAGGAAAGTGTGCCAGTGGGTGTAGGCACAGGAGCGAGGGGATGACAGCTGGGACTAGGGTGCAGAATCGGATGTGCCTGGCAGTGCCGGCAAACTGCAGAGGGAAGTGTGCCCATTAAAAGGCCTCAGGTTTGATGCATAGCACCAAGTAGAACAGGTAGTCGGGGTGACGGGGCACAAAAGCAGGGGAGCGAGTGGATGGAAGCCGGGCAGGGTGCAGAATCGGGTGCGCCTGGCAGTGGCGGCAGAACAGTGGCGCCCGGGCTGGGCAGCGTCGGCATCAGTGCCTTCAGTGGCAGCATCCAGCATGTATGGGAACCCCTTTCCTGGTGTGATGGTGTGCGAAACAGCGGTTGAGAAGCAACCGCCGGCTGCCTGTCAACCGCTCTCGCACACACCTTCACACCAGGAAAAGGGGTTCCCATAGCCGGCTGCCTGTCTATCGCTGTGTCGCACACACTATCACACCAGGAAAAGGGGTTCCCTATAGAAGCACAAAAGTGTGATGTTGGCAAACGCCTGCACCAGCATTGCCCGCTGCCTGCCCACACCCTTGACACCCCCATTCCCAAGCCCAATTCAAGCCTCATCCCAAAACATTCCACCCCCCTGATGCCCCACCCACCCACCCACCCACCTGCAGCAGCATGGCCTGGTCCGACCCGTAGTACTCTGGCTTGACCAGGCGCACGGCGGTGTCGTAGCCCACCACAAACACTGAGTTGCGGAACAGGTCGGCCTTCTGGGTGAACAGAGGGGCCTGCAGTGGGGGCCAGAGGCAGTGGGGAAGAGGGCAGCAGTTGATGTTTCATTGCACATCAAAGAGTTGCGGAGCAGGTCGGCCTTCTGGGTGAACAGAGGGGCCTGCGGG
>JTEE01000035.1:441580-457264 GCA_002896455.3 Chlorella sp. ArM0029B | reverse complement strand
CTTCTGGGTGAACAGAGGGGCCTGCGGGTGGGTGTGTGCAGGGGCAGTGGGGAAGAGGGCAGCAGTTGATGTTTCATTGCACATCAAAGAGTTGCTGAACAGGTCGGCCTTCTGGGTGAACAGAGGGGCCTGCAGTGGGGGGGGGGCAGAGGCAGTACAGAGGGCAACAGATTTTGTAGATTGATATTGATACAAATCACTCGTTTAATAGGAAACGCAGCTCAAGAAGGATTACCTGTTATTTAATTTGTGCTCCTGGTGGAGCTAGAATGCAAGAAGAGGTTGTAAGTTTAATGCAAATGGCTAAGATTTCAGCAGCCCTGAACTGGCTGATCCGCCGGCCCAGCAGGTCCCAGAACGGGGGTCCCCAGCCTGTGTTACACCTCCCCTTGCAAACAACCTGGCCCGTGACTGCTACCCGTTGAAGCACCCCACCCCCATGCACTCCCAAACCAACCCTCACAACCCATCCGTGAATGCCCCACCTAAGCCGCGCCTGCAGTGGGTTGGGCGCCAAGGGGCTCTCCGCCCAAAAGCCCAACCCTAAGCTGCAAAACCAACCCATGAGATGCAAATAAGCAAGAAGAAAGAAGAGAAGAACAGGCTCCCACCTGCGTCACCACCAAGACATGCAAGTAAGCAGGAAGAAAGAAGGGAAGAACCAGCTCCCACCAGCGCCTCCCACCCGCCCCCCTGGTTCATACACTACAGTAGACTGCCCTGATTAGCCTCAATTCACACATGTCTGCTCCCACCTGCGTCACCACCATGACATGCAAATAAGCAAGAAGAAAGAAGAGAACAGGCTAGCCTCCCACCTGCGTCACCACCAAGACATGCAAATAAGCAAAGCCGGAAGAAAGAAAGAAAGAAGGGAAGAACAGGCTCCCACCTGCGTCACCTCCAAGACATGCAAGTAAGCAGGAAGAAATAAAGGAAGAAGCAGCTCCCACCTGCGTCACCACCAGCGGCTCCCCCGCCGTGATGAACTGGCTGACCCGCCGCTTGATTTCCTCCATAGGAAGCAGCCCCTTGTCCGCATTGCCGATGGACAGCTCGTAGGCAGCCTCCATGTCGGGGCGCAGCTTGCCGGCGGCCTGCAAGAGAGGGAGCATACTTGTAGATATTGAGCTTAAAAAACTCAAATGGGCAGGCAGCTGGGCGGCCTCCATAGGCGCAGCTTGCTGGCGGCCCGCAAGGGAGGGGACACACTTGCAAGGATGTGTAGAAAACTTGCTGGGATGCACAGGTGTCAAACAGGACAGCTGCAATGCAGGTTGCATGTCGGGGTGCGGCTTGCCGGCGGACTGCAAGGAAGAAAGGGGCGTAAGAACGCACGCTACTGTGTGTCAGTACTTGTGTCACACAGGCCTTGCATGGACACGCTTGAAAGCCGCCGTATATACCTGATCGGACTGCTGCGGGGCTGCAGATGATAGCAGGTTGCAAGAGGTGGACGGGAGGAGAAAGGGGGAGTTGCCAATGCGCAGGTAGGCCAGGCAGGCAGGCAGGCAGGCAGCCCTACAGGCAGGCCGCCAACAGATACACAATTATGAGCCGAGGCAGGCACTAGGAATGCGGCACAAAAGTGTGGGCAGGCTAGGTGCAGCTTCTCCTTGCGCCCGCCGTGCATCGCAACATGCAGGCCATCAGAACCCCAAACATAGACCCACAGATTGTAGTCACGGTGGATACAAGCATGAGTCAAGCTAGGCATTAGAAGTGCAGCACAGCACACAGCAAGGTCCGGCTACCTGCAGCATTTTTTTTGTGCCCGTCGTGCAGCCCCAGTCGCAGGCCGCCAACATCACAACAAACACAGTCAAGGCAGGCACAGGAAGGACTGCCCGCCTACCTGCAGCATCTCCTTGTGCCCGTCGTGCAGCGGGTTGAAGGAGCCGGGGAGGTAGATGCGGCCGGGGCGGGGGGCGTTCACATACACATTGCCGCCTGCACGAGGGAGGGGGTGGGGGAGCAGAGAGCACGCATGATGGTGACCTACTAGGGAGCGGAAGGAGTGGGCAGAGAGCACGCCCAATGGCGACTAGCTAAACATCATGACCTGGGGTGGCGGGGTGTGGTGTGCGGGGCTGGTGCCCACCTGTCGCAGCTTCCAGGGACAGGAGAGATGGGCCGGCCACTCACAAGGGAGTGCAGCGGGCACGCCAGCACCCACTAGAGCCCCGCTGCGCAAGCAATCTGCCTGGCGGCCCCATCTGCCTGCCTGGCCGCTTCATTTGCCTGCCTGCCTGCCTGCCGCATCTGCCTGCACCCTTTCTGACACATGCAAACCTTCCCGACCCCCCCCCAGCAGCCCATCGCTCTGCACCTCTTGCCTTGCCAGATACATACACACAGGTACCTACACTGTGCCCCGAAAACCCTTACACCCTAACTTCCTGTCGGTTTCCTCAACCCCACGCCCCCGGGCTGTAAACTTCTTCTTCTTCTTCTCCACTGTGCCCTGACCCATGCAATCGCCGAGAGCATTGACTAGGTGACATGGAAGTTTTTCATTTCAACAATTTTTCTTCTTCAAATTTCGACCAATTTTCCAAGACTGCTAAGTAGACAGGCGGCACCGACACCCTCTGCTGCCCTCCATTGCCAGGCCCGCCCCCCCACCTGAGAATTCCACCGTCTCCACCCGCCCGTTGAGCAGGTCCCGCAGCACAGCATCCGAGTCCGCAGATTTGCTCTCAAACTGCAGCAAGGAAGGCATGGGAATGAGTGCAAAGCGGGGGGGTGAGCTGCACCCTGCTTCCTACAGCATCTGCTGCCTCTCTGAAGATCTCCCCGACGTATGTGCCGCGCACACACATGTGCCGCCGCAACGCTGTGAAAGAACAAACACATGCCACGCCTTGTGCTGTGAAAAAATGAAGCAGGAAGGTTTCAAGTACAGGCTTGTGCGGGCCGACAGCGCGCAGTAGCGCGCAGTCAGCCGCGGCATTGCTCGTCCCTCCCCTCCCAGGCTTGTTTGGATGGGCCACCAAACAGTGCTTCATGCTGCACACTGCTGCCCGCATGCAGGCCTGTGCAGGTCTGTCTGATAATACAAACCTGATAATGCATCATCCCGGCTGGCACGCTTCCCAAGCCAAGCCACACCCTCTGGCCCCTGGAGTCAACAGAGCTGAAAAACATAAACATGTTCTTCGTTTTCTTTGGCTGGATTACTATATTCGATGGCTCACCTTGAGCTCGTCTGGAGCCGGTCCGTCCTCAATCATGTCGAGTTCGATGAGCTGGCAGGGAGGGGAGGAAAGAAAGAATGAAGAACAGGGAAGACAGGTTGGAGTAAGGAAGACAGACAGCAGGTGGGGAGGTGTGCAGGGCAGGAAGAAAGCGTGAGGCGGGCAGGGGCCGCAGGAGGGGTGTAACCAGCAGCAGCAGCAGCAGGGAGGGGCGGCGAGGCAGGAGCAGCAGCAGGGAGGGGTGGCGAGGCAGGAGGAAGGGGAGGCGGGACGTGCGGGCGTGCAGCCAGCGGCGAGCAGAAGACCAGCGGGGGACCACCCTGCCTGGACCGCACTAGGGCCTGCGCCCTTCCGCTGCTGCAGGCGGTGCGAGGCGTATGCACACGCCGCCTTCTGTCCTCATTACTCTTGACGCTGAAACCCAAAGCCAGCTGTCTCCTGCCCCCACCCCCACATCAAACCCGCAGCCGGGCAAGGCGCCACATGTCTGCCTCACCTGCGCCGTAACGCCCATGCTCTTCTTCACCTGCCTTCATCTGTACACCTGGAAATTTGAAAAAACCAAACCAGCTGTCCCCTGAAACCCCGCCCCCGCCTCACCTGCGCCGAAATGCCCATGCTCTTCCTTCACCTGTCTTCAGCTGTACCTGGCAATTCGAAAACCCCGCCCCCGGCCTCACCTGCGCCGAAATGCCCATGCTCTCCGCCACCGCCTTGACCACCAGCTTGCTCACAAGCGTGTCCTCGCCCCACCGGCTGCGCACCCCCTTGGACAGGAGCAGGGAGAAGCTGCGGGGAAGGTGGTGGAGGGGGGACGGGGGAGGGGCGGGATGAGAGAGGGCAGTCGGGGGGTCTGGAGGAGGAGCTTGCCTTCATTGAAACATAAACTGCTACGTGTTTTCCCCTTCCCCCCTCTGCAACCCGCTGCAGGCCCCTCTGCTCACCCAGAGGGCAACTGTGTGTGTGTAAGGGGGGTGGGGGGCCAGCACAGCAATATGTGCCCTGCCAGCTGTCAAAAAAGGCCCTGCCAGCTGTCAAACTTGCCCTGCCGTGCCATCCTCTCGCCTCCCTGCCACACCTGCACTCGCGCACGCAGTTTGCGTGCCACTGCACGCCTGGTGCCCCCCACCTCTAGTGCCCCTGAAACCCCTCCGCCCTGCATGTCCCCTTGCCGACCGTCCACCCCCTGCCCCACATGCACTCTTGCATGCTGTTGTCCGTCGCAATGAGCGCATTGATTGCAAGACGCACACATTGTGCCCTTCCCAATATACACAGTCTTGGACGACAAAATGGAGGTGTCCATTCAATCAAGGACACTCGCCTCACCATCTCGCATCTCGAGCTCTCCCCCTGCCCACCATCCCCCCCTTCCTTCCTTCCTTCCTGTTACACCGTGTGCGTCTCATCAGAGGCGACGGTTCCCGGTGCGGCACACAGCCGGGAATGAATAAGAGCCGCAAGACAACACGTGTGGGAGAGAGAGTGTGAGGTAACATTTCCCCCCCGCCCCACCTGCGCTCTTGCGTGCCGTTGTATGTTGTGATGAAGGCCTTGTGCTCCCCCCGCTTCTCCCGATCCGTGGCCAGTGAGCAGGTGACGCCCACACCCACAATATCTGTCCCCATTGACGACAGCTTGGCACCATCCTTGTAGGCTGCCACCGCCATGTCGCGCGCCGTCTCTGCACAGGGTCCGAAGGTGTGAGAGAGGCAGCAAGCGTGGCTTAGCAACGTTTGTTTAAACTGTCCTTCTATGCTGCCACCGCCATGTCTCGCGGCGTCTCTGCACAGGGTCCGAAGGTGTGAGAGAGGCAGCAAGCGTGGCTTAGCAACCGTTGTTTAAGCTGCTACTTTAGGCTGCCACCGCCATGTCGCGCGCCGTCTCTGCAGGGCGGGTGCAGGGCGCAAGGTGCACACAAGTGTGGGACAAGGGGCACGGGTAGACAGGCAGGGAGGCAGGGAGGGACGCGTGAGGGGAGGCGTGGCAGCTTCCAATGTCTGAATGTTCTTCCATGCTGCCACCGCCATGCCACGCGCCGTCTCTGCACAGGATGTGCAGGATGCAAGGTGCACACAAGTGTGGGACAGGCTGGCACCTTGCTTCTCAACAATCCAATCCGGTTGCCACAGCACCCGCACCCAGCAAGCACCGCCCAGCACCCGCCTGTGCCCAGGCATACACCTCTGGCGCCTTGATTCTTTCACTCTCGATTGTACGCATAAACAACACACACACAAACAACACACGCAAACAACACACACAAACAACACACACCGCCCAGCACCCACAAACAACACACACCGCCCAGCACCCACCTGCCGAGGCGTACACCTTTGGGGCCTTGCCCAGCGCGTCTGCCAGGCTGGCACGTCCGTAAGGGATGCGCATGTCCAGCACGGTGCGTGAGGCGCCCGGCACAGACAGCAGCCACGCCACCGCCTGCACACACACAGCGGGGGCCAGAGGAGCATGTCAAGGCAAGGCAAGGCAAGGCAAGGCAAGGCGGGCGCTGGTGTTCGGTGCCAGAATTCCCGGTGACGGGCGTGTGGCGGGGAAGCACACGGCAGCAGCGTGGTAGCCATCCATCCATCCAGCCAGCCTGCCTGCCTGACGAGTCCGCCTGGCCACGCCGGTGCAGCAGCAGGGGCACAGGGGGCCGGAGGAAGCCTTGCCACGCCGCTGCACCCTGACCCCATGCTAGCCTAGTCTAGTCGTTGCAGCGTTCCGCATCCCCAGGTCACGAGGGTTCAACTTCAGGACGGACCAAATCCTGGGAGGTTGACGAGGCATGCGCCACCCTGACCCCAAGCTCCGGCTATGCAGCGGTGCACATGGCGCCTGGCTGTTGTCGCGCACATGGGCCCGCTCAGCTTCCTCTCATCTGCCCAGATTAAGACTAAGCACAGCCTCAGCTGCGTCCCATCTGGCCGGCACCTCGCTCCGCTCCACCACAACGCTCGCAGGCGTAGCGGCGTGGGCCAGCCCCTGACAGCTGCCGCTGACAGCTGTCCTGCTGCCGGCGCAGCTACTGCCGGCGCGAAACCACGGTTGTTATAGATGATGGTAGTGCTGCAGCCAGGCCCCTCCAACCAACCTGGGAGCCGCCGCCGCCGAGATACAGCACGATCCGCACGGTGCTGCTGTGAATGCGCTCCACTGTGTTCTCAACCCCTGGGTCCATCCCTCCAGACGGGGGCCCCAGGGCTGACACGCGGACCGACTGCCGGGAGCTGCTGCTGCTGCTGGTGCTGGTGCTGCAGCGGCAGCGGCGCGGAGGGTAGCAGCGAAAGAGGGTGGGGGCGGAGGGCGGCAGCCGGCTGGCAGGTGGGTGGGGTGGCGGCAGGTGGCTGAGCGGCGGGGGGGGGGGACAGCAGCGGCACACGGTCGAGATCGCCCCGATGACGCAACAACCTCGGTGCGGGGCTTTCAGCGGCGACAGCGGCCAGAAAAGCGGCTCCCACCTTTTGTGGTGCCGCGTGATCGGCTGTGCGCCCTGTCTCTTGATCAGCGGCCCGGTAGTAGTTGCGGCGCGCGCCAGCGGGTTGCGACTCAGGGTGCCCGCCAAAAGACGTCCAGCCCTGGTTGCTGCGCCGCTGCGCAGGGTGCAGGACATGATCGGAGCGTTGATCTGCCGCAAACGGAGCAGATTGCTTCAGGCCGTGCTTGGGTCTCTAGAACAGCTGGCCAAGCCGGCGGGCGCGCCGCCCCGTCAGCTCAGCGCACTGAACCGCCGCCGCTACAGATATCTGTCCCACAAGTGCGGCCACCCTCCCCTCCCACTTGTTCACTTGACCAGCATCAGCTACCGCGCTGTGTCTGTCGCTGCCTTACAGGGCCTGCGGTGCCAGCACAGAGCCTGCCAGCGGTATCAGTGGTACCTGTCTGGGTTTTGAACGACGTATTGTTGTAGCGTGTCCAAGACGGCTGGTACCTTTGGATGCAGTCCCGCAGGCCTCAAGCTGCTTGAAAACGTCCCTTTCAAGGACCCCGGGTGGCATGCGGGTTGCAGCGTGTGGGTGAAATCACCAGCGGTTGCTGCACCATTATAGCCAACGCCAGGCACCGGTTCGACCATCGTATGCACTTTCAATATCAGGGGTCCAACTCAATTCCGTGTTGTGAGGAAAACAACGGTGGCTTGACAGGGCAAGGCCCAGCTTGAAAGGGAGGGCAAGGCACTTCTTTGTGGGGTGGGGGGGGGGAGTTGGCGCCCCACTCTGACGGTGGCACCGGCGGTGCCCAAACTCAAACAGCTTTTTAAATCAACACGGTTGTTTGTAGAGCATAGCTGAGCACTATACAGCTGCTAATGGCAATGCGTTGAACACAAGGCAAGCTGAGCGCCTACAGGGAGCCTCCTGTCAGTCTCGATGCGCGTCGAGCCTCTCATGCCGCTGGGCTGCCCCAGTGACTGCACAGCACAGGGCCGTACTCCTCCCGCTCGCTGCACTCCTCCCGCTGGCTGCATTCCTCCTGCCTCTGAAACATTCATTGCGTTGGAACTGATAGTCGGCAGACGGCAGTCGGTAGCCGGCGTGGAGTGGGCACTTGCGCAAGTTCGCCCACCTTCGCCTAAGAGCAGCGGCACGACACGGGAGGCTGTGCAGGGGTGTGTAGAGCGCCTGCCGCCGCCTGGCTACTTGGGCAAGTGCACCGCGGGTGCTGCCGCCTCCGCTGGCTCCTCCTTCCCAGGAAGGTGCCACATTGCCCCTCCCCTGGGCCCATCACATGCCGGCCTGACGCACCCTGAACAAGGGGACTGAGCATTGTGAGCACAACATCAAAAGATGCAGCGTGCATGTGCCTGTGCATGGCTAGGGAGTCGGGCAGGCAGCTGCCTTTGTGATCCGCATTCCTCCCGGCGGGCAGACAAGTGCCACCTGCCGTCAAAACGCGTCGCCCTGCCCTGTCCTCCCACATGTGCAGGCAGGCAGGTGGCAGGGGATGGGTGCTGCGCTAAAGGGTGGCCGGAGGGCTGGCTGGGGGGCAGCTGTGCCCTTGCTGGTTGCCACTCTCACGCTTGCCCTAGTGTGGCGGCGACAGCAAGAGGGGCGGCCACCCTCCCCTGTAGGCCCACCCTTTGTCATGCAGCAGCGGACACAGCAACGTGGTGACAAACAGGCAAGGCAGCATAGAGTGTGGCGTGCCGCAATACTTTTGCTGTGCTGCTCTGGCGTGAGCTGTTGCGCATGAGCTACACTGGCACTGACTGGCGCACGCCCCTCTATTGCAATGCTGGCTCGCTTGCCTGCCCGGCCCGGCGCATCCCCCCAGTGCATCTGAGATCTCCTCTGCAATTCTCACACACATTAAACCCCAAACCACAAACCACAAACATTAAACCACAAACATTAAACACCAAACATTAAACACCAAACCACTCTTCTCACAAACATTAAACACCAAACCCTCCCTATTGCAGCCCAGCCAGCCATCAGAGCTGCTGTCGACAGAGGGACCACCTGGGGGGGCCACCCTGGCGGGCGGCCAGGTCAGCGCCATCTGGCGTACCCTCACTGACTTTCTAGAGCGCTGCGACTGGCTGCCTGACGCGAGGCACTCCCCTCTGCCCACCATCAGCGGCGTGTTGGGCATAAAGAACCACCTGACCTCTGCCAGCACAGGGAACACAGCCTCTGGGGCCAGCCAGGCGGGCGGCGGCGGTGGAGCAGCAGCAGCAGCAGCAGCAGGGGACGGTGGAGGAGCAGCAGCAGCAGGGGGAAAGCAGCAGGGGACAGTGGAGCAGCAGCAGCAGCAGGGGGCTGAAGAGCAGCAGGTTCAGGCACGCAGCTGCATAGCGTGCTCAGCACAGCCGCAGGGTGCAACTGCGGCGGCGGTGGCATTGGATGTCAAGTCTGTCATTGCTGCGCTGCATGCTGTGGCTGCTGCCGGGGAGGCTGCAGGGGGCGGTCGGGTAGGGCGGGACCTCCCCTGCCTGGCGTGCCCAGCGGGGGATGAGGGGCAGGCATGCCGCCGGGGAGCGGCAGCAGGCAGGACAAAACTGCGCATCGGTGAGCGGGCAGAGGGCCACTTGCGGGCGCGTTTGAGGGCGGAAAGATCCTGGGCGCCTTGCCTGCTGTTGATATCAACAGCTCTCTTGCAAGAAGCTGGCTGGCCGGCCAGCCAGTATAAACCGCGTGTTACATGGCGCTGGCAAGCTGAGCCCATCTGCCCTGAGCTGTGCCTCCCATTGGTTCCCCTCTTTAACCCTCTCGCCCAGAATTTCTGCCTGCCTGCATGCAGGCGTGCTGACGGTGATGGGCAGCGCCAGAGACCCTCCAAAGGAGGACTACATAGCGCCCGACTACTTCAAGCTGTCTCAGGCCAACAAGCTGGAGTACTGCCAGCGCCACGGCTACGGCTGCCACGTGCTGCCTCCCTTGGACCACAGCAGGCACCCCGCGTGGAGCAAGGTGGGCGCAGCGGCCTGCATGCCCCCGCTGCTGTACTGCTTTACAACACGTCGTGATAGTGTGGAGTGCCACTGCAGTGCGTGCACCCTGGCACGCTGCGTGGTAGACCGGGCATCCATGCACAGCAACACAGCGCCCCAGGGTGACGCCTGGGAGGTCCCCCCTATGCACCCCGCCCTGCTGAACACGTTCTGAGTTGGGGACTATCTAGACACACTGTTTCGAAGGCATTCATGTTTCGAGCGTGCTCCCTCCTCCGGGCTCCCACCCACCCTTGCCCTTCTCACTCCCCGCGGTGTCTAGTCTAGTCTAGTCTTTACAGCTTTACGCAAGCACCCTTTGTTAGAGGGGCCTTCAACATCAGTGGATTGACACGGTTCGTTCCTCAGAGCGGTTGAATTAAGCTGTGTCCACTCCTCCAGGAATGTAGCTGCCCTTGCCCTCTTCTGCCTCAACTCCGCCCGCTTTCCTCACATGGAGCGCCAGCGCCTCCAAACCCGTGTGCCTCCAAAAACCGTGTGCCTCCAAAACCCGTGTGCCTCCAAAAACCGTGTGCCTCCAAACCCGTGTGCCGCCGCCTCCCGCAGTTTGCGTCGGCCCTGGCCCTCATGCCGCTGTACGACTGGATTTGGATGGTGGATGCAGACACTCTGGTGAGGCGCGTGTCTGTACAGTCTGTACAACTTTTCATTGGTGGGGCATGTGTGTGTGTCTGTACAGGAGTCTGTGTCGCGAGTTTCTTTGCGGATAAACAGACTTTGAGCCCGACAAAGAAGAAGAAGACAGTCGGTGCAACTTTCCATTGGTGGGGCATGTGTGTGTGTGCTGTGTGTGCTGTGTGTGCTGTGTGGGGAGAGGGGCAGGAGAATGTCAGGTGCCCTGCTGCCACGGCAGGTCCGCAGGTTGCATGTGACTAAACGGTGGGGTGTGGGGCTCAAGTGAATGCCTGCCTCATGCAGGGTCGTGCAAAGCAGCCCGCTTTCATTTGTTCAGTGCACGTCCGCTCAACTTCCGCCTGCCTGTCTCCTCAGTGACCCTTCACCCCTGCTCACATGCCTCGACGCCCCCTGGCCTTCCTGCCC
This sequence comes from Chlorella sp. ArM0029B, assembly GCA_002896455.3. NCBI lineage: Eukaryota > Viridiplantae > Chlorophyta > Trebouxiophyceae > Chlorellales > Chlorellaceae > Chlorella > Chlorella sp. ArM0029B. The sequence goes on along the minus strand of JTEE01000035.1, from coordinate 446,569 downwards.
ACTGCCCTTCCTCCCCCTGTTCCTTAGCCGTGCGTGACGCGCTCACGTGCCCGCCCGCCTCCCTGCCCCCCCTTACAGATCATGGCACCCGACATTCCTTTAACCCAGTACATAGATGAGCAGTACGACCTCATTGCCACGCAAGACTGCAACGGCCTCAACACGGGCTCTGTGCTGCTGCGCAGCAGCCAGTGGTCGGAGGCGCTGCTGGCTGCTGCCTATGGGCGGCCCAACTCCTGGGAAGAGCAGGGGGCACTTGCAGGGCTGCTGGCGGAGGTGCCGGGGGCAAGCAGCCGAGCAAAGGTGAGCTTATCAGTCAATACATTGTCTTATCAATTTTGAAGTCCACGGGGAGCCAGCAACGGTCTCGGGGGACAGCGTGGGGGAGAGCGTATCGGAATGGAGTTTGGAGTCAGTCAATCTTTGGGAAGAGGGGGGCAGGCGAGGCGGGTGGAGGAGGGAGGCGGGGTGGGGGGATGCTGGCACGCCCAGGCAGGCAAGTGCCTCCCGCTCTCCTCACCATTTGTATTTTAACAAAGCAACAATTATATAGCATAAATGCAGTGCCTGCGGCTGGGCGCCTGTGAGGCGCACCGCATACCCACCCGACCTGCTGTGTCGGTGCTCAAACCAGCCTCCAAACTGGTCAGCGGGTGCACCCCCCACTGATCCACCTGTGCCGCCTGCACACCACTTGCCCTAGGCACTAGTTGCAATTGGGTAACAATTGCAACCCTGCCCATGCGCGAAAGTGCAACCCTGCACCCTCTGCTAGCTGACTGGTGCCTCTGGCTTAATTGTATTGGTAGGTTTCCTCAACCCCGCGCCCTCGTGCTGTAATCTTCTTCTTCTTCTTCTTCTTCTTCGGCCCTGCACCCCCTGCAGATCCTTCCCAACAAGGGGTTTAACTCGTACAGTGCCCCCGTGGTTGAGTGCGGCAGCGCCTGGCAGGCAGGCGACTTTCTGGCGCACATGCCGGGCATGCCGGACAGCGCGCGGGAGGGGCTGTTTCGCTCGCTTTGGAAACGGATTCCTGGGGTGCAGCTCCCCAATGCGATGGAGGCTGTGCTGTCGCTGCCCCCGGCGCCGGCGTAGGGGGCAGGGCACAACGGCGTCCCCCCGGCCAGGTCCCATGGCATGCCGCTTCAGGAAGCGAGCTATAAACTGGGCTTAATAACGCAGTGCTGCAAGCGGCATGCTGCACGGTTGCCGGCGCCTCATGCATGGCACACAACATTTGCACTTGCGATTTTCACTCACACTGCCTGCAAAGAAGCAAATAAAGCAGGGATGTACAGGCAGAAATGCACAATGCAAGCGCACATGCGCGGCCCTGTCAATCCGCACCTTCTCAAACATTGTAACTTATAAGTTAAACTTTCAAACCATGATTGCCTGAGCTCAGCATTGAGGCGGCACCACTGAATAGTGCACCGTGCGTAAACAGAGAAGCGAGCGGTAGCTACCCCGCTATAATCGGCACAGCTATAGGCGCAGCCGGACAGGGTAGCGGGTGGTCGGCAGAGATGGGGCCGCAGGGCAGGCAGGGCAATGGCAAGCGCTCAACGAACTGGGAACCAAAGCATCTTGCAAGGTGCAGGCACAGCACAGAAGTGGCAGGGTCATGCTGGTTATCAGAGGAATGTGATGACAACAAGTAGAGTCAAGATAGTACTGGGCACATAGCACATACTGGTCAGGGGGAGGCACGCAGGCAGAGGGCGGCCTGTCATGTATGCGGGAATGAGTGCCTGCCGGCGGCGGTGGTGGCTTGTGTTTTGGGGTCTTCGCTCGATCACGGCAGCTGCAGGTGTGCCCGCTCGCTTCCCGGGCCAAAGAGGCGTGCCACTTCAAGCGCCTGTGCCTCTGTGGTTGGCAGCACGCAGGGCGGCGGCAGCGGCGCCCCGCTGTCGTCCCGCTCCAAACTGAAGCCGAAAGTGAAGTTGAATGTGTTGGTGACGACGCTGCAGGGCAGTGATGGGAAACGGTGCAGGGGCAGGCTGTGATGCAGGGTCAGGTGGGAGCGGCAGGCGTGCATGCTGGGCATGCTGGGCATGCTGGGGAGGGCATGGCACACTTGCGAAGCACAGGCGCTGCACCTGGGGCAGGCCAGCTGGGGTGTCGCAAAGGGGTACAGCTGGCACAGCACCTGCACATTCCAGCCGCACATTTCCCAGCAAAGCCTCTCATGCACACTGCCGCCGGCCTTGGAGTGCTTAAAAGCGCAGCTGTACAGCTTACATCCATGCCGGTGTGCTTGAATCCCCACCCCACCCATCGACTTTCCTTAACATGCAGCTGCACCGCTCGACACCCACAGCATGCACAGCAGCATGCCCACCGCCCCACCCCGCCCGGCCCTGCCGTCACACACCTCTGCCGCCGCTCTGGCTGCGTCACGCTGGCCTCGACCTGCACGTGGGCCCGCCCCTGGGTGGGGTCGCTTGGGCATACCCAGGCATGCGTCACCCACGTGCGCATGCGCATCAAGTCGCCAATGTTGACGGGCCACTTGAAGGTGACTTCCTCCACCTCCACTGCAGCGCAGGTGTTGAGGGCAGGTGCAAGGCGGATGTAAGGCAGATGTAAGGGGATGACCAATGTTGACGGGCCACTTGAAAGTGACCTCCTCAACCTCCACTGCAACGCAGGTGTTAGGGAGGGAGATGCAAGGCGGATGTAAGGCAGATGTAAGCATGAGGTCGCCAATGTTGACGGGCCACTTGAAAGTGACCTCCTCAACCTCCACTGCAACGCAGGTGTTGAGGGCAGATGCAAGGCAGATATAAGGCAGATGTAAGGCAGATGTAAGCATCAGGTCACCAATGTTGACGGGCCACTTGAAGGTGACCTCCTCCACCTCCACTGCAACGCAGGTGTGCAGGAGGGGCAAGAGGGCAGATGAAAGCAGGAAATGGCCAATGCCTGTGCCGGCTTTGCATGAATGGGTGTGGAGGGCAGGTGCACGGCAGGTGAAAGCAGGAGATGGCCAATGCCCGTACCAGGTGAGTCCGAATGTGGCCTTCCCCACCTCTTACAGAAGGCCCGAGTAACACGTGTCCCCGGACGGGGGAATGGGGAAGGTAAAGCGCAGAGCACGGCGCGGGGGGCCAGACACGCACAGCATGCCCCGCACCAAGCTGCCTCACAAGCCGGCACTCATGCGTGCACGATGTACGAGCTCGCATGCCACACAGGCTGCACCCATGCATGCTTCCACACAGCCCGCACCTGCAACCTCTCTAAGGCGCCCAGCAAGGCTCAAGTGCCGCCGCAGCGGTGTGCGGGAAAACAAACACACACACAAAAACAAAGGCACCCGCCAAAAATGAAGTGCAGGCACCCACCTGCGTATGGGCGGCTGCCGGCAAATAGGTACATGGTCGAGTGAGCCAGCTCATAGGCGCGGCGCATCAGGAAGCCGCCAAACACTCGGCCGTGGATGTTGCGCTGCTGCGGCTGGCAGGTGAACGTGTTTTCCAGCGAGGTTTCGTTCATCAGCAGCTGCCGCGGCTCTGCAGGGTGTGGCAGGGAGAAGGGCGGACACAGTCGATGTGTGGGTTGGTGTGCAGCGGCGCACTGCTGTGTCCGTGCCAGGCAGCGTATGCAATCAATCAAACGCAATGCTGAGGAGGTGGCACTGGGAGCGCTGCCCCAGGCACCGCCTCCCCCTATACATACACACACACACACACACACACACACACACACACACACACACACACACACACAGCTCAAAACTCTCTGTGCACATGCACACTTCCTGTACACACACACACAAAGCCCTCCTCAAGGGCAGTACACTCCACGTGTACTGCCCACTGCCCCTGTGTGCAAGCGGTCCACCCCGAGGGTCCACCCCAAGGGTCCACCCCAAGGGTCCACCCCAACACAAACCTGCGAGGGCCGGGAGGTCCACCTTCTTTTTGGCCGTGGCCAGCAGCTGCTCCGCCCACCGCTCCCCCTCCGGGCTGCTGGCTGCAGCAGCGGGCGGGGCCAGGGGCGTCGGGGCACGGCAGGCAGGAAGGCAGGCAGGCAGGCAGGCAGGCAGGGGTGAGCTTTACAGAGGGTGGTGGGGCAAGGAGCAGGCAGGCAGGCAGGCGGGAGGTGAATGGGCAACAGTCAGGGAGGCAGGGAGGCAGGCAGGCAGGGAGGCGGGCATGCTGCCAGACACCACCTCACTCAAGGAAATCTCGCGGATAATTTTCCTCCGCGGGCCCTCCTTTCTATGCTGCCGGACAGGTGCCTAGGCCTACCATGGTGAAGGCCGCTGCTGGCCGCCGCCGCCGCGCGCTCCGCCCTGCGCGCCACGTTGATTCGTTGCCGCTCACAAAAGAGCTCCTGGTCCTGTTGAGGAACAAAGGGGAAGAAAGAGGGGCGGCAGGGGAGGGCAGGAGGCACGGGAGGCCAGTGGGCACCTCAAAGCATCAAAGTTTGTCGTGCGACACGTAACAGTTCGCCCAGTCCTTCCAGGGCCCAGTCGTGTGTGTTTGATGCCAGCTAGTATGGCTGGCGCTGTATATCTAGCGTGCCCTGTTGCCGCCCCGCCGGCAAGCTGCCCCACCAGGGCCCCACTGCCCTGCCGCCGCCTGATGGCACGCCGTCCACACAGGCCCCATCGCCTGCCGCCACCTGCTGGTACGCTGCCCTCACACGCCCCCACCCCCTGCCGCCGCCATCCACTGTCACGCTTCCCTCACCACGCGCCCCTGCCCCTCCCGCTCACCTCTTTGCTCCTGGGCGCCAGCGGTGCCACCGGGTGCGGCCTGTTTGTGATCATTTCTCGTGCCACAAATGTGAAGAGCGCCGTCAGCTGCTGCTCCCCGCCCTGCTCCAGTTCCATGCGAATGTCGATGCTGCTGCTGCCCGTCCACACCACCCGCCCGCTCAACTGCAACCAATCAATCAATCACACGTCAAGTCCACGGGAAGCCAGCAAGGGCTCAACCAATCAATCAATCACACGTCAAGTCCACGGGAAGCCAGCAA
>JTEE01000035.1:394156-410584 GCA_002896455.3 Chlorella sp. ArM0029B | reverse complement strand
GCAAGAGGAGCGGGGGGCAGGCAGGGCAGGGGTCGGAGCAGATGTGTGGGGGAGAAGCAGCGGCCTGGGAGGCCAGTCAGCTGGCCCGACACCCTTACAATGGCACCCTTACTTGCAACCCACAATGTGCCCCTCCCATCTGCCAGACGCGGTGCCACTGAAGCATTTTAGCGATCTCACGCACAGGCCCCAGCACCCGGCAGCGCCACGGCAGCTGTGCCCACCTGTCGCGCCTGCTGGCGGGTCAAACCAGAACCAACCTCTGTTCTACTGCTCCTCTTCAGCAGAAGAGGCGCAGCAAGATGGTGTCAGGCACCCGTCCCCGGCCCGCAGCAGCAGCTCTGCCCACCTGTCGCGCCAGCTGGCGGGTCAAACGAGTTGACCGTTGTTCTACCGTCTCCCCCCCCCCAAAAGCCCCCAACACCCGTCCCGCCATGGAAGCTGTGCCCACCTGTCGTGCCAGCTGGCGGGTCAAACGAGTTGACCGCCGAGTTCATGAAGGTGTTGTCCTGGGCAGCCTGGTCGTTGAACACAAAGGCGGTGGGGGCAACCATGAGCACCTGCGCAGGGCGTCGTTAGATGAGGTATTATGATGTGGATCCAGTGTCGTTGCTCTTTGCAGCCTGGTCGTTGAACACAAAGGCAGTGGGGAAGCACAGAAAGCACCTGCACAGGGGGGTGGGTGTGGGGGTTTGTTGGGGTAGGTCGTTGCACGACTATTTGATCTGCCGTGAAGCTTCCATTGATTTGTTTCACTTGGCGGCGGCATGGGCAAGCAGCATGCTCTTCCAAACACGTGCAAAGCAGCAGGCATCAGCACTTGCGCCCACTGCCGCAACACATGTTAACATAGCGACAGGCGTGCGTGCGTCAACCAGGCCGTCACGGCCTCCGCCGCCTTGCCCACACGCCCACACGCCCCTGCCTGCCCCCGCCAGCACACACCTCGTTGGTGGACTGCTTGATGCCGCGCCGCGCGCCGATGGATGACGTCATGTGCCCCGCCACAGCGGCCTTCACATCGGGCACCAATATTGTGTGCATGTCGTGCTGCTTGAAGAAGCGGATGAGGTCTGCAGGCCCAGGAACAGCAGCGAGTGGCAAGGGAGCAGCCAGTCAAGAGGGGAGCAGGCCAAGGAACAGCAGCGAGTGGCAAGGGAGCAGCCAGTCAGAGGGGAGCAGGCCAAGGAACAGCAGCAAACTGAAATGCAACTTGCTTCCAGTCAAGAGGGGAGCAGGCCAAGGAACAGCAGCGAGTGGCAAGGGAACAGCCAGTCAAGAGGGGAGCAGGAGGATAACATGGCAGGACAGAGGTGGTGCGGCACCAGGAGGGCATGCATGGTTCCATCAGGTTTACTTGCAAAAGGAGCACTAACAAGGTACACTTTCACGCACATGCTGCTTGAAGAGCAGCGGGGCAGCCCTGGGCGCAGGAGCGCCACTGATACGAGGAGGGCAGGGAGCACGCCCTGCGTGACATGGCACATGCCGTGCTGCACACAACCCGCTCGAGGGGAACATGTGAATACGTGTGCAGGCCGCCCGTTTCTATCATTCACTTCAGGCTGTACCCACCGGCCCCACCTCTGCTGGCCTTACCCAGGCTGGCCGCTGCCTGACAATCGGGCCGCGGCCTGAAGATGCGCAGCCGGCATGTATGACAGCACCATCCCGCCATCTCCCCCCCCCTTCCTCCTCCCAATGCCGTCGCTGACAGCAGCATCTCACCCGCCCAAACATCTCCCTCCTCTCTTTCTGAAGATCGGCAGCCGGCATGCATGACGGCAGCATCCCGCCCGCCTTGCATCCCCCTCCTCCTACCCCTCACCCCTACGCTCCCGCTTATAGCAGCATCCCTTCCTCTAAAGTATCTTCCTCCCCTTCCCCTCCCACCCCTACGCTCCCCTTCCCTCCCTCACCCCTGCCCCTATCATTCATTCAATCACGGCGGCGCAGCAACACAAAAGTGTGCCGCAGATGCGTCACCCAGCGGTTCCCTCACCCGTGCCCACAGTCCTCAGACGGTAGTGCCCATCCTCTGCCAGTTCGTAGTCGTCCACTATCAGCCGGTTGTGGGGGTGGAGCAGGTCCGAAGCCACCGCCACCTGCTGTGCACTCAACCAGAAGAGGTGGACAGGGGAGGGGGAGGCCGGCGGCTCAGTAAGCGCATAAAGTGTTGCAAGTGAACTGGAAAGTGTGTGTGCGGGGAAGGGTTAATTATCTGAATCCAACGCCACCTGCTGTGCACCCGAACAGGGAGGGTGAAACGGGAGGCCGGCGGCTCAGCAAGCGCCTGAGCCCCCGGCCTCCGGCTGTAGGTGAAACTGGAAGTCAAGTGAGGGTGGATCAAGTCGGAGGCCACTGCAGTCTGCTGTGCAGTTGTGGGTGGAAGATGCAAGGAAGCGGAGAGCAGCGCTTGAGCCAAACAGCCAGATGTGGCCACAGTGACACATGCCAGTGCAGCCTTGCACACAGCAGCCGCCTGCCATACACAGGACAGGACACACACTATCCCACACATGCCAGTGCAGCCTTGCACACAGCAGCCGCCTGCCATACATCAGCCGCCTGCCATACACCAGCACACTCTGCCAACCCCACGCCAGTGCAGGCATGCTGCGGCCAGTGCATCGGCCAGCGCAGCATTAGGCACACCTTGTGGGGCCCCATGCGTGCCACCTCAGCAGACAGCGGGCGGTGGGAATCATCGTGTGCCCCGAAAGCGTCACGCACCACCGCCACATGAGAAGGCAGCTGGTCTCCTGCAGTGGCAGCACGGTAGGGGACAGAAAGGAGGCGGGGCTAGCAGTGTAAGGGGCCGGGGCTTGCAAAGGTGCTGCTGTCAGTCTACGGGGGTCCGCATTTGCCGTGCATGCTTAGCAGGGGCAGGGCAGCGGCGGCACCCCAACCGAATGCGGCGTTGGTAACAACGGTGCTGGCCGCCGGGGCCCCTTTGTCTGCACGCTGCCGGTAACATTGCATGGGGTTGCACTCTACTGCCCAGCAGTGCCTGAACAGTGCCGTATGCACCTGCAAATCCAGCCTCGACCAGGGCTGCAGGCGGCAGCCGCGCCAGTGCGCCCCACGGCCGCTCGCGCAGCCGCACCAGCACGGGCACGCCCGCCTGGTCGCTCAGCGGCAGGAACTCGCCGAATGAGGTGTCGTGGATGGCTGCAGCAGGGTCAGGAGGCGCGCAAAGTCAAGCCGGCAAGGGGAAGCACCGAGCAGGGGCCACATGAGCCCTTAGTGTGCACTTGAGTCGGGCGGTATCGCGACTTACATTTTCCATGCAGGCTGGAGAACTGCCTGACCAGGCCCGCCTCGCCAGCCTGCAGCAGGCGCCGCCCGGCACGAGCCAACATGGCGGTTGCCGCTGCCGCGCGCTCAAACGAACTGTTGAGACCTTTACCAGACCGATCAGTATGCAGAAAGGCATGAAGAAGCGAGAAGAAGGTCGCAGCCTATGCCAGCTGGCCGCCACTCAGCGAGCGGTGGCACTGCCCAGAATTTCACTCCACGTTGTGTGTATAAGCAAACACTGTGTACACAAACACTGTGTGCACACAGGTTTATACAATTATGCACCGTGCATGGGCTCAACCGCTCATGGCAGTTGCGGCAACGGTGCCAGCAGCCTGCCCGGCCCATGCGCCGCTGCCCGCAGATCTGACCGGCACCGATGGTCTCATAAAACAGGATTCCTCAATTGCTGCCTGCTGTGTCAAGGTGTAGCTAGCTCCATTGCTGTGCAAACTCTGACACAGCTTGCATCACGAGGACCCTTTTAAGCCTGCTCTTGATCATAGGATATGGCTGTCTGCCCCGCTGCGCAGGATTGGCAGTTGCCAGCTTGCCCATGGGCTCGCCACGGGCGATTGCAGTATGTGGTAGGTGGGAGGGTGGGAGCCTCCCGACCCCCTCCCTACAGGGACCAGGCAGCTGCGCAGCCGCCTGACTACGTGCATGCTCACCCGATCCTGATGCCCGCCTGCCGGCCTGCCGGCCTGCCTGCCTCATGAAGGCAATTCCACGTTTACCGGCCATGCCACACCGTGTCGATCCTCTGACGTTGAAGGCCCCTCTAACAAAGGGTGCTTGCGTAAAGCTGTAAAGACCAGACTGGACTAGCCATGCCACACGCCCCGCCCCGCACCTCCTGCATGTCCCCGCCTGATGGCACCAGCTGCTGCATCGCCCCCTTCAATAAATCCAGGATAGCCGTTGCTGCCCAGTACATGGGCGTTGTGTGTGTGTGTGTGTTAGCAGCCCGCCAGTTTTCAGCTGTGCAGCCAGTCTCTTGCGCCTGGCATGTATCTCGTTGTGATGCGGGCCTTCGCAGGATTTCATCCCCGCTGCTGGCGCCAACGTTTCGTCGGCATCGGCTGCTGACCTGGGTTTGCACACGCTGTGCGGGCATGCATGCGGGCATGCAGCGTAAGTGGGTGCCCGCACCGGCAGCCGGTCTGACGCTGCCGGCAGCGGAGGATTCTGCCGCTATTTGTGCTGGCCCTTGATCCATCCATCCACGGGCAATTGATCACACACCCTGTTGGGGGGATCACCCTTCATGAATCAAGGGGTACTTGAGCCAAAAGCTCTTCGCCTCGGACGGTCCCAGGCTGTCCTTGGCATGGTAGGGAGCGGCATTTTGTTGGCATCACGCGTAGCTGAGCCTGCAGGAATTCAGCATTCGCCCGCCCGCGTGCATCACGCCACTGTCAAGCAGCGCAGCCTCTAACTTTGGGCCTATATAGCGCGGACGAGGTAAACAGGACTCTCGAAGCACCCGAACCAGCCGCACCACCCTGCTTTGTCGGTTAGTCAGCGGTTTACGCACGCCCCGCCAGCTGGGGACCGAAGCTCTGGGTGTGGGGTGTGCCTCCTGACCTCCCGCCTTGCCCTGCCACCGCCGACGCGCCTGCACTGCACGCAGGTCCCATCCCCCAGGTCCAGCGGCCCAATGGGCAAGCGCAAGGCTTCTGCCAATGCAGCAGCACCGCCCGCTGGTGGCGCCTTAAAGCGACAGCACACTGGCGCAAGCGGCAGCCGCCCGTCGCAGCCGCAGCCCCCCCAAACACTCTACCTCCTGCGCGGCACCCCAGGCAGCGGCAAATCCTCGCTGGCACGGGGCCTGCTGGCAGGCCTGGGCCAGGGAACTGCGGTGCTTGCTGAGGCGGACGCCTTCATGGTCGATCCTGCCAGCGGCGAGTACTGCTTTGCCCCCTCCCGCCTTCCAGAGGTGCACAGCAAGTGCCAGGAGGCGGCGGGGGCGGCCATGGCGCAGGGCGTGGCACACGTCTTTGTGGCCAACACCTTCACACAGGAGTGGGAGATGCAGTGGTACGTGGATGCGGCTGCACAGCACGGCTACCGCGTGCAGAGCATTGTGGTGGAGAATAGGCACGGCGGGCGCAGCGTGCACGGCGTGCCGCAGCACAAGGTGGAGGAGATGGCGCAGCGGTTCGAGGTGGAACTGATGTAGCGCTGGCGACGTTGGGATGGGAGGCTTTTTCAACAGTCAGCACGGCACAGCGCGCTTTTGTCAGCGTGGGACTAAGACTAGCTGGGACTGAATCGTGGCCGGGTTGGAGATGAGGCAGCTCGCGGGCAGAGAGGGGCGCAGGGCTTTGCCATGACGCAGGGCTTTGCCTACATGACCCGCTTGACCCTTGCATGAAGTGTGCCCGCCTCGGCAAGACTGTTTGTTGGTCACTTGTTGTATTGTAATTGAGGTGATGACAAGCATTGAGCACATTGGTTGACGGGCTCAGGCTAGAAGGTTCCATCAAGCAGCAAGCATGGGTCATCAGAGCGCATGGCTCTTGGTTCTCTCGTTGCAACCGCTGCGTCCAGTAGGCTGGCTGTTTTCCTGGTGCTTCCGGCATCTCTGCACGGCACGACAAAATTGCGGCACGACAAAATTGGCCCAGTGGGGAACCCGTCGGCCATTTGGTGATGGCTCAACCACCTGCACAGGTCTTGAGGACACGTCAGGCCATGGGTGTAGCTAAATGAGCAAGTGCATTGTGAATGTTACCGTGTACTGATTGATGCAGCGCGTGCATCCCATGCATGGTGAGTGGCAAACAGGGGCAACGCAGGTAGGTGCACGGCAGTCCGTCCCGCACGCTGCCGCCGCCGCTCCCGCCCCAGCACGCCACCCACAGCCAGCCTGCCAAGCCTACAGCCGGCCGGCAGCAAGCGTTTCACCAAATCGGCATTCGTTGGCACGTTTCTGGCACGTTTCTGTTTGCCCAAATGGCAGACACCAGCTTCGCACTGCTGCTGCCCGACAATGGGCCCGCTAGCTCCAGCCTACCCGTGGTGGTGAGACTCGCGCAATAATTTAGCAGCGCGAACGCCGAGAGGCCTGCTTGCGTGAAGAGCGGCCCGCCCTTCACTTTGCCGCCGCCGCCACCGCCGCCCCAGCCGGGGCCGATTATTCACCGGTTAGTCGTCACTCACACAATGCAGCTCTGTTCACCATTTTGCAGGTGCTCATGGGGTGGGTGGGCGCCCAGCGTGACGGCGCCCTCCTCAAGTATGCAGGTGGGCACAACAGCACCCCTGCCTCGCCCTCGCCTGCCTGCCGCTACCTGTCGCACGTGCCCTTCCTCCTCCCCGTGTGAGCTCGCAGGTGTCCCGCTTGCAGCTTCAACCGGCCAGCGTTATTGACAGCTGCATCACTTGCTTGCAAGCATCAGCTTCCGTTTGCACAGAAAGCCGGTGGCACATGGCTCGCTTCCTCTGTCGTCGGCGGGGCTGCCGCCCCCCTCCCTGCCACACCAGTGCCCTCCCCGTTCTGCAGCCCTGGCATCTTCCCCTCACCGTACATTCTCCATTCGCCTCCCCATCCTGTGCAGAGTTCCTGGCAGCTCAAGGCTACGCCTCTGTCCGTTCCGTCCAGCCGACCGCTGTGGCCTTCTCTCCGTTTGACGCACCCCGCCGCCGCTGGGCCCTGGCGCTGCTGGCTTTCCTTCAAGCGCACAGCCTGTGGCCGCAGCGCCAGCTGATCCTGTAAGGCGGGTGTGCCATTCCTTGGTGGTTGTGAGCTCCCCCAAGGATCACTTAGGCTCCTGCCCAGTGCTGTGGGCAGGCCAGTGGCGGGCCGGAAGAGGGCCAGTCGGTCGGAAGCCGCACGGGAAGCCGTCTCTTTCTCTGGCGCATGTCCTCCTGGTGCTGCTCACACACCCCCGGCCCCCGCCTTAACCAACTGCATACTCCCCGCCCCACCATACCCCACCACGCCGTGCAGGTACGCTTTCAGCAATGGCGGCGCTTTTGTGGTTGAGCAGCTGCTGCTGCTGAGTGAGAGCGGCGACCCAAGGTGAGGGGTGCGGCCAGGGTGGGGGGTGCATGCCTCGTCAACCTCTCAGGATCTGGTGCGTCCTGAAGTTGAATCCTCTTTCCGTTCAGGGGATGTGAAAAGCTGCAACGACTGGACTAGACTNATGCCTCGTCAACCTCTCAGGATCTGGTGCGTCCTGAAGTTGAATCCTCTTTCCGTTCAGGGGATGTGAAAAGCTGCAACGACTGGACTAGACTTGGGTGGGGGGGTGGGAAGGGCTGGGGGAGGGGGCAGTGCAGGATGTGTACGTGCCGTGTGCGGGGCACCTCCATCCATGTCAGACCACAGACCTTCTTACCACAATTCTCCCCTCTTCCACGTGTCCCTCACCACCCCACACCTGTCCCCCTGACCCTCCATGCAGCATCCCATCCCCTGCCCACCACCCATGCCACCCCTCACCCACTCCACCCCTGGTGTCAGACCCTTTTACCAAGCCTCCCCAGGATGTCCTGCCCAGCATCTCCATGCATGCATCCCCTGCCAACCCACCCCGCCTCACCCTACCCCACCCTACCCTACCCCTACACAATTCCGTCACACCCCCGCTGCAGGTACACCCGCCTTCCCGACACCGTGTCCGGCTTCATTTTCGACTCGGCCCCCGCCTACATGCACCCCGGCGCGCTCCAACGGGTGCTCACGCAGACCGAGCCTCCAGGGCTTCAGCTCACCCTGAAGAAGGCGTTTTACACGGCCACCACGCGGCTGTTTGGCAGGGATGCAGCCAGTTTTTGGGGCAACATGCAGGTGGGTGCCAGGTGGTGGCAGGTGGGTGACAGGTGGCGCCAGCAGGTGGGTGGCAGTAGGGGGAACCAGAGATTGAGCACAATGCGGTCAGGACGGGGTGGCAGGAGGGGGAATCTGATCTTGTGCACAATGCAGTTAGGACAAGTGGCAGGAGGGGGAACCTGAGTCTAGGTACAATTCCGTCAGGGCGGGTGGCAGGAGGATGGACGCGTCCCCTGCCCGTCGTGCAGACAGCACGGCTTCTGCCTGCCGTGCCTGCGCGACGAGGGTGTGAACTCGCCGCCCCTTCTGCCTCCCACCTTCATCCGCTTGCAGCGCCTCAGCTGGGGGCGCCCGCTGCTCTTCCTCTACAGTGCGGACGACCCCCTGGCAGACGGAAGGAAGATTGCCGAATTGGTAGAAGAAAAGAAGGCGCGGGGGCAGCGCGTGAGCGCTTGCCGCTGGCAGCAGTCGCCGCATGTGGGCCACTTCCGGCAGCATCGAGAGGAGTACACAGCACTGCTGCTGGACTTTCTAAGGGAGGCTGGAAGGGGGCAGGCGGCTGGCGGGGAGCAGGGGGCGGCAGGGCAGGCAGGGCAGGGCGGGGCAGAGGGTGCTGCCCCCCGCGCAAAACTCTGACATGGTATTGACTCGTGGCTGCTTCACTCCCGCTTCCTCACATCACATGCCCGTTGGATCACCTGTGACTGTGCACTGCTTTCATATTTCCCTGCCTACCTAATCCTTACCTCTATCTGTGGCACATCTTTCTTCACTTCACAAGCGCAGCATGGGCTGCACCACTGTAGGCCGACCAGGCGCCACATGCACCGCAGATGTCCCATGCAACTGGGATGCTGTGCCCTGGAGCAGCCTGCACTTTTGACTTAAATGACCCAGCACCACCCAGTTCTCCAGATCACAGACATCACATGTGTAACGCGTGTCCCTCTAGGACATTCCTGGGTGCAAATGCCAGCCGGGGGCGCTGCTGCATGCTGCCGCCAGGCGGCTGCCGCCGGCCTGTTAACATCAGCCCTAGGCGAATAGCCTGACTCTACACCCTTCATCGAGCACTTACCTCCGCATTATGTCTCACTGTGCCTCTGCCCTCACTGCCCGGGAACGTCCGGCTCCAGTCACACGCGAGCGCAGCCTCTGGCAACAAGCCCGCAGCGGCCATCGGAGAGCAAAAGACGTGTGTAGAGAAACAAATGCCTCGGCGCCCGGATGCCTCCCAGCTTATGCCAGCAGAAGAAGAGGTGCCGCTGCCGCTGCCGCCGCCGCCGCCGCCTCTTTACGCCAGCCGGGCAGCAGCAGCAGCAGCAGCAGTGGCGGCTTACCTCCCTTAGATCTGCTGGGCTTCACCCTCATTCTTGATGACATCGTGTCGCCACAGGGCGAGAGGTGAGAACGGCTGCATGCACAAATTCAGTGTGGGGGCGGTGGAACAGCCCTCGTGCCTGCCATCCGCACGGACCATGCCTCACCGGTCTGTCCCAACTTCTATGTATCTATCGATGCGCACCCATGTGCAGCAACATAGGGCAGCTTGGGGGCGGCGGTCCGCAGACGCTATGGGTGAGTGCACTCTGCCATGCAGGCCGTTTAAGTCTGATGGGTGCTGACGCCTGGGCAGCATTGGCTTGGGGCCAGCAGCAGTGTGGTGCGCACAAGTGCGGAGGGAGTTTGTGTCCTTGCAAATCCCAATTTATGCATCCCTGATCATGACACGCATGGCAGTTGTTCCTACAAGACTCCGAGTTGCAATCAAAACGAGTGCCTTGCTCACCTTCCCCCTCGAGCCTGCAGGGCTTTCAACTGCAGCGCGCCCAGGCAGCACGTGTTGCGCTGGCTGCGGGGGTGGGGCCAGACCTTCCGCCCAGCTGCCGCGCCTGGCTGCAGTACTGCGGCATTGATGACGGCGCACTCGTGCTGCACTCTGGGGAGGGCTGCAAGACGCCCCGGGCCTGGCAGATTCTGGAGGAGGATGGGCGGAGGCACGAGGTGCGGCGGGCGGGGCACGCTGCATGCCACAAACTTCATTTTGGCACACTCTTTGCCCCACCCTGTCCCCATTAGACCGTTGCTGCCTCCTCTGAAATGTGTTTGACTCTTTGTTTGTTTGCAACTCTGTTTGTTTGCATGGGCGCCTGCCCTGGGAGCCCTCTTGGATTGGAAATAGTCTGTGTGGGGCAAGCATGGGTGGCTGGGTTTCACTCTTCAGCCTGCACTGTACCATGCAGGCTGGTGCCAACACACAGGCTTCGAGCCCAGATGTGCCCGCCCGACCGCCCGCCTGCCTGCCGCCCGCCTGCCCGCTCGCCACGCTCACCTGCAACCTATTTCAACTTGCCGCCCTCCCTTGGTGCAGATCTGGCGCACCCCCTTCACGCCGCAGCTGGTGCGCATGCTGCGCCCCGCTCTGGCTGAGCTGGCACCGCAGTACCGGCTGGCGGGGGCATACCATGTGGGCGTGCACCCCCAGGAGCCATCCCTGGAGCTGCTTCGAGAGCTGAGGGCAGCAGCGGACAGCACCGGCGGTGAGCTCTAGCCCTTGCCTGCCTGCCTGCCCGCAAATCAGCGCCTGTTGGCTTCTTGTGTGCTGGCACCAACATTCACTGCCTGCATCTTGTTGGTGCTCCTGCTGTTTGACTCAGCGGGCGGCTTGCACTAGTCTAGTCGTTGCAGCTTTCCACATTTTAAGAAACAAGATTCAACTTCAGGACAAACGAAATCATGAGAGGTTGATGAGGCATGCACCACAACAAGCGCGGCTTGCATTGTGCCTGGTTGAACCCTGATGTCAACAGGTGTGACCGGCCTGGCCAGCCTGCCTCCTGGCCCTCAAACGGTTGCACTGCATCACAGCCTGCCTTCCCCTGCCCCGCCCACCCCCAATGTGGCATGTGTTGCAGGCCTGGTCAGTGCCGAGACGTTTGCAGCTGCCAGCGAGGCGGTGCCAGCGGCAGACCTGCGGGCATTCATGGCTGAACTCGATGTCTTCTCCCCAAATGAAGCGGGTGGGTTGACGATGGCTTGTGGTTGACGATGGCTTGTGGTTGAACAGTGCGATACTGCTTGTCGGTGGATGGTCTCGCACTTGAGGAGCCTGCGTTGCTTAAGCAGCAGCGCTGCCGCTTGTGCACAGTTTGCACAGTGCACGGAGTGGGGCAGAGCAGCACGCCGTGGACTGCCGCTGCAGCTCGTGGGATGATGACCTCACGTGATTCATTCATGCATGTGGCATTCACAAGCTCGCCTGCATTTCTCGTGCCCTGCAACAGCACACACGTTGACCACCGGCCCTCACCCATCTGCTCCGGCCATAAAACAGGTCTATGCCTCTGATCTGTGTTCCCCTGCCTCCCGCCCGCCGCTTGCCTTGCATGCCCGCAGAGGCTGCCTCCATGCTGTTTGCCCCCAGCCCAGGGCATGCAGTGCCAGAGCTGTTGCGCAGGGAGCCGCGACGCCTCACCGAGCCCTTTCTCGAGGCGGGAGCACAGCTGGTGGCGCTCCGTCGGGGGCCGCTGGGTGCTGTGGTGCAGGACCGGGACAGCGGGGCTGCCATCCTTGTGCCTGCCTTCCCAGGAACGCGAGTTGTGGACCCCACAGGATCTGGGAACGCGTTTTGTGGCGCCCTGCTGGCGGCGTTGACGTCCGGGGAGGGCCTGGCGTCGGCTGCCGCATGGGGCTGCGCTGCGGGCAGCTTGATGGCAGAGTGCAGGGGCACCGCCTCGCTTGCACCGACTGAGCTGAAAGAGGAGGCAGTGCGGCGGCAGGCAGCCCTGTTGGCTCTTGCAGAAGAGATACGATGACGCATCGTGCGGCGCACCTTTGGGTTGCTTCAGCGCTGCAAAAATGAATGAAAGAATGAGGGGATGTAACTGTACAAGCAGTAGACCAGCGGCCACTGTGATGCCGCCATCCAAGGGAAGGGCTGAAGCGGGCGAGTGGAGTGCAGACAAGGGGCGCTCCTGCTGACTCTTGTACTTGAAGCTTGCTCATAGGATATGCAGTCGCTTTGTGGGCTTTGAAACACACGGACTGAAGCTCAGGAATGGGGGTGCCATGCGCTTTGGGAATGCCATGTCTGTGTGGTGCTGCACGGGAGGGGCCCCGGGAGGGCAGGACTGGTAGACACAGTGCAGGCAGCAATGCAGCAGTCGGCTCCCAACTCTACGGCAGGCCTACACCACCTCACATGGCGACTAACAGCAGCATCACCTGCACCCCTTATAGGGTCCCACCGAGGACACCCACGGCGCCTGAGGGTCACCGCCACGGCGGAGCAGCATGGATCCACCCTGCTCTCCCGCAACCTTTACAGCATGTGTTGATCCCCAGTGGCCAAAACAAGTGTTCAATTGGGTGCATCTGGCCGGGGCGTGCAGATGCAAAGGGGGAGCCTGATGTCCGGAAGAGCTGGGCTAGCATTGTCGTCCGTCTCCGTTTCGCATCATTTGAGTGCTTCTCGTCTATACACAACTCTGCGAGTCACGAGGAGTGCGCCGGAGCACCGCAAGTGACAGCGAGCTGCCTTCCCCAAGCCAGGTGAGGACTTGCCCCCTCTGCCGCTGTCCTGCATGACATCAGTGCGCTCGCAAGTCATTTTGCAGCTATTCGTTCGGCCTTAAGGACACGTTGCCCTGCTGACAGGCCTGCACGTTTGTGAGCGCCCCCTGGTGGGTTCTGGCAGCCTGATCAGCCTCTTGTGAGCATCAGGGTGTAGGAGGCGTCCCTGTCGCACGCCCGCGCAGTGGCTGGTGCAGCGACCCTTGCCCCGTGCGGCGTGGCGACGGTCACTGGGGCGCTCTGCGTCTCGCTGGTCCACGCTGAAAACGTGCGTGAGCACAGCCCGAGTCTACAAGTCGCTCGGCGGAAAGCCCTAAAATCGCGGGCTGAGGTTTGTGCCTCGGTCCTGCCCTTCTGCTTGCAGGCATTCGACGAACTGGCTGGCGAATGCCGCGGCGCGGTACATATTATTGTTGAGCGGCGCCACGCCTACTTTGCACCTGTGGCGGTGGCAGCGGAGGTGAGCGGCAGCGCCGATGGCAACCTCTATGAGCGAGCACAAAGTGCGCGGCGGCTCAGCCCTCAGCCTTGCACTCGGCAGATCCAGCCCGCCATTGGACCTTGTCAAGAGCAGCCCCACCGACAGCGATGCCTCCGCCCTCACATCCTCGTATGCGCGGCTGTCGCCGTCTGATGCATCGGGTCTGGAGTGGCCCTCGCCGGCGGCCTCGCCCTCAATTGGCGCTGCCGGCAGCCAGCGTGCAGCAGCAGCAGCAGCAGCAGATGGTGTAGCAGCAACGGGGAGGCTGCTCAGGCACTCTGCAACTACGGGGCCGCAGGCCGTGGCGGCCGCGGCAGCACAGCAGCAGCAGCAAGAGGAGCTTCCTCGCCAGCGGCGCCACTTCCCCTTTCTCGCATGCTTTGGCAGCACTGGCGTGCTTGGAGAGGAGCCATCGGCACGCGGGCACCCAGCGGTCTCTTCCTCAGAAGTGGGCATCAGGCCCTGCTTTTACTGGCTCGAGTCGCCTGTTAGTGAGCAGGACCGCATGTGTGCAGAGGCCAACGCCCGCTGGCTCAAGTCGGACTGCCAGGTGGGTGCTGAACCGGCCCGCCGCCGCCAGCTGGGCATGTGGGTGCTGAACCAACCTGCTGCTGCCGCTGCATGGATGGCGCTGGGTGCAGGCGCGCTGCTGTGCATGTGCAGGCAAGCGCCGCCTGCACTGCTGCTGTGAGCAGCAGGCAGCTGCAGCCGGCCACTGTGATCATTGCCTGGTAGCCATCATGCCTACTGCTGTTGGCCTGCCTTGCTCATGCCCCTGCGCTCTCGCCTCTGGCCTGCCCTTGTCTCGCAGGACGATGCGGTCGTGATTGAGCATTTTGCGGGGCAGCCGCACCAGACATTTGCAGGCAAGTGTGTGAGCGTGCACGCTGTGCCGCTGCGATACAACTGTGGAACTGCTCATGCGACAGCCACGATGCAGTCGTTGGTTGCATTGGTGGCCTGGTAGGAGCAAGAACCTGTGGTGGATCCTGATTCTTGAACCGGTGTTGTGTGCTGCTCTGCAGGCGTGTTTGACGGGCACGGTCCCCACGGGCGCGCCTCTGCCAAGTTTGCTTCCACCCGGCTGCCCCAGCTGCTGGCAGCCAAAGCGGCGGCAGCCGGTGGCGGCTCTGGCTTCACTTCCGAGCGCAAGCGGCAGCGGGCGATGCGTGAGGCTTTCTTAGAGGTCAACGCCTCGATGCGAGACTACTCACAAGTCGGCTTTGACGCGTCACTCTCCGGCACCACCGCCTGCTGCGCGCTGGTGGTGGGGCAGAAAGTGCTGGTGGCGTCGACGGGCGACTCGCGCTGCGTGGTGGCACGGCGGGGCGCCAGCGGGGATTTGGAGGCGGTACCGCTCACATGGGACGCCAAGCCCTCGCTGCCCGAGGAGCAGAAGCGCATTGCAATGGCAGGTGTGTGCGCGCAACAGCGCGGGTGGGTGGGAAGCTAGTACAGAGGTGTGCCTGCTGTGTGGGAGAGCAGAGATGCCAGTGGCACTGGTTGCTGTGTGGCACCAACGCCGAGGCGTAGCTCCAGCCCTTACGGTGCCATTGCGCCGCAGCTGCCACACACCTGTGCAGGGCCAGCAGGCGGCCGCCCCCCCTCTGCACGGCCCTCCTCCCCCTCCTCCCCATCCCACCTTTCCCTTTCTCTTCCCTGCCTGCAGGCGGCGTGGTGAAGCAGCTTCTGGACGAGCAGGGGCAGCGTGTGGGCGCCTTCCGCGTGTTTTCTCGGGGGGACGACGTGCTGCCCGGGCTGGCCATGTCCCGCAGCCTGGGAGACTTGTATGCCCACGAGGTGGGGGTATCACCCGAACCCATCACCAGCTCCTACACACTAGGGGAGCGCGATCTGTTCATGGTGGGTAGTGCCGACCACGTGCCGCGCTGCGCTGCGCTGCGCTGTGCTGTGCTGTGCTGTGCTGGCCACGTGCTGTGCTGTGCTGACCACGTGCTGTGCGGTGCTGTGCTCATGATCTGTGCTGTGCTATGCCCACGTGCTGTGCTATGCTGTGCCCACGTGCTGCTATTTGGGAGTGCGGGCGGCCCCCTCTGTGTGTCATCCACATCAACTGCCCACTCGTTTCCTGGCCTCTCCCATCTTCATCCCTTCCTTCCTCTTCTTCCTTCCTTTCTTCCCTGCAGATCCTGGCCACCGACGGGCTGTGGGACATCATGGGCAATGAGGAGGCGGCGGACTTTGTGGAGCGGTACAAGGCGCGGAGGGATGTACACGTGTCGTGCGCCGAGGCGCTGACGCTCGAGGCCCAGGAGCGGTGGAAGGCGCTGCACGACGAGGTGAGGGGGGTGAACGCTTGGCTTCTCAACGACACCTGTTTTACAAGTGCGCTCCCTGCTTCTCACTCGCCCATGTTTTGAGGGTGGAGTGCAGGGGGGTGCACTTATGGTGGTGGGGGCTGCACGCGGAGGGGCGGGCTCGTCTCCTTCCCTGGGGTGTCGTGCGCGTGGGCAAGGTGAAGCGGTGGGGGGAGGGGCAGGAGACGACTGGTTATGACATCCCCTCCCTCATCTTTCATCCACACTTTCCCATGGGTTGCCCCCTCCCAATGACGCTGTGTTATACTGTCCCGCTTCTCTTTCTTTGCAGGCCATTGTCGACGATATCTCATGTGTCATCCTGCACACCTCCGGCCTGCCCCCTCCCGAGCTGGACAACAGCGTGCCCCGCCGCCTGGCCCGCGCCGCCTCGTGCAACGACGAAGCCAACGAGCTGTATGCACAGTGGCGGGTGGAGCGGGAGCGCAACCCGTCAAACCACAAGCCGCAGGTGAGGAGGGCGAAGGTGTGACACTCCCCCCCTTCAGGAAGTGTTCACCGGGTTTGCCTGTAGCTGCGTTCAGTAGAGGCTGGGCGAGGGAGCGCAACCCATCAAACCACAAGCCGCAGGTGAGAAGGGTGAAGGTGTGACACTGCACTGCACTGCACTGCACCCTCTTAATACCAAAGGGCTGGGCGGGGCCGGAGACCTGGGCAGCTGAAGTGGGGTGTTGTGGGTGGGTGGATGAGCAGAGAAGCGTCATGCGCAGTGGCTGGGGGATGGAAGCAACCAACAATTCGCAGGTGAGTGGGTGAAGGGGTGTGTGGGAGTGTGCGTGGCCAGGGGTGGGGTGGGCTGTGTGTGCGCCCCTGCCCAGTCAACAACAGCTGCTGGCTGGACATCTGTGTGCCTCATGACCTGTCTTCCGCTCCCCTCCCCACCTGCCCGCCGCAGCAATACTTCAAGCATCTGTATGGCGAGGGTGAGGACAGCAGCGGCAGCGCAGGCAGCAGCA
>JTEE01000035.1:359238-388177 GCA_002896455.3 Chlorella sp. ArM0029B | reverse complement strand
CGCAGCCTGCCGGACGGCGCACGTGCCGCTGCCGCCGCCGCTGCCGCCGCCGCATCTTCACTGTCTGTGGAACTGCGCCATGTGTTGCCGGTGTTCTCGGTGTGCGGGGACGAGTCCCAGGCGGCATCTGCCAGCAAATCTGCAGACTCCCCTCGGAGGAGCACATCCAGCGTGCCTCCTTCCGCGCGCGGCTCCATGCCGCACAGGTCGGCCACGTGGAAACACGGGAGTCTAGAGGCTCCCACAGCTGCTGCGCTTCTGCCCACAGCTGCAGGGGCGGCAAAGGGAGGCAAACAAGGTGGGCGGCCAGGGGAGGGGGGCGCGCGCGGCAGCCGGCTGCCGCGCGCGTCCAGACAGTGCACGGCAATGCACATGGCAGCACACGGCTCAGGTGAGGGCCGCAGCATGGCTTCCCATCTTGTGTGGCCGTTCGCGGCACGTTCTGATGTGCCTGCCTGCCTCCGTCTTGCACACAGGCAGCGGACAGCGCGGCGCCGTCGCCGCCGCTTGCAAGCCAACCCATCCTGCTGCCTCAGCTCGGGCGACAGTTGCCGCCGCCGCAACTAGCGGGATCACAATGCCCCGCACGAAATATGGGCTGCTGCAGAGCACAGCGAGCGGCAGAGCTTACTTACGCAAGTGTTACAGTCGCGCAGTGCGGCGCGGCCGGTGGTCGCAGACGCGGGGCAGACGCGGGGCCGTCGCTGTTGTGTGACCTACGAGTCGCCGCGACGGTCCGGCAATCTGCTGCATCTGCACCTGGGATGGCAGCTGGGAAGCTGCTGGAAGGCCCTGCAGCTTCCATACACCCTACCACAGGATGTGCATCCCTTGCAGCATCTCTCTGTGGCCAGGGACTATTTCCACTTTCTGGCTATCTCGACAAAGGTCACCAACCACAATATTCGGGACCTGGTCCCAAGGCCGCTCTGGCATCCGCGCGCATTACAGAGGGTTTGTGAAGAGAGAGCCAAGAGATCAGGAGGGGGGACAGGTAACACAGGCAGGGGGGAAGATCAGAGAGGGCGGGGAGGGCGCCAGCAGTGGCAGCTCCTGGGCCGAATTTCAAACGTTTGTCGCTTGCCTCAGCATGCACAGCGCACACAACAGGCGTGGGTTGGGAACAAAAAATCGATGGCAGCTCGGGCTGGGGGGGGGAGGGGGCGAATGGAAGCATGCAGGGGAGGGGGGTTCTGATACGAGCAAGTAAAGAAGCCGGGGGCGCGCGTCTGGGAACCGCTTTTGGATGCGCCTTTATGAAGATCATGAGGAGTGGAAGAAGGAGGCTAGGCGGCCCAGGATCGGAAGCAACATTTCATGTGGGTATGGGGAGGAGCAGAGAGAGGGATGGGGTGAGGGTGTGAGCAACAGGAGCAGGAGCGGGGCCGGCAGTGGGCAGACTAACTTTAGTATGTGCTAACGGCGCATATGCGCACATGCGCCGCTGCAGCTTGATAGATGCCCGTGGCGCGGCAGCGGCCACTGCATCACGCCAACAGTGCGGCAGCTTGGGCTCCTGTGTTGGTATTAGGCAGACAGTATTTGGAAGATCTCCTCGCAGGCTCAGGCCGCCGCCTCGGAGGCTGCAACCGAGGCAAACACGTGGCGAGCACGCGCTTCGAGCAGCCAGGCCGACGTCAGCGGCAGCACCACTGCCACAGCAAACATGCGCACGCCGCTGCAGGCAGGCGGGCGGGGCGGGAGCGGCAGCGGGAATGCTGGTCAGGGAGGGAACAACAGCACACGTCTGCGTGCTGGCAGGCACAAGCTGCCGCGTGCAGGCACTCCATGCATGCTCCTGCATCCCGCTGTGCAGCCCAGAGCAGCCCAGAGCAAGCGGCGCCAGCAACTCTGGCATGCACAAACCGCCCCTTGGTGCCTGCTCCCCTGCCTGCTCCCCTGCCTGCCTGCCCCCCCTGCCTGCTCACCCCACTGCCACGCAGGTGGGCACGGTGAAAGCGGCTCCGACGCCGACGCTGCGCTGGCAGGCCGCCGGCAGCAGCAGCACATTGGCACCATACATGGCCAGCAGGGCCGGCACTTGCAGCGCAAAGCGCAGCTGCAGGGCAGGCAAGGGGAGAGGGCACACAGATTGCAAGGGGTGGGGCAGGGCAAGGCAGGGGGGCAACGGAACGCAGGCGGTGAGGCAGGGGATGGGAGCAGCGGCCAAAAACCGGCAGGCCTGGCAGCATGTGTTCCATGCAGCGGGGGGGAGTGGACGCGGCACGCCCAGCGGTGGGGTTGCCAGCCGTTAAATCATACACATAGCCGGCCAACCCCACACGCTCGGCGGGCCGCTGGCCTCCTGCTCTTGCAAACTCAGCCCACTGCCCGTTGCACCACTCTGCAGCCCACTGCAGCCGCATCCCCACAGCACCAGGGTAGCATGACGGCCGGCACAGCGCAGCAGGCACAGCATATGTCCGACAGCCCCACCGAGGACGGAAGGAGCAAGCCGATAGGTGGGGTAGGGATGGCAGGCACAGCGCAGCAGTAGTTCAACAGCCCCGCCGCGGACGGAGGGAGCGAGCCGATATGGGGTAGGATAGGAATTCGAGGGGTGTGCCAGCGGGAGCTGGGTAAAAGCAAGCTGAGGACAGCGCAGCAGGCACAGCGGGCGCACCTGCAGCGTGAAGACGGCCACCAGCAGCCAGAGGCCGGCCGGGTAGGACACGAGCACCGGGTTGCCGGCAATCCAGTCGGTGCCGCGCGTCTGGGCGCCCCAGTACTGCAGCGCAAACATGGCGAGGTGCAGCACCAGGAACACGCTGTCCCTGCAGCCAGCAAAGTGTGGGCCGAGTCGACGTCAATGGAATACAAGACACTTGGAGGGGTGGCAGGGCAGGGCAGGGCTGGGGCAGCAGGCGGCAGGTGCACGCTTTGCTGCAGCCAGACGGTGGAGGCGGAGGCACGACTGGGGCTGGCCACAGCTGCCCCCAACACAAGATTGGGCCTGTGCAAGCAAGCACGAGTGTCATCAGGACGGACGGTGCCATTGCCCGTCTGCGCCGCCTGTCACCACCTGTGCCTGCACCGGTCCGTCTGTCCCCACCTGCAATGCCGGTAGGCTGCCCGCGCCGGCTGGCAGAGGAGCAGCAGGGGCTGCAGCATCAGCGGGGCACGCGCCACAGTGCTGAGCAGCCACACGTGCGTCTGCTGGCGCAGGGCGGGCGGCGCCAGGGACAGGGTGGCGCAGCAGAGGAGCGCCAGGAATGCCCACACAATGGAGTCCATCTGCAGCGCGGCGGTGGCGGAGGAGAGGGGCACAGCGGGGTGTTTGCAGGATTGGTAAGGTGGCGAGAGGTGGCAAGTCAGAGCCTTGGGAGCGGGGAGAGGAGCCGGTGAAGTCAAAGAGCGCCTTGGGTGGTGCGGCAAGCAAGCATGCTGGAGCGGTTGCCTGCCTGCCTGCCTGCCTGTTGGCTGAGGCACAAGGCAACAATACAGCCGGGTGCTGCAGCCCAGGTGAACAGTGTCCGCAGGAAAGCCCCAGGCATGCTGCAACGGGCCGACGCGCCAACCACCTGCCAGCCCCTCCGGCTGGCTGCCCACCAACCCTCCCAAGGCAATCCCTGTTGCCGACCCTCGCAGCCCGACCCCGCCCAGCAGCGTCTCACTCTTGCCCTGTGCACACACGCCCAGCCAGCCCCCAGCCTCTGCCTCCCACCTTTGCCAGCTTGGTGGTGTGCCACTTGCGGAAGCGCCGCTCGGTGGCAGAGTCCCACAAGTGCCACACCGCGTTTCCACCCTGCCACTTGCCGCCCAACAGCGGCTCGTGCAGCTGCGCGGAGGCGGAGCACTGCGCTTGGCCCTTGTAGGAGAGGTAGAAGGAGGCCGGCTCCTCGTGCTGCGCTGCCCCCTTGCAGTTGCAGCCGCACTTGCAGTTGCTTGCGCCGCACTCGCCGCCGGCGTTGGCCACCGCGGCTGCTGCTGCTGCAACACGCGCGTGCTGCTTCTCGTCCTTGCAGGCGCTTTCGGCAGCAGGAGCGCAGGCAGGCGGTGTGCTGTCAGCTCCCATGGCGGAGCCCCCAGACGGCAGGGACACCAGCACGCTGCTGGGCGACTCCTGGCCAGAGTGCACTGCCTGCACAGGCGACTGCGCCCGGAGCAGGGATAGCACGGCGGCCGGAGAGGGCGGCTTGCTGGCGGCGGCAGCGGCGGGCCAAGAGTGGATGGCCTTGGACGGCTCTGCCCGCAGGTCCAGCTCATCGGCAGTACACACCGAGCCGTACACCTCTTTCCACATGCGCTTCTGCAGGAGGATCTCCTGTGCCGAGTCCTCCACGTCTGCTGGCAGGCTCGGCGCGGCGCTGTGCTGCGCTGCGATGGGGGCCGCCGCTGCCGCCGCTGTCTCGTCCTGCAGCAGCAGGGCGGCCAGCATGGCGCCTGCGCTGCGCACGCCGTGCTCTGCCAGCTGGCGCAGCAAGTCGCGCTTGTTCAGCCGGCACGCCAGGCCCAGCGGTGTCTCCTCGCCATGTGCGGCGCAGCCAGACTCCCACAGGGCGGGGGCGGTGGCCGGGAAGACCTCTGCACCAGCACACAGACCAGGCGCGGCAGTTGAGGGGGCGGACATTGAGTGCGGGCCGGGCGGCATGGCAGGGAGGACGGCAGGGCTTGACCGCGCGCAGCACACATGGCATGAGGACTGCTGCACACACTGCCGCACGCACCCTCTGCCGCATGCAAGCCACGCCTTTGCCGTAACCTCCTAGCGGCAGACAAAAAGAGCTGCCATGGATGCGTGGCAAAGGGGGGCAGGCAGCCGGCTCACCGGTCAGCGCAAGTGACACGCCCTCCGGCTCCCGCAGCAGCGTGGCCACATGGAGTGCGCTGAGGCCTCCGCCCCAGCGGGCATTCAAATTGAGCGCGTAGCCAGCGCTGGCGGCCCACGAGCCCAGTGCCCTCACCACAGTGGGCCCTCCAGTCAGAGCTGCAGCAACACATACAATGCAGACAAGGACGCCGGCAGTGAGAGAGGACGGAAGAAGGCGGGCGGGCGGGTGGGCAGGTAATGGCGTAGTACCCACCGCCCGTTGCGTCCGCAGCGAGGCGGCACTCAGTGCAACGGCAGCACTCGAGCCATGCAGCAGCGTGCGGCTGGAAGGCAGCCTTACACCGCCACCCTCCTAACCCCAGCCGGTGCTTGCCTGCAGCGTGCAGCAAGGGCATGCCGCCGAGCTGCTGCTCAATGCCCTCCACAGCCGCCGCAGGGGTGCAGCCGGCGCAGGCAACTGGCAGGACCAGTCGCAGCACCGCGCCCCACCCGCGCAGCATGCAGGTGGCGGCAAGGTCCTGCAGAAAGGGCGGGGGCACAGCGCAAACCGGCGAGATGTGAAATTTCCATGGTTCAGAAGGCGGGGATCACTGCTGCATGCTAGCGGCACAGGCAGCACGCAGGCGCACACGAGACGCAGGCTCCTGCCTGCACTGCACTGGCCAGCAAGAACACAGGTGGCTAGCGCAGCACGCACGCACGGCATGCACAGCACGCAGCGGTGTGCCCTCTCACCTGCGCCGCCCTCGCCACGCGGGACAGCAGCGCGGGGTCGCAGTCGCTGCCCGCCTCCTGCAAACCCCGCCCAAAGTGCAGCACCAAGCCCAGCCGGCCCAGCAGCTCGTGCGCGTTGGGGATGCCGCAGCCCGGCGCCTCCAGCTGCCGCAGCTCTTGTACTGCCTGGTCGTCATCCAGTACAAGCATGGAGTGGGGGGCGCTCACAAAGATGCCCCGCTGGGCCTCCAGCTGATGGCAGCCCTCCTGCAGCACGCAAGGGAGGGGCAGGGCGTGGGGGCAAGGGGGTGTGTGAGAGTTGATGTGCTGGTGCAACAGCAAGTATGCAGAGTGGCGTAAGAGCGACGGCCGGGGAGGCACCACAAGAGGCGCGGAGCACAGGCAGGCAGGCTGGTGGGCAAGGAGCCCACGCAGCAGCACGGCAGCGTGGCACGCTTCAACAACGCTATACTCTTGTCATGCAAGGAATGGCACGGGAGAGGGTGGGTTGCAGCCCACCTGCAAAGACGGCACGCGCAGCAGCACCCAGTGCTGGTCGCTGGCTTGCGAGCCCTCTGGGCAGTGCATGAGGGGCCCGCGGCTCAGGACTTCGGTTGTGGGGAACGCGCCTGCAGCACGGGGTCAGAAAATGAGCAGCTCGGGGTCAGCATGGCAGCATGCACAGCATGACATGGCGTGGCCGCACCATGCCCCAGTGCTTTCCAATGCTGCCAGCCGCCCTCTCAGCCTCACCACGCAAGCATCCTCCCGCACAGCCTGTCCTCCGCAGCCCCGACATAACCTACAGGCGTCACCGAGCCGCGGCGTCACCGCCGCACTCCGTACTGCCCCACGCATTGACAGCCCCGCCTCGCCACCAGGCCTGCACCCACCTCCGCTGCGGCAGAACATGCTGTCCTGCGCGTCCCCAATGTTGCGCCCAGTCACAAGGATGGGCCCCGTGTAGCGGGGGGTGACAGCCAGCGGGCGCACGCTGCAAATCTCTGGCGTCGCAGCGCCAGCGCCCCCGCCCGCGTCAAACTGGATCAGCTGCTGCTTGTGGGCGTCCACCAGGGCGGAGCGGCCGTCCAGCTGCGCCTGCACAGCACAGCACAGGAAGGGATGTGAGCGTGGTGCGGTGCGCCGGCGCGACGAGTGAGATGAGGGGAAGGGAAGGCCACAGCGCAGCATGCCAGCATGATGCAGCACCGACACCCTTTCGCTGCCGGGCACCTGCTGGTGCGGCAGATGGCCACGGCAGCGGCTGCAGCCGGCTCAGCACAAAGGCTGAAGCCAATGCACAGACCACACCAGCCAGACATCGGCCCCCTCCTCCCCAGGCAAGCCTAGCGCAGCCCTAAAGCTAGCACACAAAGCACGGCACAGCGCGCGCACCAGGATGCTGGTCTGGATGCCGCCCAGGCCGCCGCAGGCCAGGCGCTGCACCATGGCCCCAAAGCTGTCTGACAGGTCTTCAAACTCCTGGCCAGACATGAGGGCTGACACGCTCAGCTGCACGCAGCCGGGGCGCGAGGCACCTGCACGCAGGCGGAGCAAAGGGCACAGGACATGGGGCGGCAGGCGGGGTGCGCTTGCAGTGCAGCATGGGTAAAGCAGCAGCACGAGGGAGGTCACGGGTGGGCCTTGGGTGCAGGAACACGCTACGTCAAAGCAGGATCAGGCACCCTCTCAGCAGCCACCTTCCGTCTTGAGTGCAGGCTACGCGCTGACCAAGGCAGGGCACGTACCCGCCGAGACAGACTGCTTCCCCTGATGCTGTGTGCAGGCAGGACAGACGCAACGCCCCCGTTGCCTGGCAATCAAAGCCAAGGCGTTCACGTACCGTCCAGCAGGCTCTTGTTTTGGACCATCCACTGCTCCAGCTGCTCCAAAATGTTCTTGGGCAGGCGGTCGGGGGTGCAGTTGAAGAGCTTGAGGGACAGGCTGTGCATGCGCTCCTTGCCGGGCCCCGCCTCGCGCTGCGCTGCCTCCACCGCCGCCACCAGCTGCAGCAGAAGCAGGCAAGAAGCGGGTGAGGGTGGGTGCATGTGTTGTCAGATGATACTGTCATCCTCTACCATTGGCCAATCCAACAGAGCTCCCAGGCACTAGTGCAAACGACGCATGTGGGCACTTGTGCTCCCTTCCACCTCAATCACCCTACCTGCAGCAGCAGGTTTGCGTCGTTGGCAAACCCGGGGCTCAGCCCGCTGTTCTGAACCGCGTTCTGGAGCTGGTCAAGATCCAAAGGCTGCCGCCCAGGCGGCCCTGCCGTGCTTGCTGGGGCGCCGTTGGCGGCTGGCTGAGTCAGCAGGGCACCAGAGCCTGCGGCGGTCAGGGAGGCGGGCGGGCGGAACACCGAGCCGGGCTGCTGGTGCAGCAGCACGTGCTGGCCAGGCGGCGAGCCGCTGGGGCGGCCTGTACTGCTGCTGGGGCGGCTGCCGTCCCTGCCCAGGCTGCCTGACGCCTGCTGCTGCAACGACTGCTGGGCTTGCAGCGACTGCTGGGCTTGCAGCGACTGCTGTGCCTGCAGCGGCGCTGACGTCTGCATTGGCACCGGCACAGCACCATGCTGCGGCCGCGGCTGCTGCAGCTGCTGGGCCTGCTGCTGCGGCGGCTGCTGGCTGGCGTGTGCCTGCCCGGATGCGCCGCCCAGCGCCGACTGAAGCCCCTCGCCTGCCGCACCCAGGCTGCCATCCACCAGTGCCTTGGCAAGCTCCTGAGAGCTGACTCCCATCGTCCTTGCCAGCGCCACCAGCAGCGCTGCCTTGTCGCTCGTGTCGCCGCCTTCCAGCTTGGAAGCTGCGTGCTGCGCTGGTGCCGGCACTGGGGCTTGCGCCGCGGGCTCCGAGCGTAACAGCGGCACAGCAGCAGGCGACGCACGCTGCTGCGCCTGCTGAGGCTGCTGGATGTGCTGCATGAACACGCTGGCGCCATCCAGGCTGGCCTGCGTGAAGTTTGCCACATCTGGACGATGGTGCAGCTGCAGCTGCTGCTGCAGCGAGGGCCCCAACATCGCTGCAGCAGCTGCGCTGCTGCTTCGCGGCAAATGCGAGCCGTTGGGCAGCAGCTGCGAGCTGTAGTGCTGCTGCTGCTGCTGCGAGCCATAGCGCTGCTGCTGCGGCTGCTGCTGCGGCCCCGTTGCCGCGCCGCCAAACAGCCCAAACCCAAGCGACCGCTGCGGCTGCGGCTGCACGGGCGGTGGCGCCGCCTGCTGGTCCAGCTGCTGCAGCTGTTGCAGCAGCGCGCTGTTGAGGATGCCGGGGCCCTGCTGCAGTACCTGCTGCTGCAAGTCTGCAGGCAGCAGAGCCATGAGCTCGGGGGGCAGCACTGCAGTTTGGGTCAGGGAGGAGCCTGTCAGCACAGCATGGGCAGCGCATGCAGCACAGCACTGCGGAGCGCTCACAGCAGGCCAGCAGAGCAGCACCCAGCGCTCACAGCAGGCAAGCAGAGCAATAGGCAGATCGCTTGTGAAGAAAAGTGGCGGCAGGAGCGGCATGGACGCAGACAGCCCATCCGCCCAACTGCATGCCTCACCCTGCGAGACCGACTGCGGCACCGGCATGGGCGGGGGCATGGGCGGCGGGTGCAGCGAGCCGTTGCTGTGCCCCAGTCCCAGGTTTGACAGCCCGCCACCTGTCAGCCACTCCATGCCAGCCAAGCTGGGGTCGGCCAGGGACTGCAGCAGGCCAGGCGCGATGCCGTCCTGCACAGCGCAGCACAGCAGGGATGGTTTGCGTGGAGTGTGGAGTGCCAGAGTGTGGAGTGCCAGAAAAGAGCATGCCAGCCCGGTGTGCCGTGGCGGCTGGCAAAGGCAGGGCATGCAACAAACCATGCGCTGCTCCCAAGCAAGAAGAGCAGGGCAGGCACCATGCTCTGCACCCGAACGGCATGCTTTGCACGCTTGCTGCGGACGTGGCCAACGTTTACCGCCACCTCAGCAGCTCCCAACCAGCCCGTTGCCCGTCCACCCAGCGTCATGGTCATGCGCTGATTGCCAGCGGGCACCCCACCCCGAAACACACAGTGGGTGTACAGTTCAACACACAGAAAGCACCCACCCGGATGGATGGGTCATTTGCCAGCGCCCTCAGGCGGCTGCCGAGGTCACCGTTGCCGAGCCCCATGAGCATGCCTGCACCGCCCATGCCGCCAAACCCGCCCTTGCTGCCGGTGGCGGCGCGGTAGGGCGACACGCGGTGCGCCTTGGTGCCGCGGGTGCTGCCAGGGGAGTCGCTGCCGCTGTCCATCATGCGCGCCTTCTGCTCAGCTTCCGCCTTCCGCCGCCGCTCGTTGTGCTTGTCCAGCTTGCGCCGGCAGGAGCGCCGGTCCCCCTCAAAGTCGGTCAGCAGCTGGAAGCGGCCGCACTGCTGGCAGAAGCGGATGGTCTGGCCCTCAACCACAAGGCAGGGAAGCTCCAGGTGGTAGGGGCAGATCTTGTAGCGCTGCAGGCAGGCAGGCAGGCGGGGGTGGGACGCATCAGCGGTGGGAGCAGCAGACCCAGGGGCAGGGTGGTGCAGCAGCAAAGGAGGCGGCCTGGGACCACATGACTTGGGACACATGAGTGGTGAGAGCGTCTGGGTGGGCGGTGGAGTGTTGCAGGCGGTGCAGGGCCAGGGCGGGCAGAGGGGCCAGAGGGGGCCAGAAGCAGCACTGTTTGCTGACCAGTGGCAGGAGGCGAGGGCAGGGCAGCACAAGGGTGCTGGGGATTTCGTAAGCGCAAGCGGCATGCTTGGGCGCACTGGAAAAGTCGTCTTCCTTGCGGTAGTGTAGGTGTGGCATGCAAGACGCAGTCGGCGTGCGGATTGGCGGGCGTTTGCGCCGTATCGCAGCACCCAACTTAGCGGTCCATTCGCTTACGCTGGCGGCCACTCACTTTGTAGTAGTCGCGCAGCTTGTGCAGCGAGCGGTCACAGCCGGGCACCTGGCACACTGCACCCTTCTTGGGTTGCTCTGCACGGCAGGCAAGCGGCATCGTGCGGTGGCGGCGTCATGCGAGGGCGGCGGGACTGCGCGGCGACGCACAATATGACAAGGCCAGTACACTGGTGCCCCAACCGGTCTCCGCCCGGACTTCGCCCGCTGCCTCACCCTTAAAGAAGGAACGCCCCCGGCCGCGCCTGCAAGGGGTGGGAGACGAGGGGGGCAGAGGTCAGAAGGGGCGGGACGGGCCTGGACCGCCTGGGCTGCTCCAAGCCACTGCCTCGCGCCCACTCACTTGTATTTGGGCCCAATCTGGTGCTGGCCGGGCAGGCCCGCCGGGAACTCCAAAATTCCATCCGCGCGGCTGTAAGTGCCCACGCCGCCCTGGTCAGCGTCGTCCAGGCCCTGGACGTCGTCCAGCTGCATGTCGGACTTGTCTCCGAGCAGCTCGTGCCCCTCGCCCTGCTCCAACAGCCCAGACGGCTGCTCGTGCTGGCTGCCTAGCTCCTCGTCCGCCAGGGCCGCAGCGTGCTCGTCTTCATAGTGATACGGCTCGCCAAGGGAGGGCTGAGCCACCGCAGCAGCCAAGAGCGCGTCCATCCCCGAGCGCGACCACGCACTGCCTTTTGGTGGCGGCCTTTCGCCCGCAGCTGTGCTGCCCTTCAGAGTATCGACATGCGGACTGTCGATGTGAGGGGCGAGACTTGGTCGGGATTGCGGGTCCAGCGCAGGTTTTTGCACAGCCAAGCGGAGCAGGTCACTCTCAGCATGGGTTGGTGAAGACACTTGCTTTGCACTCCCTCCCTAAATTGGACTGCTATCACGCTTACAATACAATGGCACACGTGCTGGCGAGCGTGGTGCTTGCCCTGCTGCTAGCGAGTGGTGCGAACGCACTGCAGGCAGCAGACGGCAGCCTGCAATCCTGGACCATTCTCCTCCGCAGGTTCTGAGCCAAAACTCGCCAGCGATCTAGTACAGGGGCGGTCGGGACCACCTTAACCACCGCCGCTGACGCCGCCCGACCCGACAAGCTCCCGACGCGCACCCGCCCGCCGCCTTGACCTCGCCCTCACCAACAGCATGTTTGTTGTTTCATGGTTGCAGGCAACTGCATGCCAATCCGGAGCTCAGCTATCAGGAGTCCGAGACGAGCCAGCTTGTCAGGTGGGCAGGCCAGTGGGGCGTGTGCCATGGGCGCGTGGGTGCACCACAGAACTGCGGCGGCTTCCGTTGCGAATGCCAACACGGCCTCCCGCTTGGGCCACTCTTCAGCGCCCGGCTTCGCTGGTGCCTTTGCAGGCTTTTTTGCAGGTCGCACCAAACCTGCCCCGGTCCGCGCAGTTGCAACTCTCAGTCGTTGCAACTCGCAGCTGCCACGTCCCTGCCCAGGAATGCCTCCCCTGTTCCCCCGACCCCGACCCCCTCTTCCCCCGACCCAGCCCGGCCCCTGCCTCCCCTTATGCCGTGGGGCCTGTATCCACCCTCTGAACACACCCCTTGTAAATACCCTTTCTCGTCACCTCATCGAAACCGCCTCTTCTTGAAATCAGAACTGACATTTTCGTGATAGATCTGTTCCTGTTTCTGACACGTGGGATGATGTGGGCCCCACCCATGAGAATCAGCTTTCAATCCACCGGGACCATCGACTCACCCGATCATTTCATTCATTCATTTGCAGCGCCGCAGCAACACAAAAGTGTGCCGCAGATGCGTCATCCTCCTAATCTGAGAATCGATTCCCACTGTCCCCACCCTTGCAGAGCCACCCTCGATGGGCTTGACGTACGGTACCGCCACCCCGTGGCCACCACGGGCGTTGTCGCCGAGATTGGGCAGGGGCTGCCGATTGTAGCCCTGCGTGCCGACATGGATGCCCTGCCGATCCAGGTGGGAATGGACATGTGTTGACATCGAACCTTGCAGACTGTATCTCACAAGCTTTTGAACTGAGCTGCCTCCTATGTCGTGGATTGGGTGAGCTCAAAACAGGTTGGGGCGGGCGAGACTGAGCATGGGGAGGGCCAAAGGGCGAGCCGATGGGCAGCCAGAGGGCTGGATTCAGAGCTGAGGTTGGGCGCGCTACTTGGCGGAGTGGGCAGAAGGGCGGGGCCGGGTGGGAGAGGGGCAGCCTTGGTCCCCAGCCGCTCTTGCTGGCGTGCTGACTGTGCAGCGCACGCCTGCGCCCCCCACCTGAGTTCTCGCCCCTCAGGAGGAAAGCGGAGTCGAGTTTGGCAGCACGCGGCCGGGCGTGATGCACGCCTGCGGTCATGACGGCCACACCAGCATGCTCCTTGCAGGTGTGAACCCTCGGTGCTGTGCGCGCTGTGCTGCCGTGCTGCGGTGCCTGTGTTAGCCACAAGGGGGCTGTGCTGCCGTGCTGCGGGCGCTGCCCTGCTGTGCCTGTGTTAGCCACAAGGGGGCTGTGCTGCTCGATGTGGCGTGCACGCTGTGCTGCTGTGCCTGTGATAAGGAGCTGCGCTGCTCGGTGTGCTGTGGGCGCTGCGCTGGCACACCTCTCGAATTCCTATCGTACCCCTTATCGGCTCGCTCCCTCCGTCCGCGGCGGGGCTGTCGAACTAGCGCTGCGATGCTCTGCGTATGGCAGCAAAAAAGGGGCTGTGCAGCGGCAGCATAGCCAGCCACTGTGTGCGGCGCATGCGTGTAGGTGGGAGGGGAGGCTGGCTGGGCAGCGGCTGGTGGAAAGGCTGGCTTGTTCTCAGCGGTTGGAGGGCATGCTGGCTGCTCACAAGCCATCCAACCTCTCCTCCTGCCTTGCGTATTGGTTGGTATGGTGCTCTGTGCTTCTGCCTGCCTTGCCAGCCTGCCACCCCCAGCTGCACTGCCCAGGACTGGGTTGGCACCTGTGCTCTGTGCACCAATGCCGTTGATCCCCTCCCTCCCTCCCTCACCCTTGGCCCGTTGCACCCGTCCCCCTCCCTCCCATGCGCTGCCCTTCCAGCTGCCAAGATGTTGAAAGCCCAGGAGACGCAGCTGCGGGGCACAGTGCGGCTGCTCTTCCAGCCAGCAGAGGAAGGGCTGGGCGGGGCGGCGCAGATGGTTGCGGAGGGAGCCCTGGAGGGAGTGGCAGCAGTGTTTGGCTTGCACGTCGACCCGTCGAGCCCCACGGGCGTCGTCGGCGCCAGGGTGAGCTGGCGCTGGGGGAAGGAAGGGGTGGGGGCGCAGGGCAGGTTGCGGGGGGCGAGCTGGGAAGGAGGACGGGGGCGCAGGGCAGATGGCCGGGTCCGAATGGTACCGCCCTTTCAACACCCGCTGTCACACGTGCCTGCCACAGCAAGCCAGCCAGCCCCACTCGTCAGCAGCCGCCCAATCAAGCAAGCCTGTCAACCTGCGCACCTGGCAAGTGTGCCCTCCTTTCCTGCAGCCGGGCGCCACATTTGCAGCCTCAGACCGCTTCCGTGTGACGATCACAGGCCTGGGCGGCCATGCTGGCATGCCACACAAGACACACGACCCAGTGGTGGCAGCCTCGGTGAGCGGGCTCTAGGTGGAAATGATACGGGTTGGGGACATGCCCCCGCGATATTCCGAGCCCTCCAGCGAGCCAGGAAGTGCAGGGGTGGTGTCAGCAGTAGTACGCGAGAGAGAGGGAGCAAGCACCCTGTGCCCGCCAGCCCTGGGGCCGGCCTGCCGGACAGTAGCTCACCCCTATCTACTGGTTTTGCATATTTTTTCCGCAGCCCAAGCTGTCTCTTGGGGGTCTGTGTCGCAAGGGTTTTTGCGGTTAGACAGACAATAAGCCCAAAAACAGCACAGCTGCAGCGTGCTATCATGCCACGTGTGCACAAGGCACACGACCCAGCGATGGCAGCCTCGGTTTATATTTGGGCAAAGTGCTGGGCTGGGCGGCAGAGTGCCTGTGCCTGCCAGCCTGGTTCCAATTTCGGGCGCAGCCTGCTTGCTGCCAATCAATCAGGCACCAACCAACCAGTAGTCCCTGCATGCCGGCCTGCCCTGCTCTGCCTGCTCGGCTGCTGCAGATGGCTGTCGTGGCGCTGCAGCCGCTGGTGTCACGGGAGACTGACCCTGTAGAGGGAGGGGTGGTCACTGTCTCACGATTCAACACAGGTAGAGAGGGAGGGAGGAGCAATGCCCGCGAGTGTGCTTGTTGCAGGCATGATTTGCAGGCAGCGCGTGCGTTGAGCTTGGCTTGGTGTGGTGAGGAGAAAGCAGTCTGCCGGCTGGGGCTTGTCTGCTGCCGGGCTTCTTTTGCTGCAACGCCATGCGCCGCTTCAGCCCAGCCCAGCACCGCCCTTGCCTGCCTCTACCCAACCCGCCTGCGCAGCCTGCTCTGTGGGCTGCGCTCCAACCTCAGGTTGCAGGCTGCAGGCAGGTTGCAGGCTGCAGCGACTTGACCTTCTGCACATCCCTAACTGCTTTGATCTTCCGCACAGCGCTCGTTTGAAGTGCCTCTCGCATGCTCCTGTGTTGTCCACTAAACCCAGAAAAGCACCCACGCCGTTGATCCCGCCGGCCCTACCTCTGCAGGCCCCGGAGCTTCCAATATCATCCCGAATTCTGTCGAGCTGCTGGGCACGATCCGAGGCTTCTCCCGCCCCGCCTTTGCCGCCCTGCGGCAGCGCGTGACAGAGATCTTCATAAGTACAGCGGCCATGTACCGCTGCAACGCTACCGTCGACTGGTCAGAGGTGAGGGGCGGGCAGGGCAGCGTATGGTTGAGCAGCAGGGCAGGGAAGGCCAGCCAAACAGCAGGAGGGTAGAAAGACAGTGCAGGGTGCAACATGTGGCCATTCCATGGCCGGTGGGCTGCATCTGGTCGTTCTGTGGTTTTGCTCTGTGGCTCCTGGAGCACTCAGCCGAGCTGTGTGCAGCAGCTGGCGGCTGTTCGGGAGGGCCTTTTGGCAGCTAGGCGTTGATTGGTGAGGTGAGGCGGGTGCATATGTGTGTGTGTGAATCTGGAAAGGCAGGGTTGAGCAGCAGGGCAGGGCTGCCCTGCAGCAGCGGCAGCCAGCCACGACTAAGAGGACTCAGCCGGCCGTATGCCACAGCTGGCGGGAGTGTCTCCTGGCACCAGCACACGACAGGGTGGTGCTGCCGCGTTGCATGGGACTCGAGCTCGTCGCCCACAGCAGCCCAAGGCACATCGCATGCCGGTCAAGTCTCCTGTTTGCCAGCTGTACCTGAACCCTTCCCCTGCCCATGTGCCTGTCAGGTGCCCTATCCGCCGCTTGTTACCGATCGGCACATCACTGAGCTGGCACTGCGGGCAGCCGCCAAGGTTGTGGGCCCAGGGAACGCTCAGGAGTTGGAGCGACCGTTCATGTATGCCGAAGGTAAAGAGGGTGCAAGCAGAAGCAGTCCATGTGTGGCAACAGGGGCCACCGCAGGAGCCTGCCTGTCCAATTCGATTCCTGGTGCCTGCCTGGGGCTGGGGCCGCTTGTCCCACTTTCGTGCTCACTGGTGCTTGCCTGCTCTTGTTTCGAATGCCTGCCTGGCACCGTCCCAGTTGCCTGTTCACCATTGCTTGGCTGCTTGCCTCTTGCCTGGCACCGTCCCAGTTGCCCGGTCACCAATGCTTAGCTGCTTGCCTGCTGCCACTGGCACCTACCCACGTGCCCGCTCACTGATGCTTGCCTGCATGCCGCGCCGCAGGACCCCTGGTGCATCTTCCTGGCTTGCACATGAACTGATTCCCTACCAATCCCTGCTCCCTGTGCCTGTTGTGTGCGCAGACTTTGCTTTCCTGGCTGAGCGGGTGCCTGCCGCTTTTGCCATGCTGGGAATCCGCAACGAGACGGCTGGCTCGGTGCATGGCCTGCACACCGCGCAATTCAGGCTTGATGAGGCGGCTCTGCCCATCGGAGCCGCTCTGCATGTGCAGTTTGCGCTCGACTTTCTGGCTAGCAAGGCTGGCAGCGACAGTGGCGCCGGCGGTGCCAGCGGGGCGGCGGCAGGCAAGGAGGAACTTTAAAGGCCCCCAGAGCATCACGCTATGCACCTTGAGTGACGCCCGGCTTCCCAAATAACAAAATGTAATCCTCGTGGGCGCAGTTCGTGGGCGTCGTCTGCCTCGGCCGGGTGCCTCGACCGGCCGGACGATGCCTGCCTCGGCCGGCATTGAGCGGCTCATAAGCCGAACAAACTGTGGAACCCGCCACACCACGCGCTCCAAACATCGATTCTTACAACCCCGGCCAGTCCTACGACACAGTAGCGCAGATGTACCCAACGCAGCCACAGGCGGCGGCGGCGGCGGCACCCACGGCCGCTGCTGACGGTGCCGCCACTAGCTGCTGCGGCAGCAGTTGCGGACACAGCACTCGGCAGCAGGACCACGCCAGCCAAGAGGCTGACAGCAGCCAGATGGAGGCAGAGTGCTGCTGGATCTGCATGGCGGGCCCGGAGGCCGGGTGCCTCGTGCAGCCCTGCACCTGCCCCCGCTCCGTGCACCCCTCCTGCCTCAGCCGGTGGCAGCTGCAGCAGGCGGGGCGGGAGGAGGAGCGCACCTGCCGCTTCTGCCAAGCCGACCTGCCGGACTGGCGCCTGGCGCACGCTGGGCTGCCCACAGCAGTGCCGATGTGAGTACAGGGGCGGGCAGGCGGGGTGGGGCAATGGGCATTGTGGGCGCTGGTGCCTGGGGATGAGGGGCAGGCAAGCCGGCAGGCAGGCAGGCAGGTGTGAGGCTGACATAGGTGGAACTGCTCGCAGTTCGCCGGTGCCTCCTCGCCTCCCTCGCCCCACCGCTCTGCCCCTCACCTCCCCCCTGGCCCCTGCCCTGCTCCTCCCGCCCTGCAGCATGACTGTTGTTCACTGCGGGGTCACCCACCAGGTGGCAGTCAACCCTGGGCAGGAGGGGCGCACAGAGTTCCTCAACACCATCAAGTGAGGGCCTGGTCTGCTTCTTGTTGGGAGGAGTGGTGAGGGAAGGGAGCCAGGTATGCGCGCTCTGCCTGCTGCCCTGGCACACCTCTCGAATTCTATCCTACCTTTTTTCGGCTCGCTCCCTCCGTCCGCGGCGGGGCTGTCGAACTACTGCTGCCCTGACGCCCTTGCCCGCCCATCTCCTGCACCCGTCTGCGCCTCACTCACCCACGTACCTCTCACCCCTCCCACCCCTCCCACCCGGCAGGCGCATCTACGGGCTGGGCGAGGATGACGAGGTGGCCCTGACCTTTGGGTGCAAGGTGCCGGGCAGTGTGGTGGAGGACATCCAGCTGGAGGGGGCGGCCTGCTTYGACGCAGCAGTGCACCTGGCGTCAATCAGCGCAGGCGAGCGGATGCGCAAGCGCCAGCAGCGGGAGCAGCAGCAGGGGCAGGAGCAGCAGGGCTGCCAGCCGCAGGCAGAGGCAGGCCAGTGCCAGCAGCAGAGCATGCAAACGGCGGCAGCAGCGGACGGCAGTGGCAGCGAGCACAAGAGCCCGCGATCGATCATGAAAGCTGTGATGGACTTGTTCTGGTGATGCTTCTATGTCCA
Source organism: Chlorella sp. ArM0029B (assembly GCA_002896455.3). NCBI lineage: Eukaryota > Viridiplantae > Chlorophyta > Trebouxiophyceae > Chlorellales > Chlorellaceae > Chlorella > Chlorella sp. ArM0029B. Next base: position 370,309 of record JTEE01000035.1, on the reverse strand, counting down.
AGCTTTGTGTTTTTCCTGTAAGCTTGAGCACTTCAATTGATCAGACACAGTGGCCTGATGTTGAGCTTTGTGGCCAGCAGCTTGCCAACAACCACAGTTTGATTTAGAGCCCCGTGCATATGACGACCACAAATGCCCAGGCTTGGGCTGGCGCCCTGACAGGTACAGCCTAGACAGATGCCGGAACCAACCCCGAAACGCGTGAACCATCAACACTGGTCCGCGGGTCTCCGTTAGGCTTCTAGGTGTGCTGCTGGCGGGTTGCTGTCCGCGACAGCCTGAGCCAGGAAGCCTTGCTGGTGCCGCGGTTGGGGTGTACTGCCTGCACCGTATCCCTGGCTGCAAGCGGCAGCACCCGAAGGGCCAATCCGGACGGTGCTGTTTCACCTGCTGGAGCGTCCGGGTGGTTACAGTGGCATGGTTAGGGCCGCTGTTCCGTTGACTCAACTTTCGGAAAGTGGTGCTGGCACCAGCAGCAGTCCTCATGCAACGCACCGCTTGAGACTGTGCACTGCTGGGTGGCTGGGCAAACAGGCTGAGAGGTTAGCGGCCCGTTTGATAGAGGGTTGCGTTGATGCTCCATTGGTGGTGCTACTGCCTTCAAGGGTCTATACAGGAGTGGCACAGGAGTGGCACAGGAGATGGCCACATTGGCGCATGGTACGGTAACCGCGGTAGGGCCTTCACTTGTGCTGCCGACGGCACGTGACCAGCATCCCCCTCTCTTTGTCGCACTCTCTTGTTTCGCAGCACCTCCTGCGAGCTCCGGAACCTCGCAACCGTCTCGAGCTCCCCTGCGCCGCCTGCCCACCCGCTAAGAAGCTCGCGATGGAGCGCGAGGCGGCTGCTCCGGCAGCCCCCGAGGCAGGCACTGCTGCAATGTACCTTGCAATTCCCGGAGAGACGCTGGCAATGGTGGCGGCCTGGTTAGAGTCGGAGGGCGACAGGTTAGGGCGCTGCCGCCGCCGCCGCCGCCAGCGTACCCTTGGGCGCACCCTGCTTGCCTCGCGCGTGTCTGCTCGCCCCTAACCCAGGGCCTGAACTACCGCCACATTCCCACAGGGCGGCCATGATGTTGGTGTGCAAGGCGTGGTACCAGGTGCAGGCGGAGCACTGGGGGCAGTGGTGGGGGCGCCCCAAGCTGAGCATGACCGTTGAGGACGAGCGGCGCGTCGCTGCGCTGCTGAGCTGGCTGGCGGGGGCCGGCCCGGCTGTTGAGGGCCAGGCAGCCAGCCAGCTGCAGCACGTGATTTACACTCCTGCCCGCCGCCTGCCGTCCACCTCACTGGACCTCGACGTCACCGTGCCTGCCGCCCATTCCGCCACCGCCCAGACGCTGCTGGAAGCCTGCTATCACGCGCTGCCGTGCCTGGAGCACGTCAATCTGACACTCGACATTGGGAGCCAGCCTGACCTGGGTGGCCTGGAGCCCCTGGCAGGACTGCGAGAGCTGAACCTGTGCTTCGGCAAGGGCACCAGCAGCTTCCAACTGGGGTGAGCGAGTGCCTATTCCCCTCCCTGGTAGCTGACTGGTGCCTCTGGCTTAATTTCCTGTCGGTTTCCTTAACGCCACGCCCTCGGGCTGTCATCTTCTTCTTCTTCTGCCTCTCTCCCTCTTTCGACCCTGGACTGCACCCTTGATGCTCCTTCGTACATGGCATGCCGTGTCATTCTGGCTGCGCTGCCTGCCCGCTTTGCCCTGCTTTTCTGGATCCGCCACGAACCACGCTGTTCCCCACAACTCAATCACACACAAACGTACACCTAAAATCGTCCCGTCAAGTGGCGCGTGGGAAGCCTCATCCCGGGAAGTTCCCAGCGGCACTGCTGACCCAAGTGACCCCAATCTGTCGCCCGCCTGCCCTGCCCTGCCCGCCTGCCCGCAGGTCTGCGCCGGACGCTGCACAGCCCCACAGCCTGCGCCACTTGACGGCGCTGCACACACTGCGGGTGGGGGCTACTGTCTATCCATATCCAGAGATGCGATTGGTGTACCTGCCAAGCTCGTTGAGGGAGCTGGAATTGGAGCGCCTGGAGTTTGATGGGCACCTTGATCGCATGCTGGCACAAGGTGAGTGTGTGTGTGTGTGCACCTGCCCTGCCTGCCTTGCTCGCCTGGCCTGCTTGGCCTGCCGTGCCATTCTGGTTGTCTTGCCTGCCAGCCCGCCTTGCTGGCTTTTGCTTGCCTTGCCCCGCCCGCCTTGCTCGTGCGCCTGCCTTCCCTGCCCTGCCTGTCAACTGCTCAGCGTGCCGCCCACGGTGCTGCAGCCACCGCGCTGCGGGCGCTGCGCGTGGCGGACATTATAGTAGAGGACGAGGATTTTGTGGCGTTGGCAGACGCCATGGCAGCCATGTCTCATCTGACCAGGTTCCTTTGCAAGAGCTCCGACGTACCCGTGCACCGCCTGCCGCCCTCGCTGCGCTCTTTAGACTATGGCGATCGCACTGGCTACCTTTTCATCGCACTGGCCTCCACTGCCCACCTGTCCACACTCAAGCTGGCGCGCCTCACGGGCCTCGAGGACCTGAGCCTGGCCCACGTCCACCTGGAGATTCTTGAGCCTGACCAGCTGGCGTCCCTGGGGCGCACCCTGCGTGGCCTGACCATGACCGCAAATCTGCTGGTCGACGCCAACGGCGACACCTTCCTGCTGGACCCTGCGGTGTTGACCGCCCTCACGTCGCTGCACCTGGACAACACGAGCGCCAGGCTGGACCGCCTGCCGGCGTCGTTGGCCAGGCTGCACATCCGTGGTCCCAGAGTTGGATTCATGTATGACGTCGCGCTGGGAGCTGCTGACGAGGAGGGAGATGGGGAGGCACTGGCACTGGACCTGTCACGCACCCCCGGCCTCACACACCTGGCCCTGCGTGGCATGAGGCTCATCGGCGAGCTGCAGCAGCTGCGTGGCCTGAAGACGCTGCAGGTATGTGTGTTACAATCGCCGTGCTTTATTGGCCTCTAAGAGACCTGGACAGGGGGTGTTTAGGCTATGCCAGCCTGCCTTCCGGTACGCCCACCCTGCCGGACACCACCCCCCTTCTTTGTGCAGGAGTTGGACCTCACTCGCAGCTATGCCGCCAACGTGGTTGCTGCCGGCGTGCTCACGGCCCTGACGTGCCTCACCTCACTGACGCTAGGGGGGCCAGAGGCGGGCCTGGAGGCCAGCCCCGCACTGCCCCCTGGATGCCACCTGCACATGCTTCCCTGACCGCCTCAGGCTGAGCCTGGTGTGTACCACTCCTACACAAGTTCTGCCTTGCCCCTCCCCTCGTTTCCCAGCCTTCACTGGCCATGTGTTTTCTCTCCGGCAGTGCCCCCTGGTGCAAGCCACCGACCTCCCAGCCGCTCGCTCCCCTCTGCCCGTGCACTAGTGCCTCCTTTGCGTTGTCTCCCGCGCCGCCTGCCTCCGGGCGCTGTAACCCCTTTTCCGGCGGTTCTACGCCTCTTGGCCGTGTTTCTTTGTCTACCTGTGCTTCCACTCCCATGTGCGGCACCTTTTTGTTTTAGTATTGCTCTGCACCATCACATAACGTTGGGATACCAGTGCCCGCTGGGCACACCGGCCTCGGTGACGGCGTCTCGCTGACGTGGCGCCGCCACAAGACCCCCCCTAAACCCGCTGCTCGACAGTCCTACCGCATATCACATCTCGACCTCAACATCAGGAGGTCCCACTTCAACGGTTATATGGCGGACACGGCACCACCGGGGCAGGTGCGGAGAGCGCAACACGCGGGGTTCTTGCGGCAGCGAGACAGCCTCGGATCAGTGCCGGTGGTGCTCTGCTTACAGAAACAGGACGCGGACCCGCCCAGATCCCTGCCAGTGGACAGGCGGCGTTGTTGTGGCGGGTGGCGGTGCCGTGCCCACCGCCTCTTCCAAGGGCGCTTGGTCTCACGTGCCGCCGCCGCGCAGGACCCATCTTCATGCCCTGCCTGTTTCAACCCACCCTGCTAGCAGAGCGGTCCTCAGGAGGACAAGCCTGCGGGCCTGCTACAGTCCGGTGCGCTTGGTTCCTGCTTGTGGCAGCGGGCAAACAGGCGCAGTACCAATGGATCCGTGCTGTGCCTGCCTGCGGCCCCGCCCGCTCGCCTTTGCTTACAGTGAATGCCCGCCGCAGCTCTGGGTGCTGAGCTCATCTTGCACCTCAGCAGTCTGATGGTTTTGAGCGCCTGCGCCTGCGCTTTCCAGCTCCCATTCAGCTACTTTTAGCGCTCTTGGTGCAGGCGTGCTTCCGCAGGAGATGCACCCTTTGCCCTCCATGCGAACTCTTCCTGCCCGACCCTGCCCTGTAACTGCCCTGCCCTGCCTTGCAGCCGAGGAAGCAGCCAAGCAGCGCAAGGAGCGCGGGGAGGACGAGCCGGTGTCGCCCCGCAAGAGTGGGCTGGGGCGCCACTACGGTGCGCTGGGCAGGGCAGGCAGGGGCAGGGCAGGCAGGGGCAGGCAGGGGCAGGCAGGGGCAGGGCACTGCCTGGCAGGCAGGGGCAGGCAGTGGCAGGGCAGGCAGGCACAGGCTGGGCAGGGCAGGCAGGGCAGGCAGGGGCAGGCAGGGGCAGGGCAGGCAGACGCAGGCTGGGGCAGGGCAGGCAGGGCAGGCAGGGGCAGGTGGGACACCGCCTCCCTGGGGCCCGCTCACACACACTGCCCAGCGTGGCAGCTTTGCTTTTGCTTTTTCGGGCTCACAGTCTGTTCAACCGCAAAGAAACTCGCGACACAGACCGCGACGCAGAGGCTGTGGCGGGGGTGCCTGCAGACCTGCCCACGCAGCAGCTGTGCAGCTTTCTGCTGTGTTTTCCACTCACGATCGTCCACCCTGGTGCCTCAGTGTCTGGATGCTCATGTTCATGTTCATGCCTGCCGGTCGTGCGCGTCGAGCCACACACATACACACACCAAACACACGCGCGCGTGCATCTCGCTCAAGGCAGCAGCCCCAGCCTGCCGGCTTGACCTTGTCCCTTCTGCCTGTATTGCTGCCTGCAGACATTGGCGGTGTGGCAGACTTTGGTCCGGTGGGCACGGAGCGCAACGAGCAGCGTGACACCCGCAAGGACCCAACCCGCGTGCCATAAACGCTGAGGCACTGCAGCATGCCAGGGCGTGCACCCACCGGCTGAGCACAGGGGCGCCGCAGCGCTCTCGGTGCAGCATGCACAGCACGCAAGGCCAGCTGCGCAGCTGCGGTTAGGTTGAAGATTGCGCACTAGGGATGGTGCTCTTGGTGCCCTGTGCAGCTCACGACGTGCGCGCTGCCCTGCACCAAACCTCAGCTTGCGTTTACCCAGCTCCCGGTGGCACACAACTCGAATCCCTGTCCCTACCCTTATCGGCTCGCTCGCTCTGGCACAACGGGGCTGTCGAACTAGCGCTGCCCTGGCGTGGCACCATGCCAGCTCACATTGGGGGCCCGCACCAGCTTGGTGGGATGCCTGCTCCCGGAGGCCTTCAAGTTGATGCCCTGCCTCTTGCCAAACCCAGCACACCTCAAGCTGTGCGCCCACCCTGCCGCACTCTGTCCTCGTAAAGCACACTCCTTGTAGTGTTTCCCCCACCGTGCCTAGTGCGTAAGGGGACCCAGCTTGCCATGTGCTGTTTTACACTCATGTCATGTGTTGCAACGAGATAGTAAGGAGCATGGCTTAAATATGGGAGTTATGGTAGAAGTGAAGCGGTCAAGGGTATAGCAAAGCGGTTACGAGCGGAAGAGCCGCCGCACAGCAGCGGCAACCGACCGCGGGCTGCTGTGCTGGCTGCCGTTGCCCTGCGCTGCTGGCCCTGCCGCTGCTGTCAGCTTCTGCTGCTCTCGGGGCGACTGGCAGCCCTGCTGCTCCTGCCCCTGCTGCTGCTCCCGCTGCTGGCGCTTGCGCATCCGCTCGCCTGCGCTGATTGACGCCAGGTGCACTGCTGCGTCGAAGCAGGCCGCCCCCTCCAGCTGGATGTCCTCCACCACACTGCCCGGCACCTTGCACCCAAAGGTCAGGGCCACCTCGTCATCCTCGCCCAGCCCGTAGATGCGCCTGCGGGGTGGGAGGGGTGGGAGGGGTGAGAGGTAGGTGGGTGAATGAGCCGGAGAAGGGTGGCAGGGTTGTGAGGAGATGGGCGGGCAGGAGGACAGGGCAGCAGGCAGAGCGCGCATCCCTGGCTCCCTTCCCAAACTCCTCCTCCCATTAAGAAGCCGGCCCGCCCCTCACCTGATGGTGTTGAGGAACTCTGTGCGCCCCTCCTGCCCTGGGTTGACTGCCACCTGGTGGGTGACCCCGCAGTGCACAACAGTCATGCTGCAGGGCNCTGGCAGCCCTGCTGCTCCTGCCCCTGCTGCTGCTCCCGCTGCTGGCGCTTGCGCATCCGCTCGCCTGCGCTGATTGACGCCAGGTGCACTGCTGCGTCAAAGCAGGCCGCCCCCTCCAGCTGGATGTCCTCCACCACACTGCCCGGCACCTTGCACCCAAAGGTCAGGGCCACCTCGTCATCCTCGCCCAGCCCGTAGATGCGCCTGCCGGGTGGGAGGGGTGGGAGGGGTGAGAGGTACGTGGGTGAGTGAGGCGCAGACGGGTGCAGGAGATGGGCGGGCAAGGGCGTCAGGGCAGCAGTAGTTCGACAGCCCCGCCGCGGACGGAGGGAGCGAGCCGAAAAAAGGTAGGATAGAATTCGAGAGGTGTGCCAGGGCAGCAGGCAGAGCGCGCATACCTGGCTCCCTTCCCTCACCACTCCTCCCAACAAGAAGCAGACCAGGCCCTCACTTGATGGTGTTGAGGAACTCTGTGCGCCCCTCCTGCCCAGGGTTGACTGCCACCTGGTGGGTGACCCCGCAGTGAACAACAGTCATGCTGCAGGGCGGGAGGAGCAGGGCAGGGGCCAGGGGGGAGGTGAGGGGCAGAGCGGTGGGGCGAGGGAGGCGAGGAGGCACCGGCGAACTGCGAGCAGTTCCACCTATGTCAGCCTCACACCTGCCTGCCTGCCTGCCGGCTTGCCTGCCCCTCATCCCCAGGCACCAGCGCCCACAATGCCCATTGCCCCACCCCGCCTGCCCGCCCCTGTACTCACATCGGCACTGCTGTGGGCAGCCCTGCGTGCGCCAGGCGCCAGTCTGGCAGGTCGGCTTGGCAGAAGCGGCAGGKGCGCTCCTCCTCCCGCCCCGCCTGCTGCAGCTGCCACCGGCTGAGGCAGGAGGGGTGCACAGAGCGGGGGCAGGTGCAGGGCTGCACGAGGCACCCGGCCTCCGGGCCCGCCATGCAGATCCAGCAGCACTCTGACTCCATCTGGCTGTCAGCCTCTTGGCTGGTGTGGTCCTGCTGCCGAGCGCTGTGGCTGCGGCTGCTGCCGCAGCAGCTGGTGGCGGCACCGCCAGCAGCGGCCGTGGGTGCCGCAGCCGCTGCCTGTGGCTGCGCTGGGTACATCTTGCTCTTGCTTGCTCGCTTGTCGAACCCTGGATGAGAGCTGCCGCGCGTAGGTAATTGCCGAATGCTTGTGTAAATGCTTGCTGCCGTCAGCAGTTTGTTCGGCTTATGAGCCGCTCACTGCCCGCCGAGGCAGGCACCATTGGCCGGTCGAGGCACCCGCCCTAGGCACATGGGAAGCCTTGGCACATCGAACCACTCCGAATCAACTATTTAGCTCCGGTTTACGCAAAGCGTGCTGCATCGAACCCCAAAAAGAGCGAGTTAATACTGCTCCCTCGCCACCTGTCACCGCCTCGCCAGCTGTCCCCCTGCTTGTTTTCCTCTACTCGCCCTTGCTCTGCCGCTGTGTCGACAGGAATGTATCGCCTGGCAGCCCTGCTGCTCTTGGCGGCCCTGGTGGGCAGCGCTTCAGCTGCCGGGCGCAGCTTGACTGCTGCTCGCAACGGCCTTCGCCCCCCCTGCTTTGTGCCTGCCACGTACTACCCTTTCGCAACCTGCGGAGTCTCCCAGGACCCACTCATCTGCGGGCGTGGGCACACCGCATGGACCAGCATGGAGGGGTGCTGTGCCGTCCAAAAGGGGTCCCTGGGCGCATTCGAGGGCGGCTGCACAGACCTCAGCAAGAACGTGAGCTCCACAATCCCAAATTTCGGGTGGTGGAGAGGGCTGCACAGTTGCTGGTGTTGTGGGTGGGCGAAAGTGCGGGGCCTGGGATGCTATAACTGATCCCTCAATACGTAAAAGGTGACACACACGTTTGGCATGTTCCTGGGACCACTTGACTGCCCCTGCCGAGGGTGCCCGCTCATCTCCCTCCCTTGTTCCCGCCCCACGACTTCCTGCCCCAGGTGACGTGCTGGGTGGCTGGGAATTACCACCCCATCCAGACCTGCGGAGTCACAACTGACGCCTCCATCTGCGTGGGACGCAACTGGTGAGCCGGGAACCGGGCTACAGCGCTGCAATGGGAGAGGAGAGCTGTGGCCGGAGAGAGGGGCATTGGAGAGCAGGGGCCGCCGCAGTGCCTCAAAGCCTCTCTGCACGTGTTTGGTCATTGCAAGTTCGTGGCCCCCCTGCTCCACTTCTCTTGGACTCCACTTCCCCCTACTCCGCCTCCCCTTTACTGCTCCCTCCCCCCATCTGCCTGTGCCTGTGCAGGGGCCGGTGGGTGACCCAGGACGAGTGCTGCCTCCCCGGCCGCGCCTTCTCTGGCGGCTGCACCAAGGCCTCCGCCTGCTGGGCCGCCTCCGACTGGCACCCCGAGCGCCGGTGCAACCAATTTGTCGAGGAAACCATCTGCATGCGTGGCTGGGGCGCCTTTGCGTCTGAGAGCGAGTGCTGCGCCCCAAACGGAGCGCACAGCGAGGGCTGCGGCGCCGTTGACAAGCAGAACTGAAGATGCCCCAAAGCACTGAAGATGCCCCAAAGCAGAACTGAAGATGCCCCAAAGCCAATCTGATGGCGATGCACACTGCCCACCGTCTGCGTGGCGAGCGCCCTCAGCCGCCGATTTGTTTTAGTTACATCGATGTATGCACGCTGCACACCCAGTTCTGATGGAGATGCACACTGCTGACCACCCAATCTCTGCAAAGTTACACCGCTGAGTGCCACCCGCTTACTCCCCGAAAGGGGCTGCAGCATGTTGAGGGGTGTTTAAGATGCTTCTTGGTACGGTGCCACCGCTTTCCTTCACCTGATGCCCAAGTGTTAATGTGCACCACCCATCTGCTTGCCCTATGAGTGCCAATGTTCAACTGCCGTCCCCACCCCACCCCATGCCTGTAAAAGACGAGCGTCCTTTGTGCCTTACAGTTGCGCATGGCGGTGCGACCAACAGAGCAGAGCATGGGGCACCTTGGAAGTTGTGATAGAAGAAGTGAAGGATCTGGTCGTGGGGGCTGGCATCCGAGAGTGTCAGTGGAGGAAGAGGCGGTAGCGGGAGCAGCAAGCGAGAGTTGGGAGCAGGGACGGCGAGCAGGATGGCGAAGCAAGAGACAAGAGCAGGGCGAGAGCAGGAGGGGGAGGAAGCTAGGGTCGGGCGAGGGGCGGGCGTGGAAACACGAGTGCGTTCCGCTGGCTGGCAGCATGTGATGACACCCAGCATGCGATGGCACGGCACCAGTTAAAGGCACCAACAACTGCAGGGTGCTGATCAGTTGTTGAAGCGCAGGCCAAACTTGGAGGCGGGCCCCGCTGTCTGCCCGCGCCGGTCGGACAGGGCGCTGCCGGGCCCCAGCAGGAACCGCCGCTTGGCCTGCACAGCATGGAGTGGCGTGGACATAGTGGCGTGGCGTGAGCATGGCAGCATGGAGTGGCGTGCACATAGTGGTGTGAACAGAGCAGAGCAGCATGGAGTGGCGGAAGCTGGTTCAGGCCCTGCCTGCCTCACACCATGCAGTCACCCTCCACAGCACGCACCCGTTGTGGTCTCCACAGCCCGCCCCAGGCCAGCATCTCAGCCCCCCAGCGGCCCCCAGAACCCAGCACTTGTTCACTGGCTTGCCCCATACACGCCTCACGCTCCCGCCCACTTGCAGCTCCTCCTCATGCCACCGCCCCAGTGGGCTGCCCCCCCAAACCCAACGTCTCGTTACCCACAAACAACAGCCCCGCCTCGCGCAACCGCCCACCCACCTGCAGAGTGCCAGTGCCCCAGCCCCCAGCGCGGCCCCCCAAACAAAGCCTCCCTTAACAAACAAACAAACATACGAAACACACCCGCCCTCACACACCCCCCCACCCACCTGCAGGTCCTTGTCGTGCCAGTGCCCCAGCCCCCACTGCGACCGCCCAACAAAGCCAAGCGTCTCGTAACAATAAATGAACTCTTCACGCACTTCTCCCACCCACCTGCAGGTCCTTGTCGTGTGCCGCAAAGCCCGTGCCTCCCCGCTGCAGCTCCAGCGCGTCACCCTCCCCCACCTCCTTGCCCCCGTAGTGCCCGTCCGGCCGGATGCACTTCTCCCACGTCTCCTTGAGCACCACGTCGCCTGCGGGGGAGTTGAGGATGCATAGAACCACACATAAAGTGAGGTTCTGCTTTCGTCCGCCTTGCGCTTCAAACGCATGTGCTTTGGCAACACAGTCCATGGCAGCAGGGTGGCGCAAAAAGATGTCGCACTCAACCAGAGCCCCCCACCCTCCATAGCTCCCTTTCCTCCCACCTGTGGGCTTCACCACCGCCAGTCTGCTGGCTTAATAAACAACCAGCAAAGTGCCCCCCGGCTTTTATGTTACCTCACACTCTCTCTCCCACACGTTTTGTCTTGCGGCTCTTACTTATTCCCGGCTGTGTGCCGCACCGGGAACCGTCGCCTCTGATGAGACGCACACGGTTTGACAGGAAGGGAAGGAAAAAGCCCAGCCCAGCCCAGCCCAGCCCAGCCCCCCACCTGTGGGCTTCAGCACCACCAGCCGGCTGGCGTTGGTAAACAAGCAGCCCAGCCCAGCCCAGCCCTGCCCAGCCCCCCCACCTGCGGCTGGCATTGGTAAACAAGCAGCCCAGCCCAGCCCAGCCCTGCCCAGCCCAGCCCCCCACCTGTGGGCTTCAGCACCACCAGCCGGCTGGCGTTTGTGAACACGTCCTTGGTCACGGGGTCCATGTGCTCGTTGGGGCCGCCGCCAGGGACGGGGGTGAAGCGCACGGTGAACAGGTCCTGGGGCA
>JTEE01000035.1:329872-359061 GCA_002896455.3 Chlorella sp. ArM0029B | reverse complement strand
GGGGCAGGGGCGGCGTGATAGTGTGGGTAAGTTGGGAGGGGGGCGGGGTGATGGTGTGTGCTGAGGCAGGAGCGGGGTGCGGGGTGGAAAGTTCTTGAATCGTGTGCTGAGGCAGTGTGTGTGTGGAGGCAGGGGCGCGGGCAGGGTGATGGTGTGGGTGAAACAGGGCGGAGAGCAGCGTGATGGTGTGGTGAAGCAGGGACAACGGGAGGTGGGGCGTGGTGGTGTGGTGGGTCGGGCAGGAGCGGTTGGAAAAACAGCGGGAGGTATACGGCGGGGTGAGCGAGGGCGGCGGGCACGGGACGAGTGCTGGCGTGACAAGAGGGAGGGGGGGAATTGAGGCGTGGAGCAAGGCCAGGCACTGCAGGCAGCGGCAGGTGGACAGTGATCCCGGCAGAGACGAAAGCGAGACAGAAAGAAAGAATCAAAGAATCAAAGAAGAAGGATAATATTAAGAACAAGAAGAAGAAGAAGAAGAAGCATATGAAGAAGAAGAAGAATCGGCAGGCGAGAGTGAAGAATGTGCCAGGGGGGCATCCCGGCGCGCCCATAAAGGGGCGGCCGGGGTATTGGTCCCCGGCAGCTTTCGTGTGTCCCACGCGTGAACGGGCCACAGCCAAGGGGGCGTGAAAGCCCAAAGCTGCGGCCCTACCTGAGCGGGGGACCAGCAGGCATGCAGGCGCGCAGCGCAGCATGCAGGGCGGGCATGCAGACAAAGCGGGCACGGCAGGCAGTCGGGCCCTCCTTCCCAGCATACATGTGGCCCCCGGCCCCAACCTCCCCAATCAACCCCTCTGCCACACTCTAGGTGCCTGCCAGAGCTTCACACAGAGTCTTGGGCTGCTCACCTTGGGTGCCACGCCCTTCAACCAGCCATTGCTGGTGGTGCACCTGCTCTGCCCTCGACACACACAAAACAAAGTCCCCAAACAAACAAAGTCATCGTAGGTGCCCTATGGGCTGGACGATCGGGCCAAACAAACTCATTCCCTCACACCTCCCCCACCTTGAGCCTGAGCTTGTCCCCGCTGGCGGGGCACAGCGTGGACATGTCTGGCTTGTCCAGCACAACCTTGGACTCGGGGGCCTTGTGGGGCACCCAGAAGGCCCGCATCTCCTGCTCACAAACAAGGTCAAGCTGGGTTTGGGTTTAGGTTTGGGTTTGGGTCAGGAGTGACGCTTACTGCCCCAGTGCATGTGCCGAAGGAAAATGGAGCGGGGGTGCAAGGGGGGTGAGGGAGCAGGGCAGGAAGGGGCCTAGGCCAGGGGTCGTGTCGGGCAGCCCCTCGACGCACTCGTGCAACCACTGGCGCGGGCCAGCGGCCGTTTGGAAGGCTCCACCCACACACACTTGGTTACAATGCACGCTGCACCCCTGGTAGCCACACGTTCCACACCCCCGCATGCGTTTTATTGGTCCACCGCCACTGCCACCCTTCCTTGAGAGCCACAGCTGCCCCAAGCCAGCCTGCACGCGCTTCCACCTCTGCTCCAAACGCTCATCCCAGCACCCCACCTTCACACGCTCCTTGTTTGTCTCAATGCTAGCGTGGTATACGGCTCAGGGTATGGGTTTTGGGGCATAGAACCTCACCTTCATGCGCTCCTTGTTCGTCTCAATGTTCACCGCCCCCGCCGCCGTCTTCTTGTCGGCCAGCATCACCTGCAATGGTAGGGAGGGGCAGGACACAGGTCGCTTTCAGGGGATGGGCAGGCAAGGCAAGGCCGCGGTTTGCATGTGCCGCCTTCTTGCCCGTCGGCAGGCGCGGGAGGCAGCAGGGCCGTGGTTTGCACCTGCCGTCTTCGTGCCAAACAGCATGGCAGGTGGCACAGAGTGCCGCGGGGCACAGAGTGCCGCAGCGCAGAGGACCGCTTGATGAGGCAGCAGTCATGGCTGGCTCACCTGCCCACAGCGCACACGCCGCAGGCAAGTTGGCAAGCCGGGCCGGCACCGGCTGAGCTGCCCCAAATGAGACTTCCTTCACCAACCGAGTCCCAAGCCCAAGGAGTGTGCGTGTTGCACCCATTCTTTTCCGATTCCTCAACCCCACGCGGTCGAGCTATAATCTCCATTCTCCTCTTCGCCTGCTTCTTCTTCCTCTTCTGTGTGGCACCCATTCAGCACCCACATCTTCTTCTTCTGTGCAACAGCCGCCCAGCACCCTCACCCACCTCTGCCTCCTCGCTGATCGTCTCCCTCAGCTTCTTTGTGAGCGCCTCGCTGGCGCCCATGTGGTTCTGCCGGTCAAAAGCCAGCAGCGCCGCCTCCTGCTCAATGGCCGCCTTGTCCGACTGCAGGCAGGCAGGCAGGCAGCGGGTGAGGTGAGCAGCGCGGAGGGCGATGCGGGGTGGAGCGGGGGTGGGGTGCAGGGTTGGGTGAAAAGTGGATAAGAGCGCCAAGCCCCACGTAGTCTAGCGACATCTGCAGCAATGTTCAAGCAAGGGATGACTCTGCAATGGGGCCAGGGCACGTGCAGTCGCCCAGCAGCCCAGCAGCGTACAGGCTTCAGAAAGCCTCCCCTTCCTGTTGGAGCGCGCCACTGGCCTGCCTCACATGCCCCGCACCCACAGCAAATGACGTGCGGATGCGCGGTGCATGTGCGGTGCATCTCCCCACCCCCACCCCACAGCTCTGGCAAACCCACCGCCCCCCCACCATCAATGAAGTAAGAGCAGCAGCAAGCGGAGCCTCCCCACACCGCACATCTTTCTCTGTAAAGCCTCCCAACTGCGCATGCCTCGCAGCGGAATGCTGTGGACACTAGAATGTGCTAACCTGCACACCTCACCTGCCTGCGCGCCTCCTCCCCACATCACACAAGGCAAACCAGCAACAAGCAGCGCCCTCCCCACACGGAAGTGCAGCACGCCTCACCTGCTTGCGTGCCTCCTCCCCCTGCTGCGCGGCCCAGGCCGCCAGCTTCCGCTTGTTCCCCTTCTTCTGCTCCAGCAGGTTCTCAATGATGGCCTCCCGGCTGAACAGGAAGCCCTTGGGGGTGCACACAGGGTCCTGTGAAGGAGGAGGAGGACAGGCAGATTGGGTGAGTCAGGGCGTCAGAAGTGGCAGGAGTGAGGGCGAATCGAGGCGGGACGAAGTGTGGGGGGCAGGAGGGCAGAGCAGGATCAGATGCCGTGTGAGCTGGGGAGTCCTTCCTGCCAGGCAAGCTGTGCTGCGGGGCGTGTGCAGCGGCGACATTATGCACGCACGGCCCTTACACAAGATTCCCTGCACCGCTGAGGCCATGTCTCACAGCAAATGCCACGTCCCGGTCCGTAACAGGGCCTACTGTGCGGGGTGGCTGTATCACACAAACACACAAAAAGGCATGTCGTGTTATTCAGAGAGTCGCTCACCACTGCGGCGGTCAGCGTGAGGCGGCAGTCGTAGTAACTGCCAATCGAGTCCTGCAGGGAAACCATCGAGCACAGGGGGAAGGGGAAGACGCAGGCGTTGGGATGAGCACGGTGGGCAGGCAGGCAAGCTGGGGGTGCCCGTTGCAGCAGGAACAAGGCATCTGAGAAAAGCCAGCGCCCGAGGCCGGACAAAGCACAGCAGCAGCAGCGGCCGGACAAAGCACAGCAGCAGCAGCAGCAGCGGAAGCAGCGGTAGCAGTGGCGGCAGCGGCGGCGGAAGCGGCAGCAGCATCATCATCATCAGCAGCAGCAGCAGCTGCAGCCGCAGCAGTAATCGCCGCCGCCGCCGTTGCAGCAGTAGGCCGGCGGGCGGCGCAGCGCCCCACCTTGCCCAGCCGCTCTGTCACCATGCCGTGCCCCAGCATCTTGCGCTCCTGATATGTGAGCGCCTCTGCGCCCATGACTCCCGCATTCTTACTGTGCTTCCGCCCCATCTTGCCCGGGCTGCTGCGCTGGTCCTGGCGACCTGCCGACGGCCGCTAAAACGCCTGCCTCCCTTTGTGTCCGGTGGGAGTGGGCCTGTTCCCTGGACCTGCCTGAAAAGTGCTTCAAGTGCCTGCAGGAAGAAGCAACGGCGGCAGAGGGCGAGGTGACGGCTGGCGGCAGGTGGGGCTGGCGGCAGGGGAGCGGCGGGCCGCTGCAAGCCGCAGCAGCACTCGCAGGCGCCCGGGGGTGATTGCATACCACCCTGTGCCGCTCGCTGAGTCCTGACAGGGCCTGAAAGCGCACCAACGGCTGCCAGCGCCCGCGCCAAAGTCCAGGTAGCTCTTCACGGCGGCGCCGAGGCTGCTTACCTGAGCTAGAGGCGGATGCGGTGTCGATAGAGACTCCCTGGCGAACAAGACAGCTCTGCGACAAGCGTAGGGTAGCGGGGTTGTTGCTACACGCAGCGAGCCCGTCTGAGGTGTTGCAGTGAGAAGCTTGTGATGCACAGGGGCCGCATAGCCTCTCGGGCTGGCTTTCTGAGCTGTCGGTCTTTCGGCGGCCACGCTGGCGCTGAGCTCCAAGAAGGGCCGGGTGATCACTGGGCGCCCCCTGTGATCGCCAATTAAGGATATAGCAACAGTGGGCGATCGCTGGAGGCTCTCGTGACTGACAACGACCTCTCCCCCAAACCTTTCGTGGTGAGCGAGGCGGCCTTTGGTCTGGCACTGCTGCAGGCGCTGCTCAAGTGCGCAGCTGTATCTGGGCCACCAACAGGCACGCGACTAGCCCTGCGCGGCCACCCTGCTGGCCGCTGCTCGTCTGAACCGCTGCCGCCGCCGGCGTTCCCGCCAACCCTGCTCTGCTCTCAAACCACTGCTCTCCTCCTGCTTCTGCAGGCTTGCCAATCAGGGTACCTCGCACATCAACAAGCCGCCGGCAGCTGACAAGCATGAGCGCTGCAGCTCGCACTGTGTTCAGGTGCGCCCGCAGTTGAGCAGTGCCGGACGTCGTCTTGCCGACAGTGCATTCGTCTTCCTGCGCTATGCTCGTGGGGGGCCTGCTCATCCTTTCCTGATTTTTTTTGGCGCACTGCCACCCACATTGATGCAGGGCCTGTCTAGCAGGAGGGGTGGTGGTGCTCTCCAAGGCGTCTGCCTTTCTCAAAGCCGGCAGCGGAGCGCTCAAAGTGGGCGGCCTGCTGGCGGGCAGCGGCGCAGTGGCGGTGGCAGCAACCACGGGCGGCCAGCAAACAGAGCAGCAGCAGCAGCAGCAGCAGCAGCAGCAAGCGTCCACGCCGCGGCTTCCCAGCATGGCACCGCCCCCTCGACAATGAACATTTTGGACCAATCAAGTACATTCCTTGTGCAATATCTGAAATAGTGGGCAATTACACCAAGGCACGCAAGCAGAAGGGAGGCATAGTGTAGGCTGTGATCAGCGCTGGGCAAAAGTTGGCAGGTTGGTTTTAAACAGCCTTGCAAGGGGGCGGCCGCCAGTAGAAGCGCATGTGTGGGGCCGATGAAGACTGGAGAGAAAGTGGGTTGGAGTTAACATACATCATCATGCATTCTGGGGTTGGTTGTCAATTTTCTGGTCAAAAAAGCTTGTATTTTGGTTCTCTTTGCATGTTCTTCTCAGCCATTCTTGCTTACGGGTGTTGAAGCCAGGTGTAGGCTTAGGTCCCGCCGCTGCAAGCTGTGCGCTGCTTGCACGCTGGCCGGATGGGTGTATTATATAGAGGGGTGGGCTGCGCTGCGCTGTGCTGCGCCGTGCTGCGCCGCGCTGCGCTGTGCTGCGCTGTGCTGTGCCACAGGCCCGCACAAGCCACCGCACCAAGTTTCTACCGCCTGAGCCGCCTTTGCTTGGATTCGCCGTCGCTGCCGCTGCCGTCGGACCCGCTGCCGTCACGCGACACGCGGGAGTCGAACAGCGACAGGCTGTCATCCGTTTTCGACTCCAAAAAGCTTTTGAAGTCTGCCAAGTCGAGCTTGCCGTCGTGGTTGGCATCCGCCTCACGCAGCGCTGCATCCACAACATCAGGCACCTGTGACGGCGGTGGGCACAATGAATGCATGCATGCTGTTATTGGAAGTGGTTTCTGCGTAACATACATGGAAGTGGTTTCTGCGTAACATACAAATGTAACCAATGGTGACCAAGCAGGACTCCACATACCCATCTCGCAGCCATCCTCCCCGCACACCTGCAGCTCCAACCTTCTCTGCTCCTGTAAATTCCATCACCCTCTTCCCTGCCTGCCCAACCGAAATTTACCTCGCAGCCGTCCTGCCCACACAGCAGCAGCTCTAGCTCTTCTCCCATAATCACGCCCTCGCAATAAGCGAACTTTGACCCCGCATGTGCCACTTCCAACCCAACCGACAGCTGCACTCCCCACCCTCTGCCAGCCTCTCACCCCCCACGTCGCAGCCGTCCTCCCCGCCTTCTACCCTCCTTGAGGCCCCCCGACCTCACTGCCCCATTGAAACTCACCTCGCAGCCCTCCTCCCCGCACAGCAGCAGCTCCAGCTCTTCTGCCGTGATCACTCCATCGTCGTTAGGGTCCATGCTGCGGAAGGCGCGCGTCACAAGGGCCTCCCAGTCGCGGCTCTCCTTGACCTGCAAACAGGCAGGGGGCAGCGGCCAGGGGATCGGTGTGCGTGTAAATGCAGGGCGGGGGGGGGGGCGGGCGACAACGACAGGCGCGCAAGGTCCCCCCCAGGCACGGCTTTCCTGGAAGTGCAGCAGGCAGCAAACAAAGGACCGAGGAAACCTTCGCAGCATGCAGCATGAATAAGAGCAGGCTCCCTCTCCATTGGCACGCGTGTACCGTGACAAGCAAGCGCAATGCACAAGGTGGTTAGTGCCCTTCAGCAAACGGCCACATCCCCGGACGGTCAAAAGGGGCATTGGCATCGGCAGGCAGGCCTGCTTGCTTGCTGCGGCTCCCCCTCACCGAGCGCCAGTCTGCCATGGCTGCCACCCACTCATCAAAGTCGATCAGCCCATTGTGGTTCTGGTCCACCTGCACGCCAGAGCAGCAGGTAAAAGACGGTGAACTAGGAACGGACAAGTGGAGAAGGTAAAGTAGAGACGCTGCTAACCCTGAAGAAGGGCAGCCTGGGCAGGGGGGGGCAGGGCGGTGGGCACCCAGCAAGGGGAGCTGGGGGCAGCGGCAGTACAAAGTGTAGCAAGCCGGCAGCCACCAGCACTCTGAAGAGCTTGGCGCCACCGCTCGAGTGCAGCAAGCAAGTGAGTGGGGCGCATTGCCTGCCTGGCCCCGATGAATGTGGGGCCAGGCACCTCGTGCCTTGCCCCCCTAGCCGCTCATCAAAAGATTGATAACACAAAATTATATTCGACATCCCCGCCCCAGCCAAGGCCTCGCTGGTTTCAGCACCTGCTTCACCTCCTAGGCTGACACATCACTTCACACATACTGCACGCCTGGCACGCACGAGGGCTAGCAGCCCAGCACACCAACCACATCCTGTGCAGCGCGCGAGTGCCACCCCACCCCACCCAACCTCAACAAGCATGTTGTTGGCCCTACCTGCTCCAACAGCTGCTCCACCTCTTGGCCCGACAAGTCAAACTTGCCGCTCTCCAGGGCGTCCTTGAGCTGCACGGCGGGCGGGGGGGAGGAGAGCAAGGCGCAGGGTCAGGGGGTGGCGACGCAGACGGCCGGGGAGAGGAGCAGACAGGTTGGCGGCGCAGCGTAAATCAAGGGGGCCCTGGGCTCGAGCTATGCTTCATGCCGCAAGGCGTATGCGTGGCACACTCGCCCGCCGCAGTTCTTGCTCATTTCGTGGTAGGCAGACAAGATAGGCGGGCAACGACCAGATTCCGTGCCTCCAATGCCCCCAATCCCTGGTGGCCAGTAACCCCTGTGTCGGTCCACCGCCTATGGCTGGTCACACAGCATGCAGCTACACATCTTCAGCCTGTAAACCCCATTGGCCCAGCCAGGCCAGCTGGCAAGTCGGCAGAGCGACAGGTTGCATGTGCCCGCTCCCCTCCCCCAGGCCCAGACCCGCCTTAGTAACAGGTGATCTGCCCCTGCCCCCCAATCCACGCAGGCCAGCCGGCAGACAGGTGGCATGTGCCCGCTCCCCTCCCCCAGGCCCAGGCCCACCTCTGAATACGTGACCTGCCCATCGCTGTTCACGTCCAGCGCCTGGAACGCGGCGCGCAGGTCTTGGAACTGCTCGTTGCTCTCTGCAACGTTTTGCACCAGGGCCTTCAAAGCCACCTGGCGGAACCTGCATGCGAAGAAACGTAGCGGAAGAAGGGGGTGTGAGGGAGGGCCCAAACCGCTAGCTGCTCATACATGTTGCACCAGGGCCTTCAGGGCCACCAGGCAAAATCTGCATGTTGATATAGGTTGTAGAGCGGAAGGTGTGAGGGTGTGCCTGAGCTGCTTGCTGAAGCTGCATGTGGCACGTGGCATAACATCAGTGCCTGTGAGTGCCACCTGCCCCTGCCCGTGCAGCAGGGGAGTGAAGATGGGGCTGCCTGGCCTGCTGGATCTGCCGAGGGTGGAAGGCAGGAGCAGTCTGGGCGCTCGGAAACAGCACAAATTCAACCCACGCCCCTCCCTTGCTGCCTCCTGCCCTCATCACTTGACCACCCCGCTGCCTCCCATGCCCCCCTCTTTTCTTGCCGCACCTGCCGTACAGGCCAAACCGCTGCAGCCGCTGCACAATTGTGTCGCTGAAGGGCACCTCGCTGACTGCCAGCTCATCCTGCAGACGGGGGCGCACATGTGTTTGGAGGTCAGATCAGCACAGTCATCTGATCGACCTCTCAGCACTGCCCAGGAGGGCGCCAGAGTCAGAGCAGGTGTGGAGGTCTGATACACACTGTGCAGTGAGCACTGCCCCACCAGGCGCCAGCTCCGGTTCACATGCGGCCAACACATTCATCTCGGCACTGCCCCAGAGGGCGCCAGCTTCGGGGCTGCTTTTGATTGTTGATCCACACTGTACTCTAGCACTGCCCCCGCAAGCGCCAGCATCGTAGCAGCGGAGGGGCAGGTCTCTGCTCTCTCCACAGACTGGAGCCGACTGTCATTCCCATGCCCGATACCGTGAAACCTACTGCTAGCCAAACAAGCAGCCCGCCCAGGCCAGGAGGCTGGGCACAGGCTGCTGTACAGGCCGGGCATACAGGCAGCTGTACAGGGTGCCGTACAGGCTGGCATACAGGCTGCTGTACAGGTCGGGCACAGGCTGCTGTACAGGCTGGCGTACCTGCAGCCAAGGGTGCCCCAGCAGCTGCTCCGCTGTGGGCCGCTTCTTCTCCTCCCGCTGCAGGCAGGCCTGGATGAAGTCGCGCGCCGCGTCTGCAGGGCGCAAGAGAAACAAGGAAGCAGGAGAGTGATGGATAGTCGGGCTAGAGCTGTCCGGGTTGGTTCAGGCAGGCTTGGGTAACCAGCCGCACGCCAGACACAAGCTGGCTTACAAGCGGCTACTCTGGCCTCAATTTGCGCGCAACAACTGCAAGCAAGGCAGGGCTGCAGGCAGCCGCACGCCGGCAAGCTGTGCAGGGTTGGCGGGCAAGCGGGCAGGCTCCTGTGCAGCGGCAGCATCTTGTGGCCTACCTGACAGGACGTCCCAAGGCGGTGAGGTGTAGTCCAGCTCGGAAAAGAGCACCGCACGGAACACGCTCTTGTTGTCGAAAACCTGCAAGCACGGATGACCATGCATGCTGAGTCGCATACAGGCAACTTTGGGAGGTAGCAGGCACGCTTGTGGCTGTCGTGGGCCTGCCCACATCAACAGAACAAAACACAGCGGAGGCAAGGGCTCGTGCACGACACATCCACTGAACCAGCATGGAACATGACGCCACCTGCTCAGTGCACTGCCGTGCACGGCAATACACCCAAGCCCAACCACCCCGCCCCCCATCCTCTCTTAACGTGCATACACCTCGCTTTAAAGGCCTGCAGTTCCGCAAAACCAGGTCAATGCGATCTGGTAGCTCTGGTACCTCTTACCTGCTTCTTCATGTACTCGTCGCTGACCTCCTGCCCCTCCTCCCCGCTGAACGGCAGCCGCCCGGTGAGCAGCTGGTAGGACACAATGCCCAGCGACCAAATGTCGGCGGACAGGGTGTAGTTCATGCGCAGCACCTGCAACCAAGGGGGGGCAGAGGGCGAGTGAGAACAGGGATCAGAAGCTAGCAGACAGGTGTAGTTCATGCGCAGCACCTGCAACAAAGGGGGCAGGCGGGGGCAGATGGTGCAGAGGGCGAGTGAGAACAGGGATGAGATGTTGGCAAACAGGGTGAAGTTCATGCGCAGCACCTGCGAGGCAGGCGGCAGGCAGGGGAGGAAAGTATCTTTCAGCACAGAGGAGCTGGCGTCGGCAGACACAGTGTTTCTCATGTGCCATCCAACCTCAAGACAGGTGGGTGCACCTGTGAAAATAGAATAGTATATAAATAAGCCAGACTGTGCTGCCTCTGTTCTCCCTGATGCAATGGCCATCGGTTCCGCCCACCTCACCTCTTGGTGCAATGTAAATGGGCGTGCATGCGCACATAACATAACTAATGGCCAGACTGCACTGCCCCAGCCCTCCTTATTTCAACCTCAAATCCCCCCTGCCTCACCTCTGGTGCAATGTAGATGGGCGTGCCGGCGCGCACGTCCACGTACTGCCCAGGCTGGCAGAACACGGAGATGCCAAAGTCGATGGCCTTGAGAGGGGAGTCAGGGTGCTTGTCGAGGAACATGAACTGCACAGGAGCGCGGGGGCAGGCGGCAGCGCGCATAGGTGAGGGGTGCCGAGCTTTGTGGGCTTGAGGCGGGAGAAAACCCGGGGTGCTTGTCCAAAGACATGAACTGCAAAGGCAGCATGAATGCCAGTGACGCAGTGGCATAGCGTGCACCCGTCCGGCCCACCCCGGCAACCCTCCACCAGGACGCCCACTTCACTCTCATGTTTTCAGGCTTGATGTTTCCATGCAGCGTGCCAGTGATGCCATGGCATAGTGACCCCCTCCCATCCCCCCGGCCAGCCCTCGTCCACAACAGCTGCAGAGACACAGGCACCCCGCACTCACATTTTCCGGCTTGATGTCCCGCAGCATCACATTCATTCCGTGGCACTGCGCCACCGACCGCACCATCTCCCGCACCAGCCGCCGCGCGTCTGCCTCGCTGTACGACCCCAGCTTGATCCTGCAACCAAGGCAGGAAGGGAAGCGGACCGGGCATGACCGGACTGCGCCACCAAAGTGCTTTGCAGACTGACGCCAGCCTGTCTTTCAGATAGCGGTACTCGAGGGGCGGATTGGTTGAGGGAGGGGATGTGGAGATGAGTGTGGGGGCACACAGAGGATAGAAGAGGCGTGCAGAGGCCGGCCAGCCAAGGGGCAGGTGTGCTGCTGCCATGGAGGTCCCCTGTAGCTGCCACAGCCTCTCACCCGTGCACCGTCCCCCAGCCAACCGGCTCACTGCCGCCGCCTACACACCGCATCAATAAGGTGCTGCCGTGGTTGTGCCGATGCACAGCACACCTCGAGTCCACACACTGCCCTGCAGACTCCTCCCCGCCCCTCTCCAATGCTACCCAGTTGTTCCTCCCCACACATGCCCCCTTGCCACCCACTTGTCCCACAGCTGCCCCCCGCTACACAGCTCCATCACTAAGTCCACACACGGCCCCTCCAGCCTCCTTGATAACCATCCCCACTGCAACCTCGCTTGCTCACCCACCACCAGCCATCTCCCTACAGTGGCAACTCACTGTCCCACAGCTGCCCCCTCCCTCCAGTTGTAGCTGGCCCCTCCCCTCGGTTGCAACAAACTCACCTGCCCCACAGCTGCCTCCTCCCTACAGTAGCCACTCACTTGTCCCCCGCCTGCCTCCTCCCTGCCGCAGCCACTCACTTGTCCCACAGCTGCCCCCCGCTGCACAGCTCCATCACCAAGTCCACACATTTGTCGTTCTCAAACACCTCGTACAGGTAGCACACGTTGAGCGACCTGCGGGGAGGGAGGGGGGGCGAAGGGAGGAAGAGAAGGGAAGGTGGGAAGCTGGCAGTTGGGAGAGAGGGAGCANGCGGGGGGCGGCTGCAGGGGCGGGGCCTGCCGGGGGCCGCGCGCGGCCTGCACCTGCTGCGCCTGCCGCACTCTGCGCCCAAGCACACTATGAGGGGCGTGCTAGTCAGCACGTTTCGCAGCGAGGGGCTGCGTGGGCTCTACCACGGCGTGGGGGCTTCCATGTATGGCATCCTGCCTTATGCAGGCCTCAAGTTCTTCACCTACCAACACCTCAAGCAGGTGCGCTGGGCAGGCGGGCACCTGGCAAGTTTCTATGGATCATGGATCGGACGACGCCAGCTGTGGCGGGCCGCCTGATCCGTGCTTTCACAGAGCATGCACATAGTCAGTCTTGGTCACCCACCATGCCCGTCCCATTCACCGCATTACTGACGTGCTGCGGTCTTACCTCCCCTGCCCTTGCCCCTGGCCTGCAGTGGTACCATCACTCCAACCCGCGCGGCCTGTCCCGCACGGGTGTCGACGGCAAGCCGCGCCTGCCGGTGCCTGTGATGCTCTCTTTCGGCGCGGTGGCGGGGCTGGCGGCCCAGACTGTCACGTACCCGTTTGATGTCGTGCGGCGACAGATGCAGGTGGGCACGCCATTGGTTTGCGCACATGCGTTCGGGCGGGCTGTTGCGGGTGCCTGGCGCAAGGGACCGCTTGCCTCGGGTGCATCTGGCCCTCGCCGGCATGCCCCTGTGCTTGCCTCCCCATGGATCAGCACAGCATGCGCAGCGGGCCCGCTTCAACGCTCGCCTGACTGCTCCCTGTGCTCTCCCTGTACCCCACAGCTGCCCACCGAGCAAACTCCAACAACCTCAAAATCACCACCTTCCAATGCAGGTGGAAGGCCTCAAGCTGCGAGAAGCTGCCGCCAACTCGCCGGCCCGCCAGCTGGCAGCTGGCCGCCCTCAGCTGAGCCTGCGCTCCACCCCCCAAGCAATGGTGCTGCTGGTGCAGCGCCACGGCTGGCGCTGCCTCTTTGCCGGCCTGCACATCAACTACCTCAAAGTCATCCCCTCGACAGCGGTGGGCTTCACGCTATACGATTACATGAAGTCTGCGCTGATGCTGCCCACCAATCTGTGATGATTGATTGAAGGCCACGGCTTGCCGGCCCTCCAAGCTACGCGATGTCACCCACCCGCTGCCGGCGCATGCTGGTGCCTCCCCGCCCATTTCGTGACGTCTCGTCCCCTCCCCCCTTGCGGCCATCCGGTGATGACGTCGGCTTGTCATCCCTTCAGGGGACATTGCCCACCCGCTGGCAGTGCCTGCTGGTGCATCCCACCCGCCCCGTCATGCCGTGAAACTTCCCTCACCAGCTTGTGATCCCTCTGTGATGGTGTCCCCCCGCCCTACCAAGCAGCGCACTGCTTGCTAGTCTGTGCTGACAAGCTGCATGGCGCATGTGCTGCTGCCTGGGTTGATCCCCAGCCTCGGCTCACGCTTCTCAACACCCCTTGCAGGCAGCCTTCCTTTTCCCAGCATTGGTCCCCACTCTGTCTTCCCATGTACCTCCCTCCCAGTATGCTGGTCATTCCGTGACCGCTTCCCTGTACCACCAGCCCAACTCACGCTTTGAGGCACACACCCACGCTTTGAACGCTTCCGTCATGCCCTCGGCTCCCCGCCCGTCCCGCCATGCATGCACCTCGCTTCGTGCCCGCCCCTGCGTCCTCCTGCGCGCTGCCCTTGCGTTCCTTCCCTTCCGATTCTTTTCATTTCCTCTCATTGATCTTTTCAAGCCCTCTGAACGCGCGCCCATACCCTCAACTCAACCCAACCCGTTGATCAAACAAACAGAACCTAACCAACCAGTCTCACGCCCCGTTGCTCACGCCCCCTTGGGCGCACGAGTTTTGTGTCACAGTTTGCAGTGCCTCCCCCTAAATGCCCCTCCTTCCCTACTGTCTTTTCCTCAGCACATCGCGCTTGCTTCTCCCCTCCCCCTGCATGCTCCTCCTGCCCTCTACTTGACCTCCTACCATCCTGTTTTTTCCACTGCTTCTTACCTCTCATGCCATGCCAAGCAGAAAGGTTGATCCTCCGCTGCACTTCAGGTTGTTGTCAACAGGCTTGCCTTCAAATTACGGGAGAGCTTGCAAGAGAGGGCCGAGTTTGGAAAATGTGATCGTGGTCAAGAGGTAGTGTCGGAGTGCGGTTCCGGCACGAATGGGGGGAGGGGCATGGGGTATGGCAGGCAGGGGTATGTCAGGCTGCCACGAGCAGGCAGCTGTGGTAGGGACCGCAACCGGGGGATGGAGAGCAGAGGGGCACGGGTGCGACATGGGAGCGAAAAACGGTGCAGGTTCCAACGGAAACAGGTTCCAGCGAAACAGAAAACTGGGGGAGACAACATGGCAGGCAAGCTTACGAGCTCAGGAAGCCCTTGCGCTGCCAATACAGGTGGAGAGCAAGGGAATTGGCTGCCTGCGCACACCAAGCAGGGGCTAGCTAGCGCGTGGGCTTGGCATAAGTAATCGGGTTGGGGGCTGTGGAGGATGGGAGGGCAAAGGGCAAGAGTCACGGGGGCGCTCCGGCACGCCAAAGCGGGCTCACCCGCCACAGCAACGAAAGAAGTGCCCACGGAGCAAAATGATCCGCGGTTGCACCTCATTCACTGCACGCAGCAGCCGCAGGCGGAGTGCCTCTTGTTGCCTTCGCTGCCGTGCTCCGAGGGCTGGTACTCTTGCACGTGGTGAATGGCCTGCGATGAAGGAAG
This sequence comes from Chlorella sp. ArM0029B, assembly GCA_002896455.3. NCBI lineage: Eukaryota > Viridiplantae > Chlorophyta > Trebouxiophyceae > Chlorellales > Chlorellaceae > Chlorella > Chlorella sp. ArM0029B. Next base: position 344,440 of record JTEE01000035.1, on the reverse strand, counting down.
GCAGGGAGAGGAGTGACATGGTGGGTGAAAACCGTGGTGGATGGCCTGCGATGAAGGAAGGCAGGGAGAGGAGGGCACGGTGGGGGAGAACCGGTGCAGCCGGGGAAGGGGATAGGGAGGGGAAGGGAAAGGGCTGGTACTTTGTGTGTGTGCTGCAATTGGTGGGGCGGGGGCTTGCACAGGGCAGAAGTGGGTGGGACACCGGGGGGTGACAAGCGGGGCGGACCAGGGATCAGAGAGGGAGGGAGGGCAGACTGCTTTGCATGCCTGCTTTGCATGTAGTGTATCAGCCTGGCAGCGAGAAGACTGTGGGGTGGCCATACCGGGCGTGCATTTGCAGGGGCAGGAGGGAGAGCAGTGGATGGTGGGGTGCATGTGTGGCTGCTGCTCTGCTTTATGGCAAGCTTGAGATGCTGACCTGCCAACAACAGCGCCCCAGCCCCTGGCCGGACGCATCCATGCACCGCTAGCACAAGCTTCACGCGCCTCCCCCCACTGCCCGCCGCAACCCTGGCTTCCAGCCACTGCGCTCGTGCACACAGCAAAAACATTCCCTTCGCACCTTGCCGTGTGTGTCTGCCCAGCTCAACCCCTTGCTTTGCTGCACGTCCGCCGGCGGCGGCGCCGCCCCGGGTGTTGGCTCCACCGCCTGAATTTTCATGGCCGATTTGGTTGGCTGAAGCCCCCGTGGGCTCCTCCGGTTGCCGTTTGCCCCACCCTCTGCCTCTGCCTCAGCCTCTGCGCCGCTGGGCCCCTCGATCTCCGCACCGCTCGACCTGACGGGAGGCGGCCGCGGCGGCAGCCCGCTGTGCAGCGGCACGCCCTCAAAGGGCGAGGGCGGCGGCCGCTGTGAGGAAGACCATGTGCGCATCATGGAGGGCGGTTCTACTGCACCTGCCGCCTCTTGTTCTGCGCTGCTGGCCTGGTCCACTGTGCCTGCTGGCGCGGGCGCTGCAAGTGCCGCTGCCGCCGCCAACGGACCTGGCGGCACCGCTGCGGGCCCGCTGGCCTCTACTGCTGTGGCCATCGCCGCAGTGGTCGGCGCTCTGCCGGGCGCAGAGTTCTGCAGGGCCGCAGGGATTGGGGACGGCCTTCAAGCGCCTGCAAAGGTGCCGCGGAAGATTGCAGAAACCAAAGAGGCTTGCCGCTGCCTTCCCGGGTTTCAAAACATAATCGGTGGACTCACTCAGCAGTGCGGTGCCCGCAGGCCAAGAAGAGGGGCCAGCGAAAGGGATGGAGCGTGGAGCGCAGAAAGCGGGGCGGCGAGCTCGCTGTCCCCCTCCTCGAAGGCGGTACCAAGTGATCGAGGGTTTTCTGACTGCCCGATAAGCCCGGCGCTGCGACACAAGGTGCGGAGTGTCGGGGGAGGTCCTGCTGTGCTCTCTCAGAGGCGTGTGCGGCGATTTACAGTACTGGACTGTGATCTGTGAAACTCCCAGGGGGGCGCGCGACGCGGGATGCAGGAACTGAGGCCAGCTGGCGGGGCGGTCCCTAGCCGAGGCATGTACTGCCAAATCAGGATGGTGGGGGCACCTGCGGGCCATGTGCTCATCTCTTACTCTGCCATGCATGCCGTGGTGCACCACCATACAGCCACGGCAACAGCCAGAATACCGCGAAACTGCCGTGCACACTGCCCTTCGTCGCGTGCCACGTGTGGTGGTACGTCAGCTGGCCAGCAAGATAACGGCTCCCGCCCCTGCAGAGCTGTCACTGCCAGAAACATTTCAGAACCATGCAACTTTAACATGCATCAATGAGAGTGGTCGAGGGCTGAGCAGTGGACAGTCATGGGTGCTGGAATCTCGACCAGAGTGCCCGCCCCTGCTTTCTAAAGCCACGTGCGGTGTCCTTACGACTGCCTCTCCCCTACGCCCAGAAATTTTGCAGGCTGCAGCCCAGCTCAGGCTGGATATGGACGCACTTTCACACACAATTTGCAAAAGTGGTTTTCCACGACTTCACAGACAGTACAGGAGACTACAGAATGTGTTTTTGCTGACTTGACAATAGAGTGGTGAATGAATGGAGAGAGAAGAGGCTGGGCCCACCTTCCTCGTGGGTACCCGGGGCCGGCATGAGCATGGGAAGAAAGTGGACACAATTGGTGTTTTGCATGAGCAGCCAGCAAGGCAATCTCTGGCTGCACCGGGATAATAGCCGGAGATCAACGGCTCCCCCCGCCCAGGGCAAACCGAACGGCTGGGCTGGGCTGCGCTGGGAGCACACACAGCACGGCTTCATATCACACTAACGATCACCGTGCCGCGCGTGCTGTGGTGCACCTCCCAAGCCTTCTGGCCGCCAGGGGTTCGCAAGGGTTCAGTTGAATCCCCCAAGTGCTGGCACCAGCTTCCAGGTGGCCCCAGCCGCACGCCAGGCAGCACGCTGAAGCCTGCTGGCCTCCGGGGCAGGTCTTCAAGGCACACTCCTGTGCGCAGGATGTCAACAACTGTTGGGGCCGTGGGCATTACGCCTCAAAAGTCTGCGCCTCGGCCTCCTCCCGGATGGACTGGAAGAGGACGCTTGAGAGGTAGCGCTCTCCAAAGGACGGGATGATCACCACAATCGTCTTGCCCTCGTTCTCGGGGCGGTTGGCCACCTCGACGGCCGCCTGGACGGCAGCACCCGAGCTGATGCCAACCTGCGGTGTGGGAGGGAGGGAGGGAGGGAGGGAGGGAGGGGTGCAGGAAACATGCAGTGGGATGAGAAGCAATACGCGGTCGTTTGGGTGTGTTGCTTTGTTTGGGTAGATCCCGCCTGCACGGTGTTGGTTGGGCTTGCGAGAAAGGGGAGGGGCAGGGAGAGGGGCAGGGAGAGGGGAGGAGGTGGGTGGGTGGGTGAGATGACGGTGGGGTCAGGAGAGGAGGGAGGGGCGAAGGGGAGGGCAAGAAAGGAGGGAGGGAGCAGAGAAAGGGACAAAGGAGCCTTAACGGCAGGCCCAGAACAGCATGCGGGCCGGTGTGTCTGGCCGCAGCAGCAGCGGAACCTCCCCCCACGCTGCGCCTGCCCGCTCTGGGCTCCCAGGCTGCCTGCTTTCTGGCGCCCCAGCTGCTATGCATGTGCGCTCGTCATCACCCCACCCCACCCACACCGCCCACACACCATCACGCCTTCCTCCACAGCCAGCCGCCGTGCCATGATGATGGCGTCATCAGAGTTGACCTGCGGGAGGGGGGGAGGAAAGAAGCACAGCGGGCCGCCACATTGAGATGGGCGCACTGGGGCACCCTGGTGAGGGGAGGACCTGCCTAGGGGGTCCTCCCTTCCCCCTAGGGTTTTGCCATGCATGCAGGCATGCAGGCAGCCAGGCAGGTCGTCAGATCGTGTGAAAAGAGACCGGAGAGGGAGACCGAGCCAGCACTGGCAGCGCGACAGGCAGGCAAGCAGGGCGGCTCGCAAGGCAGGCATGCAGGGCGGCTCGCAATGCAGGCAAGCATCGACGGCTCGTGGGGGCAGGCAAGCAGGGTGGCTCGGAGGGCTTGCCTGCACCACGCCATCCAGCAGCGGCACATCCAGGTTCTTGGGCACAAACCCGGCGCCAATGCCCTACACAATGAATGTCAATAAGTGCAGGGAGTTTAGCAGTGGGCAAGACAGCAGGTGGGGCGGCGGCATGTAGGGAGGGTGCTTGGGCACAAACCCGGCGCCAATGCCCTACACNGGGGGGAGGGGGCGAAGAGAGGAAGAGAAGGGAAGGTGGGAAGTTGGCAGTTGGGAGAGAGGTAGCACACGATGAGGTACCTGCGAGGGAGGAACAGAGAACGTGGGAAGATGGTGGGAAGCTGGCAATGGGAGTGCGATAGCACACATTGAGGTACCTGCAGGAGGGACGTGAAAGCGGGGCAGAAAGGGAGGCTGGCTGGGAGGTCACTAAACAGATGCTGGCCCAGGAGGGTGCGGCAGCCCCACACCACCTCCCAAACAAGCAGTGCGCTGCGTTTTGGTACACCTGCCCAGGTGTTTGCACACGTCCGCAAACGCAGTGCACCCCACCTGGCCCAGGAGGCTGCCGCTGCCCCACACCACGTCCCAAACAAGCAGTGCACTGTGCTAACACAAATGCAGACAGACAAGAGCTGATGCCTCACCTGCCCTGGAGGCTGCCGCAGCCCGACCACCCTAAAAAGCCACCGCTGCAAGTCAAGCACGCCTCATTGTCACAAAGGCATTGAAAGGGCAGCCGCTCCGCCTTCCCCTACAGTGCTGATATCACCACCTCACCTGCCCAGGTGGTTGCAAATGTCCACCTCGTTCCTCACGCGCCGCACGTAGTACGGCTCCAACGAGCCGTCATGGGAATACCGCTTGGGCATGCTCTTCACAGCAAACCTGCACCCACAGGGCAGTGCGTGCTTGTTGCAGGGGTGAGGGGTGACACACACACCCTTTTCCTATCTTCAATATTCACCCCCTCTGTGCCTCTCTACATTTCAATTTCCAAAATGCTGGGATCACGCATCTGCGGCACACTTTTGTGTTGCTGCGACGCTGTAAATGAATGAATGAATGGAGTGATCACAGGGGGTGACCTTCACAGAAGGGGGGCAGTTGAGCAGGGTGCCCGCTGTGCCTGCAACCGCGCCCAGGCCAACCGACATGCTGCTCCGTCTATGTGACATCTTCAAACACACACCCCGACCACACGCAAGGCATGGCATCTGCCTGGATCCCAGTGGTGCTGCCACCCCACTGCTCTTGCAAGCACTTAGCCACAACGGCAGCACACAGGTGTACTTGTGAGATCTTTGGACACACACCTCGCCCCACACACGCCCAGCCACACGGCAGCACCCAGCTGGGTGCGCCCGCAGCACCCACCTCTCCTTGGTCTTCTTGTTGACCGCCACGTGGACGATGCCAAAGGTGCCGCTGCCCACCTGTTCTGCCAGCTTATACTTGTCTTTGAAGCCGGAGGCAAAGCCAAACGTCTGGATGGGGTTGGCGGGCGAGGAGTAGAGCTTCTGCGTGAGCGAGGTGCGCCCCGCCGGCGGCTGGCCCAGCTGAGGCCGCGTCGGATGGGCGGGGTTGGCTGGCTGCTGTGGCTGCTGCTGCGGCTGCGCTTGTGATGGAGGCGGGGGTGGTGGCTGCGCTGCTGCTGCTGCGGGCAGGGGTGCCGCTCGCCGCACCACCCGCTGGGCGCCGGTGGCGAGCCGCTGCCGCTGAGACGCGCCCTGTCCGCCCCCTTGCCACGCCGCTGCACAAGGAGCCTGCTGACGCAGGCTACATGCCGTGGGCATGGCTTGCTGCTGCTGCTTCTGCTGCCTCGGGAGGGAAGGAGCTTTCAAGACGCGGAGTGTCACGCTCAGGCAGCGGAAGCTTGCTAGCTGCAAAAGCTGACGGAGTGATCAGGAAGGAGGGGCGCGTCCCTGCTTCGAGAGCGGTGAGCAGGAGCCAGCTCAGCATGAACACCGCCCAGGAGGCCCCGAGTCCATTACTCCATCCCAGCGCCTGTCACCATCGATACCTGGCTGTCCCTGAGATCGAAACAGGCCGCATCGTCGAAACAGGCAGCTGCTGCAGTTGCCTCGGTTGACCGTGTCGGCAGCGCCGTCCTGCCCTACCAGGCGCCCCCGATCGCTTGCCCCGCCCGCCATGAGCGGCGCTGGGGCGGCTGCAGCGCAGGGCGCCGACTTGGTCGCTGTGCTGCGCTCCTATGTGGACAGGATGCTGCGGGAGGTGCCCGGGATGAAGGTGCTTCTGCTGGATGCGGAGACCACGCGCGTGGTGTCCACGGTGTTCAGCCAGAGCGAGATTCTTGAGCAGGAGGTGTACCTAGTGGAGCGCCTGGAGGCGGACAAGGGCGACCAGCTGTTCCATCTGAAGGTGCGCGCCGCGCAGGAGGGCTTTTGGGGGAAGCAGGCTGGCGGGGGCGCGGCAGCGGCAGGCGGTGGCGCCGCCAGCCTGGCGGGCGGCACCAGCCCTCACGTGGCTGGCTCCTGCCTGCTCCTCTGCAGGCCGTCTGCTTCCTGAGACCCACACGGGAGAACATTGCGCGCATTCGCCGCGAGCTGCGCGATCCACGGTTCGGCGAGTACCACCTGTGTGAGTGGCACGGCATGCCGCCTGCTGCAGCCTTCAGGCGGGCGCGAGTGTTCAGGCACCGGTCTGATTCAAGTAATGTTGCTGCTGCCTCACATGCAGCATCAGCAGGGGGACGGCGCTGCACGGCTGCAGCCTGCAAAGAGCAGCATGGGTGCTGTGCACTGGCCACCCGTGCACCATCGAAATACCCACCCGTCTCCCGTACATTACCGCTGCAGTCTTCACCAACCGTATGGAAGACATGCGGCTACAGGATCTGGCAGAGATGGATGTGAAGGAGATGGTGCAGCAGGTGCGGCGGCGCTGGGTGCACAGATGTGCTGACGTTGCTACAGCTGGCATTTGAGACCATGCTGGGCTTGCTGGGCTACTGCGACAATACCGCGTTGTACTGCGACAATGCCGCGACAATGCGGCGCAGCTGCTGCCCTGCTGGACTGCTGCCGAGCTCTGCGTATGCTGGCACATACCACCTCTCTGCATTCTGTGCTGCTGCATAGCACAGCTCCTGCTGCTGTCGTGCTGCGGCTGCCATGTTATGCCTGCTTCTCTGCAGCTGCCGTGCTGCAGCCGACATCGCCTGCTCCTGCCCCGCCCCTTGCACTCGCCTGTCCCTGCCTGCAGGTGCAGGAGTACTTTGGCGATTTTGTGGCGCTTGAGCCGCACCACTTCCTGGTGCCGCTGCAGCGGCCGCACCTGGCGATGCAGCCGTTTGCCTGGGACTTTGGGAACAGCAGCGACGCGATTGCGCGCATGACAGAGGGCGTCGCCTCGCTCATGCTGTCGCTGCGCAAGCGTTTTCTTATACGGTGCGCACTGCTCAGCACCACAGTGCTGGCAGGTGTGAATGGCAGGGCGCTGGCGGTGCCGTGTGTTGGTACCAAGCGAAGTTTGGACTCAGCAACCACAAACCTGGGTTTCGCTCCGGTGCCTGCCCCTGCTGCCTCCGCTGCCTGCCCCTGCTGCCTGCAGTGGCAGCGCCGTGCCAGCCATGCCCACCCGCATCACAACATGCACTGCTTGCTTGCAGGTACCAGCGTGGCTCGGAGATTTGCGAGCGGTTTGCGCAGTCGCTGCACCACCTGACGGCCATTGAGGAGCGGGAGCTGTTTGATTTTGGGAGCCGCTCGGGGGAGGCAGCGCCGGTGCTGCTGGTGCTGGACAGGCGGGATGACCCGGTGACGCCGCTGCTATCGCAGTGGACGTACCAGGTGCGCCCCGTGGGGCGGTCCGGCATCCAGCAGCTCCAGAGGCTTGTTCTTCTGCCTCTGCGGTCCTCACAGGAGGCTGCTGCAAACTGCTTGTCCTTATGCCTCTGCGGTCCTCACAGCGACAACATTGGCAGGAAGCGGTACTGCACAGGAGCAGGCAGCGCAGGCCTGTGTTGCTATGTGCCACCTGCCATCCCCGGCCGCACGCTTCCCCTCCCGCCCTGCTCGGCACCCTCCGCTCTCTGCGTGCCTCGTCATGGCGGTTGATCTGCCTTCTGCCCACCCGCCCGCCTCCTGCAGGCCATGGTGCACGAGTTGGTGGGCCTCAATGTGAACCGAGTAGACCTGCGCTACGTGCCGGGCATCAGGCCAGAGTTTGCAGAGGCGGTGCTCAGCGCACACCAGGTGCGCCATAGGGTGGCGTGGGATTTTACAGGGTCGGGCAGGGGCCGCAGGTGGTGGCACTGCAGCTGATGTCAGTAGTGCTCTGGCAAGGGATTTCGAAGGGTCGGGGAGGGGTCGCAGATGGTGGCACTGCAGCTGATGTGAGGGCCTGCATGTGCTGCAGGGGCGGGTTGCATTGCACAAAGGACACCGCTGCTGCCCTGCGCCGGTGCCCTTCCACTGCTCCCCCACTCGGTCTCCCGTTTTGCCCGCTGTTGGCGGCATCACACACGAGTCTGCCTGCCTTTCCCTCTTGCCGTGCCTTTCTGGCGCCCCCCCACTGTTTGGGCTCATAGTGTGCACGCTTACCTTCGCCTCGAGATCTGGCGTGCACGCTTCTCCCGCAGCACCCCTTCCTCCGGGGCCAACCCGCACACCAACCATGGGGCAAGCTGCCTTTCCGCTCTAACCTTGGTCACATGGGCCCCTTTCTCCTGCAGGACCCCTTCTTCCGTGCCAACATGTATGCCAACTTTGGGGACTTGGGCATGGCGGTGAAGGGGCTGGTGGACTCGGCCAGCAGGTGGGGCACCTGGGCTGCTGCCTGGGGCTGCGTGCTGCTGCGTGCTGCAGCAGCCTGGGGCAGCCTGGGGCAGCCTGGGGCTGCGTGCTGCGTGCTGCAGACCTATCCTTGAGCAGCCATCACGTGTGGCAACTGTATGGTGCAGCGGGGCACCTCTGCTATCACCTCGCTTCTCCCGTCTGCATGTGGTCGAGCTCACTAGGCCCCTGCTGCCGCTGCTTCACTTGTTCCGCCTGCCCGCCGGACGCCTCATTTCTCTTCTCCGTGCTACTCCCTTTCTTGTCTGCAGCGAGAACAGCAGGGCGCGCGAGTTCCAGACGATAGATCAGATGGCGGCTTTCATTGAGAACCTGTCCGACTACAGCCACCAGCAGGTGCGGGGCTGATGCAGCAGGCCGGCATCAGCACATCGCCAGCACATGTGATGCCATAACCGTATTGGATGCACAGCCGAAGTGGCGCCTGGGCACAGATGTACTGCCTGCTGTGTGCATCGGGCGGTAGGTGGGCAGACTGCCCCCCTGTTTGCGGGGCTGCCGCGGTGGGTTTACGCCTGCCCGCCTGGCCTGATGCCCACCACTCTGGCCGGCACATCTTGCGCTGCTGCAGGGCGTGACTTACAAGCATGTGACGCTGATGAGCGAGCTGAGTCATGCGGTGGAGCGGCGGGGGCTGATGGCGCTCTCTGGGGTGGAGCAGGATGTGGCGTGCCAGGCGCCCAGCCTTGCAGCACACTATGAAGCGGTGGCAGCTCTGGTGGGAAACCTGGCAGTGGACGAAGCGGACCGTGTGCGCCTGGCACTGCTGTTTGCGCTGCGGTACGAGCGGGACGGTCAGGGGCAGGTGGCGTCGCTGCTGCGCACGCTGGGGGAGCAGGGCGTGGAGCAGCACCGCCTCGCCTTGATGCGCTTTGTGCTCAAGCAGTGCGCGGCAGACAAGCGGGTGGCGGACATCTTTTCTGACCGCACGATGAGCTCACGCTTTGCCAGCCTGGCCAAGCACCACCTCAAGGTGGGCGGGTGGGGCGGCTGCTAAGGCTGCTGTGGCTAGTGCGGCTGTGGCTGCTGTGGCTGCTGTGGCTAGTTTGGCTGTGCCATAGACCAACCCACTGTGACTGCTGTGACTGCTGTGGCGGCTGTGGCGGGTGGCTGTTCGCAGGCTGGGAGCGTTGAGATTGCAAGCTGGCAGGGGCGTGCAGGCTGCTCTTTGTGCGGCCCAGGGCATGCAGGAGTGCAGTGGTGCTGCGGTGCCTTGCCTGCTCCTCGCCGCCCTCCAACCCACACACGTGCTCCACCATTTTCCAGTCCCAGGTGGACCAGAGCTTCCCTGCTTACCACCAGCTGCTCCCAACGCCGCCTCCCCACTGGCTGTCCCACTCCTTGTGCAGGGCGTGGAGAATGTGTACACGCAGCACACGCCTCCCCTGGTGGGCCTGCTGGAGAAGGTGGCCAAGAGCAAGCTGCCGGAGATGGACTACCCGCGGGTGGCACGCAACGGGCACAGCCCGCAGGCGCCAAAGGTGGGCTGCTGGGCTGTGGGGCAGGGGCGGCTGTCCGCGTTGGGTAGTGTTGGTCTGCCTGCAGGCAGGGCGATGGGAGGTGGCACGCAACCAACGGGCACAGCCCGCAGGCGCCAAAGGTGGGGCGGAGTGACTGTTGTGGTGCTCGTCTGCGGCTGGGGCTGCTCTCCGCTGTCTATCCACGGGGGGCACGCAACGGGCACAGCGCGTAGGCGCCGGAGGTGGGCTGCTGCGCTGAGCGGCTGGGGCGGCTGCCCCTCTGGGTACTGTTGGTTGCTGTGAGTGTGTGATGGGCTACCCACAGGTCGCGCTCAACGGGCACAGCCCGCAAAATAAGCCGAGTGTGCAAACCCAGGAGGCAGGGGCAGGGCGTGTGGGAGTTGGCCTCCGAACTTGCCCGCCTGCTGCATACACTGAAATCGCCCTGCACCGTTTGTGTCTTGGCTGCAGGCCCCTCGCTTGGTGGTGGTGTTTGTGATTGGCGGCACCACGTACGAGGAGGCCAGGGCGGTGGCTGAGCTGAACACTGCGGGGGAGAAGGGGGAGGGGTGGTCGGCGGGCATGCGCGTCGTTCTGGGCGGCACAAGCGTGCAGAGCTCTTCCACCTTCCTGAAAGACTTTTCTGAGGTGCTGCTGAACGAGCGATACGCCAGCTGAGCTGGCAGCTTGACTTTGGCCACCCGGGCCGGTGCCCCAGGTTGGCGATGTCCCATTCAACCCCTCTGCCTGACCCTTTGCGGGCCCTTGCCAATGCCGTGTTTCACCCCCGCTTGTACACCTCACCCCCCACGCTACTCTGTGCCATTGCGCTGCCTTTTGCTTTGCTTTGCTTTACCCGCTGCCCCTCCTCCTCTACCCTCTCTGCACCGCCGCTCACATCTGACGCTTGACTCTCCGATGCTACACCAAACTGCGCCCTGCGCACCCACTGTTCTACTGCAACACCCTGCCAGATGCAATTCTCTGTCAGCGACATGCAATCTCTGTCAGCGACCTGAAAGAGCTGTCGACAGGGTGTAAAGAGCAGTTTGAAGTTTGGGGGCAGGCAGGTTGCAAACACTGCAGATGTGCAGAAGCAGTAGAAGCAGCAGCGGCTGTCGTGGCTGCCCGCCCTGCCCCTACTGCATCTGTTCCTGCTCCGCCATGGCTGCCTCCACTTCTGCCTCCACACCAAATGCTGCCGGCAGCAGGTCGCCAGCCCTGCCCTGAAATGCAAATCGGCACAGACTCGAATGTGGCGTGGCCTCCAAGTTGAATTCTGCCACAATTGCCCCGCCAGCGGCTGCCTCCTCTGCAAAGCCGGCGGCTGGATACACAACCGCGCTGGTGCCTGCCGTGATGAACAGGTCGCATGCTGACGTGGCGGCCTCTGCTGCTGCCAGCACCGCTGGGTCTAGCATTTCGTTGAACCACACCACCCCTGGGCGTAACAAGTGGCCGTCAGAATCGTGGGGCAGAAATTCCAAAGGGAGGTCCGCTGCAGGGGAGGCGTCACCGTCGGGTGCCCCCCGCCCCGCCAGCGCCGGCGCCAGCGGCTGACGCCGGTCCTCCCAGCAGGGGCCCGCCTTCTTGCCGGCCCGGCCCACCAGGCACACGTCCCAGATGCTGCACGGCGGTAGGGGAGGGTACAACTTGAAGGTACAACTAGAGGGTACAACATGAAGGTAGCACTGAAGTGACGCACTGAAGTGACGCACAGCGCTTGGCGTGTGACCACTGCACTGCAGTGGAGTAAACGGCCAGCTAGCTGTGACCAAGGTTTGTGTTGAGGCTGTGCCAGGCAGCTCCAAAAAGCCAGATGCAAACAGGTTGGCAAAGCCATTCCTGGCGGCTTTGCGCCCGCCTGTCCTGCCGGCACTCCCCAGACCCAAACTTGCCCATTCCCCCTCTTCCCTCCTCTCTGGCCATGTACGGCCCTGCCAAAGTGCAGCCCAACGCCAGGCACGGCCCAGGAACGGAAAACACGCCGCACTCAGGTTGGCTAAACGCTGGCCATGAGCCTTTCCTCACCCACCCCAAATCACCTGCCATGCAGCTCGACAACCCTGGACGAGCCAGCTGCCTGATGGAAGCGATCCACATTATGAGTGATCAGGGTGAATTTGGCATCCCCGCCGGGACGCTGGCGCAGACGGCGCTCGAGCGCTGCAATCGCGTGATGCGCGCGGTTCGGGCGGCAGCGCGCCGCTGTGTCCCGACGCCACGAGTAAAACTCCCAAACCAGCGAGGGTCGCCGCACAAAGGCCTGCAGTGTGTGGACCCCCAATTGTGCTTGATCAACTACATTTTGAGTTCACGGGGAGCCAGGTCACAGGGAGCCAGCAACGGTTTGATAGAACAACGGTCTAATGGGCTCACTCTGGGTTTTATTGAGCCGGCGGGGGACTCAGAGATCACTCTCAGGCCCACTCCTCAAAGAGTGCCCGGACAGGCATCTGCTCACCTGGGGTGTGGCCAGAGCCCCAGGCTCGAAGTGGCGCCACAGTCCACCCTGCCCACGAAACGTGGGGATGCCTGACTCGGCACTCACGCCCGCTCCTGCTGGGGAGGACGAGGCGGGAGCACACGGCGGTGGGGACGGTGGCGGCAGCGGCGGGCTGGGGCGCCGCAACGGAGGCCAACTTCCCTAAACCCTAGCGGCCTGCTATGCACAGACACCTCTGCGATTTCCGAATGCTGAGCACCACGACCTTATTTGCAGCGGCCAAAGCCGCTTTAAAGTCGGCCAGGGACGACTGCATGGAAGTTTGCGAACAACGGCACGCAGTGAAACGGAAGGCAGACGTGCAAGCGCCCAACAAGGCGGGTGTCCAGTCAGCCTGACACGACCTCAGGTTTGTAAGCCCTGGTCTACCCCTTACTTGCCCAATAACGTGGGCGTGTGCTCACAACCTGACGACGCTCCCACTTGCAGCCTTGAGCTTGGGAGGCGGCTGAACTTCGCAAATTCTCGACCGTGCGACAAGCCCCGGCCACCTAGGACCACCTTATTCACCCACGGTTCTCGACAGCCTCTTTCGCGATGCCTGGGCCGCCCCCAAACGGGGGAGGGCCCTCACTGGCGGCGGGGTCGGTCTTTGAGCAGCTGCGGCGGCTCCCGGGGCCCGTGAGGGTAAGCCAGGTCGAGGTTTACGGAAGGAACAGTCATGCCACCGGCAGGGCCGCCGCCGGTGCAGGCTGCTGGCTTCTGCCGCCGCTCGCACCCGCCCACCGAGCACAAGGGGCCGCCTGGTCGGGCGGCAGGAGGGCTCACCCTGCATCCTCACAGGGGTCACCTACTCAAGTGTATAGTTCTTCCCAGGAACTTGCTTGCTGCAGGCTGCCAGCTACAGTATTTATGCAGCGCCGTCGCGGGCGCCCGCACTTACTCGTTTCCCTCCCGCATGCCGGTGCCGCTGCCCGCAGGAGCTGCTGGCGGGCGGTGTTGCGGGTGCTACCGCCAAGTCTGTGATTGCGCCGCTGGAGCGGTGCAAGATCCTGTTCCAGGTGGGCAGCCGGCTGCTGGGGCATAGGGTGCGGGACGGCCGCCGTGGGGGGGGCCGCACCCTGACGGTCGGCCTTCGATGCCCCTTGGGGCCTGCCCCGCCTGCCTGCTTGCCCGAAGGTAGACCTGCCTGCCTGCCTTACCGTTTGCTCCCCCATCCACACCCAACAAAAGCACCCCTCATTGCCTGCCGCCCCGATCCCTCTGCAGACCGGCAAGCTGCAGGGGGCAGCGCTGGGGCCCACGCTGAGGCACATCTACCGGAGCGAGGGCGTGCACGGGCTCTTTCGGGGCAACGGTGTCGCTGTGACGCGCATCGTGCCGTATGCAGCGGTGAGCACTTTGAGCAGCAAGTTTGCATGAAGTGAGGGGCTGAGTGAGCGTCCGCCAGCGGTGAGCACTTTGAGCAGCAAGTTTGCATGAAGTGTTCAGTGTCCTGCAAGGAGTCCGCCAGCCAAGATGGTGCCAGCACAGCTGCCAGCTTGGCTCCCCAGCAGCAGGCATGGCCGATGCCATTAGGGATGGGCAAGAGGGAAGAAAGCACCTCGGCTAGCGGGGGTGGGCGGTGCCCCGAGAGCTAACGTGCGCGCTGATCTGGCAGCCTGGGATGGCAAGTTCAGTGGTCTTGTGTTCACCCACTCACCCTCTGCCCACCCCCCCTTTGCGGCCGCAGGTGCACTACTGGGCTTACGAGCATTACCGACGCATGTTGCTGACGGCAGGGGTGCTGGGTGCGCAGGTGTGCATTTTACTGGGTGCACAGCTGGCTGTTGAGAGAGTGCGGGGCGCTACGGCGGGAGGCGGGCCGGGCAGCTGCGATCTGAGGGAGGGACCTCAAGTGCATTGCTGTGCGTTGCGGACGCAGCGCAACAGCACAGCAGCAACCACTACAGCCTTTCAAAGTAGCTCCCATTGCTACGAGCAGTGAGGCAGAAGTTGCAGTGGCACAGAGGCGCGCATAATAGTTGGGTCCGCATCACGCCTGTCCTGCCTTGCCTCTCGTTGAAGCTGCCCGCCGGCTTCCTCGCTGTGCTGCCTGCCTGCCTGCCCGCCTGCCTCACCCTCCCACCCACACAAACTGCACCCCGCTTTCCATCTCCTTGTCACAGGAGCATCGCGTGCCGCCTGTGCTCGACTTGCTCGCCGGGGCTGCGGCAGGGGGCAGTGCAGTGCTGGTCACCTACCCGTTGGATTTGGTCCGCACGCGGCTGGCCTACAGCACAGAGGCAGGCATCGCAGGACTGACGGTGGCAACCTCGGCGCCCGCAGGCGTGGCAGCGCGGGCAGCAGCACCCGCGCCCATCGCAGCGGCAGCAACAGCGCGGGCCGGTGCGGCGGCAGC
>JTEE01000035.1:294794-310605 GCA_002896455.3 Chlorella sp. ArM0029B | reverse complement strand
CGCATCCCTGCCCCACCATGCCCCTTCGTGCCTCCTCCGCCCTTGCCCGCCACCCTGCCGCAGAGCCTGCAGCCTGGTGCGGTGCCAGCCTGGCGAGGCAGTACATGTGGGGGACAGCTGGACGGCCGACATAAATGGGGCGCTGCAGGCCGGGCTGGCTGGTGCTATCTGGGTGAACAGAGATGGCCTCAGGCCCCTGCCCGCAGGGCTCCGCCCAGCAGCCATCCTGAGTAGTGTGCTGGAGCTGCCCTCTGCCCTAGAGCAGCTGCGCCTGCTGCCCGCTGTGCCCGCTGTGCCTGCTGTGCCTGCTGTGGTGCAGCAGCCGCCCGCGCTGGTGGCGCCAGCGGGGCAGCAGCAGGCGGCGCAGCAGGCGGATGTGGAGCAGCTGATGGTGGCTCAGTGAGCAGCAGTGTGTGGTGCCTCGATCTGACGATGCCGCACTGTGCGTGCATGCTTTGCTTACTTGACGTGGGCGAGACCCTGCTTTACGATTATGGATGCACACACCTGTCAGCTGACCCATCATATTCCTTGGTTGATCTTTCCCACCAAGCATTACGTCTTCCTTTCAGCCTCCCTCAACTGTCCTCTTCCCCTTGCCTCGTTTCCCCGCTGCTGCCGTTGTTGCGCGCAAGCCTAGTACTTACAACGGGGCCACTGCCCCCGGGCCGGACACAATTCATTTGATTCATCTACCAGTAACTAGGCACAAGAAAGGGAGAGATAGCAGATATCAGTGCAGCAGGAAGTGGAAAGGTGAGCAACTATGGTACATTGGGATTGGGGAGGACGGTGCAGATCGGGATTGGAGCTGCTGCCGGCGCCTATGTTCAGCCTGCTAACGCCGGAGCGGTGACGGCAGCAGCAGCAGCGGGGGTGGCAGCAGCAGCTGCAGCTGGAGATGCGGCGGGCGCAGGACGGGTTGCAGCAGCGGTGGGGGAGGCAGCTGCAGGGGCCGCTACCTTTTCCGCAATCATCTGAAAGAGGGCTGCCACGTTGGCACCTGTCTTGGCTGACGTTTCAATGAACAGCATGCCATTGCTGCATAGTGGTGGGGACAGGGTGGGAACGGTCAAAGATGGCCCACAGTTTGGCAAGGGCAGGGTAGGGGACGGCGCGCGGAACGCATGTTGAGTCAGCTAGTGGCCCAATTACCCGGGGTGGTCCAACGATAAATTACATCCAACCCAACGGCATCGGCTGCCCCAGCAACCGGGGGGGGGGGCACCATACTCACCAGGCACCCACATCTCAAGCCTGCCAGCACTGCTGCCCTGCCAGGTGTGTACTGCAAAGCCCACCCCCGCTTGCTGCCGCAGCGCGCTCCGCAGATCCCGGTTCTGCCCCGCCCCGCCCGCCCGCTTCAACCGCCAGCCTGGCACCCCCTCCATTCATGCATTCATTCATTCATTTACAGCGCCGCAGCAACACAAAAGTGTGCCGCAGATGCGTCATCCCAGCATTATGGAAAAGCAAAACTCAGGCACCCCCTCCGCCCGCCCATAACCCTCCTCTCACCTTTCTGCCAGCGCCGCCGCCTCCTCCCGCCTCACCCCCCGCTCCTCCGCCGGCAGATCAGCCTTGTTGCCCACCAGCACAAGCACCGCTGACCCGCCTGTGTTGCGCCGCAGCTCCCCCACCCAGTGCTGCGCCCGCTGGAAGCTGCGCGGGCTTCCAACGTCGTACACAACTGCCGCAGCTGAGGCCCCGCGATAGTAGAGCGGCGCCAGGCTGGCGTACCTCTCCTGCCCCGCGGTGTCCCTGCGACAGGGAGGGTGTGAAAGAAGCATGGGACAGCGGTGGAGGGTGCAAGTGAAAGCGCAGGCTTGAAGTACGGGGGCCAAGGGAGTGTGGAGGGTGCGAGCCAGGGTGAGGTTCGGCAGGCAAACTGGGGGTGCTCCACCCTCTGCCCTGGCCCACCCTCCTCAAACGGCGGCGCCGTTTGGACATCAAATGCAGCCTCCCACAGCCTCACCAGATTTCAAACTTGACAGGCACGCCTGCCGGGGTTGTCACCGTGTGTGCCAGGAAGGCTGCCCCCACTGTGACAGCGCTGCCAGGGTTGTAGGTGCCGCGGCACTGCCTCTGCGGGCGGGGAGGCAGGGTGGGGGGGCAGGGACAGGTGCAGAGAGGGGTGGGCAGGCATGCCCTGGCTTGCTTGCTTGCTGTCATGCACAGAGAAAGCAGGCAGGCAGGCTAGAACTCTGCTAGCCCGAACGGGGCCACTGTGAGTTTCTGCTACTGTGCACCCTTCTGGAAACCTGTGCCTTGCGGGTGGGGGGAAACATACTAAGTCACCTGCACTAGGCAGCTCTTCCCCACGCCGGTGTCGCCCAGGAGCACCAGCTTGCAGCGTTGGGGACCCGAGGCTGGCAGCGCCGCCCCCACGCCAGGCAGGTCCCCGGTGCTGTGCCGCTCTGCAGGCAGGGTAGGGGTGCAAGTACATGGCTCCACATGCGACAGCATGTATCTGGTGCAAGGGGCAGCCAAGTGAAACGGCGGCAGAAACGAGCGGGCGGGTCGAGCGGTGGCGGCGGCAGCAGAATGGACGTGCTCGCCGCATGCCAGTCCGGACGCTTTCTACGGCGATCAAATACAGCTGCAGGCTCAATAGAGGTGCAGTAAAGCAAGGCGAGCGCGGGGCCAGGTGCGGCAGCGAGCAGGATCACCTCGGGACACCGCGCACCCCATGCAAGAGTTACAACCTATATGCGAGTAAAGCGGCAGAGGTTTTCAAGCGGGCACAGGTTTGGCGCGGCCCAAGCAGTGCCGGGTTGGCCAGCGCCGCCGCCAGGCGGGCGGGCGGGTGGTAAGCCGTCAGAAAAATCTTCCGCATTGTAAGCCTGTGTATTGTAAGCCTGTGTATCGGTCTGAGACCAGTGGTGCATCAGGCAGCATCCTGGAGGCATTGTGTACATCGGATCGGCGAGGCGGCCCAATCTGCATGGCAGGCTATGATATACGGAAAGACGGCTGCACAGCGACCTGGGCAGAGGAGGACGCACAATTCTGCAAGCTCCACCCTGCTGACTTGGGACTGACGTTTGTCGAGCATAATGTGTGGTTGCATGCCGAGATCCCTGCAGTTCGATGGTCGATCTGTCGGCGTAAGCGGGCGGGTAGGTGGCGCATAAGCTGAACTGTACTGGTGGATTGGCAGGCGGCAGGGAGAAAGCCAGGTCAACTGCCACCTGGCATTAGTGAGCCTTCATATCACGAGTTACAGTAGGGAAGGTCCCTGGATATACTTACTAAACGCACTGGTGGGAGGCATCATAAAGGGGATGGGCGAGCATTGGGAAGGCATTTGAGAAGCGGATGGGCTGACAGGCAGGGCGCACACGACATGGGCAGCACGAGGGCAGGGCACGGTAGGGCAGGGGACCTTCGCGCTGGGTCATAGACGCATTGCATGGGCGGTCTAAACACGAAATAATGCGTTGAGGTTCAAGCATTTTGCGATCACATCAAGACATGTGTTGCAGGGCAGGCAAGAAGAGCGCTATTTTGGCGCATCAGGCGCCTCCTGGGTCGGGGCCGGCATTTGGGACGGGGGCGGTGCGGGCGGCTGCACCGCCGCTGTTTCATAAAACATATATGCTTGCGATGTGCTGTGAAGCACACCCTGCGTGTTGGAAACCTGACATGTGAGGCAGGGGGCACCGTAGATCACCCACCGCCTTGCTTGCTGTGAGTGCCCTTGCCGGCGGTGGCTTTAGCGGAGGCTTGGCTGCCCTTGCCGGCGGTAGCTTGAGCAGAGGCGTAGCTGCCCTTGCCACCGCAGGTAGGCATGTCCACCTTGCAGGGGCGGGGCTTGCAGGGCGGGGGCACCTTGCACTTGGTGGGGCACGTGCAGGTGAAACCCTGCAACGAGGGCGGGTGGGGGTTAGGGCGGCTTGGCGGCAACATACTGCTTGGCGGCAACCTCACTAAACCTGGTCCATCTTGAATATGACTACCATCTGATCTGTTGTGTTCCCAGTCTGTTAAACAGGGAGAAGAAAGGCAAGGGCCACGGGCCGGCGAAGCCCCCCCCCACCCCACCCACCCCTCCGTCGGTGTAGGTGGACGGCGGGTAGGCAGACAGGCGGAGCTCCTTCTTGCCCTTCTTGCTGCAGGCAGACGGGCAGGGCAGGCAGGTGGGCGGACACGGGGAGGTGAGCTGTTGGGTCGCCAGGTGGATGGCTTGTCAATCCACCTACCTGGCGGCTTCCAATGACCCCGACATGAGTCGTTAGGTTGTTGAGATATTAGACAGGCAACACGTCGGGCAAGAAGGCACACAGACAGCCGGCCTGCCAGCCTCAAGCGCAGCTCAGCGGCAGCCGGCCTGCCAGCCTCGGACGGAGCTCATGTTTCTATGACATAGTATAGATCATGTGGCGGCGGCACGGGTTGCCCAGCCCCACCTGTCCTTGCTGGGCAGCAGAGCCTTCTCGGGGGTGACCGGGAGGGAGGGGAAGGGAGGAGGGGAGGGAAGGAGAGGTAAGTAAAGGGGATTTAGGCGCAGCGAGGACAGAGAGGCGAGCTGGCGCAGGAAGAGGGGGTGAACCGAGTGCTGGGCACGCGCGGTGCCGGGCAGGGCGGCTGGAGATGAGTCGGGCAGGGCAGAAGGGGCGAGAGCGGAAGGGCGACAATGTGCGGTTGCGTTCAGGCGATCCGCACCTGCTTGCACCGTCCTCCAATCACCCAAACAAATCCCCTGTCTCATGAGACCGTTCCTGGCTCCCCGTGGACAAAATGCTACGAACTAGTCAACAGGTGGCCTCGGCCACATGTGCATTGCACCTCTGTTTGTGCCTGCCCCCGGGGCCCTCCATTCGGCTCCCTGCTAAAGCACCCATACACGCCAGCCTCCGCCCTCCCCCGCTCACTCCACCTTGCTACACCTATTGTGCAGGCGGCTGGCCAGCTCTGCACTTCCACTCTCTCCCACTTAACTACAACCTTAACTACAACCTTCACCAACCCCTCTCGCATCACTCCCGCTGAGCGGGTGGTCCCAAGGGGGTAGGCCCTCCGTCAACCCAGCCCCCACACTGCCTCTGTCTTCACTGCCAGGTTATCCGTCTCCGTTTGAACCCTGATTTTTGGCTTGAGACCATCACTTGTTTCAGGGAAACATTTAAGGAAAACTCAAAATTGCTCACCTTGCAGGTGGTGCCAAACTTGCCGTGCTTGTCCCATTTGGCAGGCAGGTGGCAGCAGGACTTGAGCACCTCGTCAACGCACTCCTGCACCTGTGGAAGGAGGGCAGGGGTGGACAGCATTGATTGAGAGGGAGGCTAGGAGGTGTGCGCGAGGAGTACTGTCGTGTTGAAGTGAGGAGGGAAGTAGGGAGGTGTGCACGTCGTGCCATGTGCGCCCCTTTTCACTGGCACCACCTTGCCTGCCTGTTAGTCGACGGAGTAACAGAGCTTGCACTCCTGCTGCGGCTGTATATTCCCCTCCTGGCCTTACCTGCCCACCGCCGCTCTTGCCGCCCCCGCCGCCCCCNCCGCCGCCACCGCCGCCACCAGCTTTGGCGACAGCCTTGGAGACAGCCTGCAAGTAATGCCAGGGAGATGGGGGAGGGAGGCAAATTAATGCACAAGCTCGAAAGACAAAGGCACAAGCTCGAAAGACAATCAGGTGGGCAATATGAGAATCTCTTCATCTGATGAAGCCAGGAGGCGGTGCAGCGGGCGGAAGCAGAAAGAGCCTCAGCAAGAAGAACCGCCCTGAGGAGGCGAGGTGCAGGCGTGCGTGCATGCGCGCGTGCAGGCATGCAGGCAGGCGCGCGTGCAGGCGTGCCGGCAGGCGTGCGTGCATGCGGGCAGGCAGGCGGACAGGCATGTTGGCCTGCAGGCAATCAGACAGGGTTCGTAGGCACCTGCCGAGGGGCCTGCCGTCTCACCTTGGCTACCCCCTGCCCGGTGTCAGCATCGGCATCTGTGTGCACCTTTGCTCCCTTCCCTGAGGCCTTGCCCCCCGCCTTGGCTGCCGCTTGGGACCCTGAACGGCGGGAAGAGGTGGGGCAGGGGCAGGGGAGGGTTTGCGGCTCGAGCTGCTGGGTGGGTGGGTTATTAGTGTTCGGGAGGGCTAGCCCCGAAAGGCGCTCGCTGAGCCTTCAATGCGTAGCTAAGAGGCAACTCCTCGCCAGAGTATTGGCCACCTATGGGCCTCTCGGGTCCCAGCCACTGGGCCTCTTCGCACCCAGGAGATTGACACTTCCCATGCCTGTGGGGTGCCCCCCCTGTGCGAATGTAGCCTTTCCGGGATACAGAGCACCCTTCCTTCTTCCTCCCCTCTATGCCTCCCACCCTTTCCCAACCTGCCCACCCTTGCCCACCCACCAGGGCTGGTTGACACATCTTCGTCATAGTCGCTCACGGTGCCAGGCTGCTGCAGGTGGCGGGCCAGCGAGCCTGCACAGGGGACGCACAGGGGACCCACTAGTCTAGTCTAGTTCGTTACAGCTTTTCACATCCCCAGGGGACCCATAGGGACCGCTGCTTGGCTTGGGGGGAATGGGGGTTTAGCACAGGAGGACTGCAGCTGGCTGCAAGTGCCGGCGTGGATACTGCTACATTTTAGATTACGGGGAGCAAAGTGATGGTCTTGTGAGATGGGAGATTCGTCGGGGGGTGATTGGACCCAGCAGGTGCGGGGTCGGGCAGTGCCAGCGCTTCTTCGACTAAAGCCCCCATACTGTGCAAAGAACCAACGGTGCATGCAGCAAGAGAACAACACAGGTGGATGGGGCCAGGGGTGGCATAAATGGCATGCCGGTGGGGAGCAGTGCTCAGGGTGGAGCTCTGCCGGTGCCACTGTGCAGTTACCAGCTGGATGAGGGGGAGTGAGGGCCGAGAGGTGGGGCAGCAAACCAGGAAGCAAGAGGTCTGGCTGCTAATGGGGGCGGTTGTGCTTTGTGCTTGGCAGTGGGCGATCCGTAACCCCAACTGTGCCCTGGCAGGGGCCGGCAGGAAGGGCGGCGGAAGGGGCCTGGCAGCTGGGCAGGGTGCACGGCTGAAGCTGCAGGGCCCACCCGGGAAGTCGAGCAGGCACGGCAGAGCAGGTCGTGTTTCCTGTGTCCGACCGGCCGGCCGTCCAAGGGCCAAACGCGGCCGCCCGACGCCCACCAAGGCCTGCGTCTCCCTCCCAAACAGCCTTCAGCAGGCCTCTCCGGCCCCGCAGGCACTGCCTCAAAGCCAGGCGTCACAGAAAAGCACACGCAGGCTCAGCACCCACCTGTGGCCGCCAGAGCCAGCACGACAAGCAGCGAGGTTGCCCACAGGAACCGCCCCATCTAGCTGAGCGGAGGGTTTCGTATGAAAAACTCCGAAACGCCTTAAACCAACAAGCTGGAGAATAACGCAGCGTGCCGTGCCGTGCTGTGCCTGCTGCCCACAAACACCCGCCCGGCCACCACTAGTGCTGCCTGTGGCATCAACACCAGCCTCCGTACGCCCCTTGATTCGATCAGTGGTTACCTGCAAAATGGGAGGCCCTTGTGGAGACCCAAGTTCAACGAATCAAACACCCAGGAAGCAAGGCGTGCAGGAGTGAGGATGGAGCATTGTAGAGTTGGGGGTGGGGGTGGGTGGGGGTGGATCCCTGCCATCGGGTTAACATGGCGCGGAAGGGGATGGCAGGCAACATTCCAAGAGTGTGGGGCAAGTAGGAAGGCACGCGCACGTCAAAAAAGTGGCTTGCACGTCAAAACAGAATCGTGGGGGGGTGGGGGCAGGGTATAGGGGGGAGGGGATTGTTGGGAGGGGATCAGAGGGTGAGGGGATCAGGGGGGAAGTGTGTGTGATGTTCATGTGATGAATCAACGGGATCGAAACGGGTCTAAGTGGGCAGGTCATTGGGGACAAATCGGTGGTAACCAGGGGTGATGGGTCAGCGGGGTTCAGAGCTGGGGGTTATGGGCCCAGCAGGTTGGGAGGGGGAGGTTCACAGCTGGGGGTTATGGGCCCAGCAGGTTGGGAGGGGGAGGTTCAGAGCAGCTGGGGGTTATGAGCCCAGCGGGGGTGGGACGAAAACACATGCATGCAAATCAGGGCAGGGAGGGACGCTCCTCAGGGTCTGGCTAAGTGAGGCGGCTCCCTAGGCTTGGTGTGTGTTGTGGATGTTGGCAGGGCCCAGTTGCGGGTGCTGTCGATGCTTGGTGGGCTCATGCTTGCGGCTGGCAGCCTGCTCAGGCGCTGCTGCCTGGCACGGGTTGCCCCTGCCTCACGTGCAGCCACTCATGCCGTGGATGCTGCCGGCACCTTGCACAGCCAATTGCGCTGCTGCAACAGCACGAAGCTGGGCAGGCCGCTGCCGGGCAGGGGTTGGCACCCCGCTCACTTGCGGCCGCCCTTGCCGTAAGTGCCGGCAAAGGGGGCCTCGCACACAGGAATCTCGACCTTGCAGGGGTAGGGCTGGCAGGGGTCCGGGACCTCGCAGGTGGTGGGGCAGACGCAGGTGAAGTGCTGCACAGCAGCGGGCGGGGAGGTGGGGAAGCAGAGTGGGGAGAGGTACGAGGGGTGGGCTTGGGCAAGGGCTTGGGCAGGTGATGGGGCAGACGCAGGTGAGGTCCTGCACAGCAGTTGTTGTTGCAGCTTTAAGGGAGGGTGGCAAAATTCCGAGGCGTCAGGGTTGCAAAGAGGGCAGGGCAGGCATCTTGGTTGAGAGGGCAGGATGCAGTTTGAGCACCAAGCACATGCCACGTGGGCACGCGAGGAAGTACAAAGTACGCCGCCTACGCCGCCAACCCACACCTCCAAACCCAGCCCGCCCACTGCCCACCAGGTGGCAAACAACAAAACGAACTGCCGAGAAGTTGAATAGGCACCTGTGCACACCCATGCTTCTCACGCTTTGTCGAAACCTGAGCCCTCAGCACACCACAAGTCGTGCGTGCCCACACAACAACACCCCCGCCCCACCCCACCCCACCCTACCCACCTGTCCGTCGGTGTAGGTGGGCGGCGGGTAGTCGGACAGGGTGAGCTCCTTCTCAACCTCCTGAACAACCACCTTCTTGCTGCGGTGGCAAAAAGGAGGGCAGCCGGGGGGAAGAGGGGTGCAGGGGGGCTAGCGGTGAGAGGGTAGGGACCTAGGCAGCCCAGTTCAACTCGAACCCTGGCTTCTCAAATGACAAACGTGCTGTTGCAGAAGGCAAGGCAGGACAGTTTGCCAGCCATGGAAGCAGGCAGGCAGGAAGGTAGGCAGGCTGGCGTGGGCTGGTGGAGCAGGCAAGAGGGCAGCTGGGCAGAGTGGCGCTTAGGGCAGCCAACATGGGTGTGGGTGGAGTGTGCCCTGTTGGCAACAATGAAGCAGCAGCACAACAGCAGCAGCGGTGGCAGCAGGAACTAGCTAGCAAAGCAGCAGTAGTGCCTGCAAACAAGCGGGTGCTTACCCGAACCACCAGTGCTTGTCGGGCACCACAACCTTCTCCAGCACCTTGACCTGAAGGGATGTGAGGGCAGGAGGGAGGGGTGCGAGCAAGGTTGAAAAGAGGGGTGTGTGTACAAATTGAGCACCCGCTGTCTCCTCTGTGGCCTGTCCTGCTCTCTGGCTCGCTGTCCACTGCCCCTTCAAGCGACCTGCTCTCGTGCATAGGCATGCTGTCCTGGTGCCTTCCCAAATCTGGACAAGCGCACACCTGTTTGCCATCCCTGCAAAACCCCAATGCCCCAAGCCCCTGCAGCTCCCCTGCTCCCGCCCTCTTCTCACCTTGCACACAGTGGCACACTCTCCGTAGGGGTCGAACTCGATGGGCAGGGGGCAGCAGGACTCCAGGACGGCGCCCTCGCACACGGGGATCTGTGGGGTGGGAAGGTGGGCAGGGAGGGAGGGGGGCGGGCAGCAGCACTCAGGGATGGGATGGGAGGCGGGCGAGGAGGGAGGGGCCAGGTCATCATCTGTTCAAGGCAAGAAAGTGCACGACCCGCGCGTCTCCCCTTGCCATTGATCGAGTGAGGCGGGGCACTGGGGGCGTGTGAAGGCTCCGGCCTAACAAGGCAAGGGAGGTACTGCATGCAAGGATGCATGTTGAAGCCGGGCAGCTTGCGCAGCACACCATGCAAGCAGCACGCCACTGCTCAGCCCAGCCCAGCCTCCCCAGGCAGCCCTGAGGCCACCCTAACCTCACATAAAGAACACAACCCTCTTGCTAAGAATAAGATTGCAGCCCGAAGCCTTGCTCCCAGCAGCTTGACGGGTCAGACGTGGAAGCAACAGCCCTTGCCATGCAAAAGACAACCGCATTTTCTTTCGCATGGCAAATGCTTTTGCTCCCCTAGTCTGACCCGTGCGGTTGTGCTGGAACGGGACCAGGGGCTAATTGTGCCAAAAATATGTCGTGTTTTCAATATGTTGTGTTGGCCATCACTCGCCCGTTTGTTCCCAACAGGCTTCCACCCCAATGCCGCCCCGGACTCTGCCCTCAATCCCTCCCCTCCCACCCGCACGCCAGCTCAGCAGCCGCTCCCCCTTTGGCCGAGGCAACCTCAAGTAAGGCAATCTAAAGGCCTTACTCCCAAAGGGCTTCCAGCCCAATGCCGCCCCGGCCTTTGCCCTCGACCCCTCCCGTCCCCTCCCACCCACCTCCACGGGGGCCACCGCCTCTGCCGCATAGCCGCTGCCTCCAATCGTGATGGTGAATGTGGGCCTTGCACCCGGCTTCTCAGGCTTCTCAGGCTTGCACATGTGGGGGTGGTACTTGCACCACTTGGCGTGGTCGCACCGCTCGGGGTGCTCCTTGCACCACTTGGCGTGGTCGCACTTGTGGGGGTGATCCTTGCACCACTCGACATAATCGCACTTGCTGGGGTCCCCCTTGCACCAATCGGCGAGCTCGCTGCACCACTTGGGGAACTTCCTGCACCACTTGGCGTGGTAGTCCTCTGCGGAGCAGGGGAGGGGAGGCATGCAGAGCAAAGTGAGTGTGGGTTGCAGTTGCCGCACGTGATGCTGAGTGATGTGCACAAACTTGCCGACAGCTGCGGGTCTAGACAGAACAGGGGGAGGTGGCAAAGGGGCAAACATGCGACAAAAGGCGTGAAAAGTATGGGTCAGCTACACAAGTTTCCTCGATGCTGCTTCTTCCTGAAGCCTATGTGCACTGTCTCGCCTGGTACACAAGTATGGCACCTGGCAAAGCGCTCGTGAGCATGCAGGTGCCTCACTGCATGGGCACGAATCCCCGCTGCTTCCAGATCCCTTGGCACCGGCGCTGTGCCTCCTCCCCTCGCCACAGCCAGGGTGCCCCCTCATCTCCCCCTTCCATGGCCCACTCAAACATCAGCTCACCGGGGGTCGTGGGCTCTGTCTGGGTCTGGGTCTGGGTCTCGGGCTGGGTCTCGGTCCCGCTCTCGACCTCGGTAATCTCGGTACTCTTAAGCAACTCGGGGTCTGGGACATGAAAATGGTGGGACAGGAAGATGGTGGGACAGTGGCGGTTCGGCATGGGCGGAGGCTGGGGGTGTGGAGGAGTGGTCGTGTACGCTGCGCGCTGTCCAGCTTTTGACTGCCCCGACTTTGCTGGGCGTGCCAAAGAACGCACTCTTGTTCTTCCTACCATCCACAAGCACGCACAAGCACAACTGTCAAAGTGTGATCACACAAAGCGTGCACACCCACTCTCTTTCTTCATACGCGCATGACCTTGCTCTCCTTGTTGACCTCAAAACCACACCGTCTCCAAACCATGCTCACCGCGACCCTCGCCACCGCCATCGCCAGCAGTGGAGGCAACGGTGCCCTGCAGACAAGACCAAGAGAAGGGTGGACGGTTTGGCATTTCAAGCCAGTGCCACGTAGCAGGCGGGGAAGTTGGCGGGCAGAGGGGTGGCTGGCTGAGCGTGCAGGCAGCCGGCAGGTAGGTGGGCAGGTGGGCTGGAGGAGGCAGAGGCGCCGGCCAGCCAAAGGGTGAGCAGGACGGCAGGCAAGAGGGCAGGCAAGAGGGCTTGTCAATGAGCCGGTGGGCAGGCCTCAGGGTTGGCCCCCTGTCCCCCAAGCTGGCTGTCTGGCAACGGGACAAGCAGGCGAGCGGGAGGGTGGGCAGGCCGCCGGGATCCAGGAGGGCGGGCAGGGGTCGTCTTCTCACCTTGGTGACCGGATCGGTGACGATAGGGGCGGTGTCGGTAGTGGCGGCGCCGGTAGTGCCGGCGGTGGTAGTGGTGGTGTCGGTAGTGGTGTCATCCTCAGCGGTCTGGCTGCCTGCAGTGGGTGACAACGGTAGGTGGAAGAGAGAGTGAGCAGCGCGAATCAGTGGACGTAATGCAACCTGGGAGTGGCCGAGTACTGCTAGCTGCCCCGTGCCTGCTCTAATTCACCACCTTACCTCTGTGGGAATTCCTGGCCAAAGCCCCACAACAATTGCAACAGGGTCTGCTGCCGGGTGCCCCCGGCAGAAGTCATCTGGCCCTGTGCCAAGGTAGGGACAACATGGCCCCTGCCGCCTCCGCCCCTCTACTTCCCGGTGCACCGTGCAAGTCACAACTGCCTGCCGCCTGCTCCCCTGCCTTCCCCAGGCGGAACTGGCAGCTGGTCCGGCCCACCCACAGACCCATGCCCCATCCACTTTGGCTGCCCCACCCACCGGTGTCGGAGGGGGTGGTGTCAGTTCCCTCTTCCCCGTGCAACTGGCGGGCCAGGGCGCCTGCAACAGGACGGCCGAAGGGTACAAGTGTTCAGTGGGTAATAACGGGGCAGGGCACTGGCGTGGTGAGGTGGACAGCTCCATCTTTCCTGCCGGGGGCTGCATCTACAGAAGCATGGCGGCAGAGGGGCACAAGGGCTTGGGTCGAGTGTCGGAGGGCAGCGCGTCAACGGGGGGGTGCGCCCGGGTCAGGCCGAGCGGGCAGCGCCAGGTGGGCATGCCTGGGGTGAGGGCGGGGCACAATGGGGGTGTTAGAAACTGGCAGCATCTATGAGGGAAGATGGGTTACAGCAGAGAGGGGACCCAGATTACAGAGGGTGGGGAGGCGGGGAGGCACAGCTGGTGTGTGGGCGGGAGCGGCGGGAGGAGGGCGGGGCTGGGCGCAGCTCGAGGCTCCTCGTCCGCGGCTGCAGCCATGCCGGGAGTGGAACGCTTTGAGCACATCGTACCGAGTGGGGGTGGTTTGGAGGGAATAGGAGCACAGTGGGCGCCGGGCCGACCGTCCGAGGGCCGGACGCGGCAAGCGCGACGCGTTGCCACAACCCCAACGAGGATCGACACTTTACCGCCCGCACCCAAGCGTTCCGGCACTGCCTACTGTCGAGCCTTTTCTACTGTCGAGCCTTTTCCAGGCAAGATCGGGCGATGCACCGTCTTTCCCACTCTCACATGCCGTGGCCAGCGCCAGCAGCAATATAAACAGGGCGCGCTTCATGGCTTCTGGTGGAACACGTCTTCTTTGGGTTTATGCCTTCAGGTTTGGAACAAAGGGCGAGGACTTTGGGTCTTGGAACGGGGAGGCAGGTTTCTGAAGAGGCTGCGTGTACCACGTGCTGATGCGACTGCTGCGCCTGGGTTTGCTTAGCCTCAACAATCTGATGGCTTGTGTGCGGGGGGGCAGCGTGTGAGGAGGCAACGTGCACCGCAACGAGCACACAAGAAGGGGGCGGGGCAGTGCTGCAACGCCCCGCCGCGCCGGCGCCCTGACGAGGTGGCCGTCTCCGCTTGTCGGTGCTTCAAGCCTTGAACTGACCCGAGGTGCTGGGGCTGCCAGCCAGGCTGGGTGCGCCTGCCTGTGTTTGTGCCGCACACAGATGCACACCAAGCCCCACAACAACACACCTTTCCTTGCTTGCCCGTCCCGGTCATCTGCAAACCCCTGTGGGCGCCGTGTGCCCCTGCTTTGCGTGTCGGTGGCAAGGGAGTCCCTAATGCAAACGCAAGTGACATTGGCAATCCAAACTACCGTGGACGGGGGATGCATCGCCCCTGCTCTGCCAAGGGGGGAGGCAAGCACAGCAGCTTGCAAGGTTGGAAGGGGGATCCTCAGGCAAAGGGGGATCCTCGGGCGATGGGATAGGATCCTTGGGTGGTCCCTGCCCTCCCCGCAGACTCTCGGTGGCTTCTCGGTGGCTTCTCGGTGGCTGTTTGCGGTCATGGTGGCTTCTCGGTGGCTTCTCGGTGGCTCGCGCCCCGAGAAGCGCCCCGAGAAGCCACCGGGCGGCCCCACCTGCTCGCTGTGGAGTGTGCTGGAGCTGCAGCCTTCCCGCCCAGAAGCCCCAGCTCTCGCCCCCAGAACCACCAATTTCCTTTACAAATGAACGGAGTGAGGCCCATGTGAACACCCAAGCCAAAAAGAAAGGAAGGATGCATCTCGGCTCAACAGGTGTTGCAGCGTGGAGATGGTGGCGTGGCAGGCAAAGGGGAGGCAAGCACAGTGGCTTGCACGAATGGAACGGTGTTCATCCAAAAAGTGTGTTGACGTCGGGAGGTTACAGGTGCAAGGGGTGGGGGAGGAGGGGGGGGCATAGGTGGTTGAGCGGTGAGTGGGGATGAACGTACAATTGGATTAGGCTTCAGTGGGACGAGGATTGTTTGAATGGGCGGCGGTGTGAATGAATGTTCGGGGTGGGTTCAGGGGGTTCAGGGGGCAAATGCGTGAGAGTTAATGTACCTATATAGGATGGATCAAACGAGACTACGAGGTTGTGTGCAGTCAGGGGTTGCGGTGTGTGTGGGGTGGCTTACGCCCAAGCTTGGGCAGGGATCTGGTTTGGGGGGTGGCGTGTGAGGGGGCGGGCAGGGGCGCTTTGAGTTCACTGCAAATCTCCCCTTTATAGTCGCGCTAGTATTGGCCTGTTCATGAGCGGGCGTGTGTGTCCTGCTGGCCTCGGTTGCTGTTGCAAGGGCTGCTGGTCAGGCAGAAAGGGGGCTTTTGCTGGGCTGGTGTTGCCCGCGCCCTACTTCCGCCCTTCTTGCCATAGGTGCATGCGGAAGCACTGGCGGCAGCACTGGCCCGGGCAGGGGCGGCTCGCTTGCCTCCGCCCTTGCCGTGGCGCTGGGGCAGGCGGTGCCAGTGGCGGCGTCGCAGGGGGAGGGGAACTGGCAGGGGGGCGGGATCTCGCATGGGGTGGGGCAGACGCAGGTGAAGCGCTGCAAAACAGGGAGCAGGGGGGAAGGGAAGGACCCGGACAGGGTTGGAGGCGCAGGCTTGAGCGACGGGGCAGCGGCACGCCACGGCCTTCCGGCACAGAGCAGTGTGGGGACCACGGCGCGGCAGCAGGGGCTGGCCACCGAGAACCGAGCACAGCGCAGCGCAGCGCAGCGCAGCGCAGCACAGCACAGCACACCGCACCGCACCGCACCGCACCAGAAGGCGGGACCCGCGGCGACAAGGCGCACCCACAGGCCACCCCACATGTGTCCCTTGTGGTCCGCTGGCAGCCAGCCGCTGCTGCATCGCAGCTGCCAGGCGGTGCCCCTGCTGCTGGTGGGCGCGTGTTGCACACCCTTCTGCAGCGAGCGACAATGCTGGCTTGTCCCGTCTCATGCCCCGACTCATGCATGCACCATCGAGCTTTACAACTTGGCGAGGAGAGAGGCCCTTGTGAAAACCCAAGTCATGAGCAATCTTAGTACTGGCAGTTTCGAATCGACCAGAAGATGCATTTCAGCTCAACAAGTGCTGCCGCGTGCAGGGGAGTGGCGTGGCAGGGCAGGCAAGGGGGGAGGCAAGCACTCTGCTTGCACGGTTGGAAGAGGGTTCATCAGGGAATCGGGGTGTGTGGAGTGTGGAGGTGAGAGGGTGTGGAGATGACTGGGGCCAGCCGCATGCTTCATGGGGGCCAATGGAGTGAGGGAATGGGTTGGTGAGTGGTGAGCAGTGATCAATGGGGT
>JTEE01000035.1:260787-294719 GCA_002896455.3 Chlorella sp. ArM0029B | reverse complement strand
GGGGGTGTTTGTACGCGTGAAGAGGTTATCAACTAATAGGGGTGATATCAATCGGGGAGGGGGGATCTGTGAATCAGGGGTTATTATTAATCAAAGGGGAGATGGCTTGTGGGCTGCGAAGAAGCCCAGGTTGCCGGTGTTCGTGTGTGTGAGCTAAACAGGGCAAGGCAGGGTGGGCAGGGGCGCTCTCCAGTTCTCTGGGGAGCGCTCACTTTTTGAGTTTGGGTTTGGACCCAATTGTGGCCGTGTGTGCGTGTGTGCGAACACACTGCCGGCTACAGCCAGGAAGGCGGGATGCTTGCTTTGCATGCCTTCTGCCTGCGACGCCTGCTGCCGGCGACACAGGGCGGTACACAGGGCCGCCGCTTGCGGGGGTGCTCACAGGCCGCGCAACTTCTCCACCTCGCACACGGGCATCTCGAACTTGCAGGGGTAGGGCTGGCAGGGGTCCGGGATCTCGCAGGGGGTGGGGCAGACGCAGGTGTGGTGCTGCACCGCATGGAGCGGGGAGGGGGGGGAGCAGAGTGGGGCGAGGTAAGAGGGGTGGGCTTGGGCACGGGCAGGTGATGGGGCAGGTGCATGGGGTGAAGGGCCGCCCAGGACTCAAGGGCGGGAGACGGAGAGGCACGGGGGAGCAAGCGGGCGGCAGCTGGACAGAAGAAAGTGGTGTGCTGGTTCATCAGCAGATGCATAGCACACAGCTTGCTCTTCAAAGCCATATTATGTAATCTTTGCTCGACCCCAACGGGGAATTGTTCATGCCTGGTTCAGCCCCCCACCACCCCTGCCCGCTGCCTCCTCTACCCACCTTTCCGTCGGTGTAGGTGGGCGGCGGGTAGGAAGACAGGGTGTACGTCTTCTCCACCTGCTGGACCTCAGCCTTGGTGCTGCAGAGGAGGGGATGGGCAGGAGATTGGGGGGCATGGACGTAAGAACAGGTGTTTACGGGCAGGGGAGGGGAGGGGCGTGGGCAGCAGGAACACTTGCACAGGTGACTGAGAGAGCAGGAGACGGAGGCCAGCGGACTGCAGAGCTCACTCGCCAGCCCACAGTTCTGCTGTGGGTCAGGACCTGACGGGCAGAGCGGTTTTGGCGCAGGCAGGGGGCGTGCGTGGTGGGTGGGCACCACAAGAGCCCTGGCAACTGGCCGCTATATAAAGCATCTGGCTGTGGGCGCGCAGGCTTTGCATGGGTGGGTGTGGTATGTGCGTCAGCAGCGGCGGCAGCAGAAGGCATGTCAGCAGCAGGACAGCCAGGCAGGGGGCACGGTCGGCGCGGTGTGATGCTGAGGCAAGCACGCAGCAGGCATGCAGGCAGCAGCCGGAACTCGGGTGCTCACCCAAACCACTTGTGTTTGCCGGGCACGACGACCTGCTCCAGAACAATGACCTGCAGGCAAGGTGAAGGGAGGGCAAGGTGAGGGGTGTGGGGCGGAGGCAGGATGCAGGCTGATGAGCGGGCACACTGGTAAGAAGAGAGGTCGTGTGTGCTGCCAGGTGCCGTGCACCAGGCAAGTCAAAGCAAGGTGCACTTGCTGCCTCGCCTGCAACTCTGGCCAGGGAAACCCAGAACAAGAGTAATAAGAAGAAAAAGAAGGAGAAGAACACGCACTCGGGCGTGGCTGGAGGAAACCTGCTGAAGTAACTAGTCTAGTCTAGTTGTGCTGAAGTAACTTGGGATACCCACCCCTCTGTGTATGTGGCTCACACGTCCCTCCCTCTTCTCACCTTGCACACAGTGACACATTTGCCGTAGGGGTCGAACTCGATGGGCAGGGGGCAGCAGGACTCCAGGACGGCGCCCTCACACTCGGGGACCTGTGGGGCGGGAGGTGGGCAGGGAGGGAGGGAGGGGGGCGAGCAGCAGCACGCAGGGAGAGGTAAGACAAAGGCGCCGCTTGTGAGCAATCCCCCGACGCAACTGGGCACCCAGGACAGAGGCCTCTCTGCCAGGTTTGGCAGTTCTTAGCTCAGCCAGCATGGGCACAACTTGCACAAACTTGCGCACCTTGCCGCTACCGCCAGCAGGCTCCCGAGCGCCCGAGGCGTCTCGCCACAACAAAACCCGCACAGCCCTGCACACCCACCTGTCATCCTCCACACAATGCCCTCAGCCCGCCCAGCCCGCCCACCTTTTGCCTACAAGAAACCACCAAACCATCAAACCACAGTGTGCCGTCCCCACCCACCACCTCCTCCTCCTCCAGTGCAGCCTCCAGAGGGCCCGACCCCTGTCAACATGAATCCAGGCAGCCTTGAGGGCCCACCCGCCTCTCGTCCGCTTCACGCTAGCCACACCCACCTCACCCCGCAACCCAATGTAATCAATGTAAACCCAAGCAGCATGGCCACACCACCCCACCCCACCCACCTCCCATCCGCGTCACAGCAACCTTCTCCGGGGCGGCAATCTCGATCGCGACCTCTGGCACCACAACCTTCTTCGGGGACTCCTTGCAGTGCTTGCCGTGGTACTTGCACCACCAGCTGGCAGGGTGCTTCTTGCCGCCGTCGTAGTCGGGGTGCTCGTAGTACTCGCCGTCGTAGTCGGGGTGCTCGTAGTAGTCGGGGTCGCGCTCCTCGTAGTAGTCGGGGTCGTGGTGCTGTCCGGGGTAGTCGTGCTGGCCGCCGCCTGATAGCAAGAGGGTGGGGGATGGGGAGAGAGGGGGTAAGCAACGAGACAACGGTGCCAGCATGCGGAGCGGATGGGAAGACGCCGCTTTGCATGGTGGAGGATGGTGGCGGCTGGGGTGAGGGGGGCAGGGTGAGGGGGTCATGTGCACCAGAGCAATGTGCGCGGGCAGCCAGCCGCCTGTTGGGCTGGTTACGTGGGTCCGAGGTGGGACAGGTGGCGGGCAGGGCGGCGCATTCATGGGTTCATGGAGGGGGAAGAGGGCCTGGACGACGCCTGCTTGAGCAAAAGGTGAGGCAGCTGAGAGCAGAATCTCCTGGGAGACGGGGGTTGAGTGAGGTGCGCGGGTTTGGGAGGTTGGGAGGAGCATGCAGGTGCCGGTTAAATGCTGTACGGCTTGACCACACTCGAGGGCAGGGCCACAGTGCCGCTGGCAGCAGGCCAGGAGACGAGCCAAGTAGCCTGCTGAGCACGCCTTCCACATGTGAGTCGCTTACCGGCACCGACAACATGGTCGACTTTGTCATACTGCAGGGAGAAGGCACATCAGGGATTTTAAGGAGTCGGGCAAGTGCTGTGCGCGTGAAGTGCTGCGACAGCGGAGAGCAGATGCTTTACCGCCCTAAATCCAGTGCAGGCAGAGTGGTCATACACCTACTATGAGGGCACCAGGGCGGGCGACAGGACAGGGGCGAACACAGCAAGCTGAACGGGACGCCCTAAATCCAGTGCAGGCAGAGTGGTCATACACCTACTATGAGGGCACCAGGGCGGGCGACAGGACAGGGGCGAACACAGCAAGCTGAACGGGACACAGGCAAGTTCCAGCGCGCGGGTTCCTCACCGGCGGGTGGTACACAGGTACGACAGTTTCTGTAGAGGCACAGGGGGCAGGGGGTGGCAGGGAGGCGGGGATGGGCTAGTAGAAAAGACGAAAGTAGCAGTTGCTGGGTGATGGCCTGGCGGCGTCACAGCCTGTGGGCG
The DNA here is from genome assembly GCA_002896455.3 of Chlorella sp. ArM0029B. Lineage (NCBI taxonomy): Eukaryota > Viridiplantae > Chlorophyta > Trebouxiophyceae > Chlorellales > Chlorellaceae > Chlorella > Chlorella sp. ArM0029B. The sequence continues at coordinate 291,104 of JTEE01000035.1, read as the reverse complement.
AAGGCGATGGCCTTGCCAGAGGCGGGGCTGCCTGCAGAAGGAGGAGCAGGGGGGAGGGGCTGGGGAGGCGTAGTCTGAGGCAGGTGCAGAGGGGCGCCTCGACGCAGGAGAAGGGCGTGGGGTTCAGGGCTCCGTGTAGCACCTGCGAGAGGGAGGGGCAGGAAGGAGGGCGTGCCCTAGGTGCTGGGATGCATTGAGACAGGGAGGGGCAGTTGCGGGCTGGCAATCTGGCGGCGTCACAACCGGCGCCGGAGGCAACTGTGGTGTGGCAAACACCCAGGCGTGCATGGACACCCACCCTCATTGCCCACCCACACGGACCTTCCACCTCACCTGTCACTTTGGTCTTCACCTTGTCGACTGTGGCCTTCACCTTGTCGACTTTGTCAGCGACCTGAGCTGTAATGCCTGTGCAGGCAATGGGGGCAGCATGCAACAGGGAGGCAGGGGTGTGAGAGATGGAAGGGGAATGGCGACAACAGTTGTGGGGTGATGGCCTGGCGGCGTCACAGCCTGTGGGCAAAGGCGATGGCCTTGCCAGAGGCGGGGCTTGTCTGCCGAAGGAGAAACAGGGGGGAGGGACCCGGGAGGCGTGAGGCAGGTGCAGAGGGGCGCCTCGAGGCAGGGCAAAGGGTGTGGGGTTCAGGGCTCCGTGTACCGCCTGCAGAGGGAGGGCGTGCCAGCATGCTGGGATGGAAGGGGGTCGGAAGCTGCAATTGCGGGCGCGCGTCACAATGGCGCCGGGAGGCAACTGTGGTGCAACAAGCACCCAGGCGTGCATGGCCCCCCACCCACATGGTCTGCCCACCCACACGACCCGCCCACCTCACCTTCCGCTTTGGTCTCCACTTCGGCCACCACATCTCCGTTGAGAAGCTGGCGGGCCAGCGCGCCTGCGGCATGGGCACAGTGCCAGATAGAAGTGCGCAAGTGTGAGAGGCAGAGGGAGGTGAGCTGGAAGTGGTCGGTCGAGACAGTGCAGTTAGCGGAGCAGGGAGGCAGGCCCTGACAGGAGAGGTTCCAGGTAAGAGGTTAGCGGTACTTGCGTGCACTGGGAGCGCTCGGTGGTGGACCTGGGGAAGTGAGGAAGGTACACAGTCAGATGGGAGATGCAGGTGGTCACACACCAATGACCCAACAACACAGCAAATCTGCTTGAGACGACCAGGGGGAAGGAAGGAAGGAGATTCAGGTGAAGAAAGGGAGGGCAGAAGCCCGGGGTGGCGCATGGAGCCGCCGGCGCATTTGGAACGCTCGCGGGGAACACAGTCAGATGGCACGGGCGGTATGTACAACCACCAAAGACCCAACAACACAGCGATTCTGCTCGAGACTTCCAGGGGGGAGGAGACTCAGGTGAAGAAAGGGAGGGCAGAAGCCAGGGGTGGCGCATGGAGCAGCCAGCGGGTAGGGCGGGCCTGACGGCGGCAGCGGCGGCAGCGGCGGCACAACAGCACGCCCGAACCGGGCCATGCAAGTCAGAATAGGACGCGACGCATGGCTGGGAGGGGCGCAGGAGCATTCTGGCAGTCTGTGCAACTGTGCAACGCCGCCCAAACGTTAACGCGTCGACCCAAACGCGTAGAGCCTCCAATCCTCGGGGCCGGGCGGCCCGTTACCGCTGGAACCACATCAGAAAGCCCCGGCACGCATTCCTATGCCCTCACTGCGCCATTTCAAGGAAGACTACGCAGGGGGCTGCCCGGGGCAGCTCGCACCCCGCGCCTCGAGGCCTCACCTGTGGCGGCCAGGCCCAGCAGCAGGACCAACGCGGAAGTCCTCATGGTGGATGGACTTGGCGTATGTGTGCCTGGAGGCGGGAGAGGACAAACAGATGGGGTTCGCGGCGGCGAGCTGGTGTGAGGCCAGGAGCGCATGCTGCGCGCGCTGTGCCTGGGACTGCTCCATGCATGGCGGCCCACACCCGTTGGTCGCCGCTCCCAACGCTGGTGGTCCGATCCGTCGTTGTCAGATGGGGCGTTTCACGGGGCAAAGAAACGGAGCGGAACCAAGACGGAGGAGGCCGGGCCTTGTGGCGGCTGCCGCCCGCTCGGGAAGCTATGCGGGCGCCCCGCCCCCGGCCAAGCGCCTCGCCTGCCCGCCGCCAGACGGCAGGCTTGGGGTGTGATGCAGGGTGTGCATTGAGGGCTGGGGCTTGTCGGGCTCTTGCAACTGTTCCTAATCTAAACATACACCCTCTCTGAAGTTGACTGGCCGGTATAACAGACGGGGGCGCGGCAAGGGCCAAGCGCTGGATGCGTCCGGCAGGCGAGGCGCGCTTCTCAGCCCTTAGGTTGCTTGTACATGCATCGGCAGTATCAGCAAGGAGCACTCAGGCGCGCGGCGCCTGCTCTGGACACCGGATCTTGGGACATACAGGGGACGCCCGTATGTTGTGCTGCAGCGGGCCAAGTGTGCCTGCCTGCCCCCAGTGCTCCCCTGCCCTGCACTCACCCGTGAGGGAAGCTCCCCGTCCTCCGCAGCGTGTCGGTACCACCGTGACGCACCACCGCAGAGTGACGCACGATTGCCATGTGGTCGGGCAGGGCGGTACTACCAGTACTACCAGAAGTGGCAAACCGGTAGTGTGTGTGGGCCAGCTGCTCTCTGCGGAAGACCCTTCCCGCTGGCTCCGGCTGCGGGCCGCAGTGGGAGGTCACCTCTCTGCCCAGCTTCAGCGCTGACGCGGCCCACACCTTTGCCCAGGCTTCCGGGACACGCAGCTGCAGCCATGCATTGTGACAGGGGCTGAATCACAGCCAGTACGTGCTGGTGGGCAGGATACGGCTGCCGCAGCGACACCACGGACTCCCAGTCCTTGCAGACTGGGAGTCGGACTCCCAGTCTGCAAGCAGCGCACGCGCCGTGTTGCCATTGTATTCGCACTGCCCCTGCCGACATCCTTTCATGTGCCGCGCCAAGTCAGCGCCAATCTAGATCTGCTGGGGTGGCAGGAGGCAGGGATTGGGTTGCAGGCAGGCAGGGCAATCTGCTTGTCCCGGGCAAGCGTAGCTCAGAGTGCCTGCCCGCCTCCCTCCCCACTGCTGGCCCCTCTCCCATCTCCAAAGGAGCGGCACCCTAGCCTAGTCTACACCTTACAGCCTTTGTCATCCCTGCAAGAGGATTGAACTTCTGGACGAATCAATCCCTGAGAGGCTGACGAGGCATGCAGCACAAGGCGCCCCCCTCCTCCCTCGCCTGAGAGGCCAGCGGCAGCAGCAGCATTTTGGTGACGCTGTCTGCAGTGTTGTCCACACCATGCAGCACCTCCACGGCGCAGCCGCTAGTACCTACATCGTGCAGGGGTGGCCGCACCATGCCAGCACCAAACTGCAGAGCGACTTCTTGGTGGCGATGGCACCAGACCCGCCCGCCTGCTGTACCGCCACCAACGTTTCTGGCTGCCTCAGCCAGGCCTGCAGCAGGCGACCGTTCAGCACTGCCTTGCCTTGTTTGCATTGTGCACTGTGCAGTTCTGCGCAGCCCTCTGCATCAGCCGCCGCTGCAGCTGCATGCGCTCCAGCGTGCGGGTGACTGGGGCAGGCTCACTGCTGTCGGTGGCACCGTGCGGTGTGGCCGCCACCCCGCGGTCAGCCTGTCCCAAGCTCTGCCTCGCACCACAGGCTCTTCTGCTTGCTCCCTGGGCCGCAGTGGCCTGCCCCTTGAGGGAGGCTAACATGTCGGCTGTGGGGATGCAGCGGGCGGCAGTGGCAGGCAGTGCCGCCAACCACCTAACAGTGGTGACGCAGGCTGCTGTCTATTGCTCAAAGAGCGCCAGCAGCAGTGGCGCGCCCTGGCCAAAACGCGCCTTCAACAAAGAAGCCGGCTGGCCACTGTAGCAGGGGTGCAAAAGCTTTGCAGGTGGTGGGCAGCCAGACGCAGAGCAGCACCCAGACAACAGCTGACTGTCTGTTGCTGCTGCGTGTGCTGCTGCCAGCTGGGCTGGAAGCCCAGCACCAGGCTGCCTGGGGGTGCAGCCGCCAGCCAGGGACAGCTGCGGTCGCTGCGTGGCCCACCCGCCTGCTGTAGTGGCTGCCACCAGCAGTGCACCCGCCGGCTGAGTGCGTCCCGGCACGCTGCTGCTGCGCGCCTTTGCCCACGGTCCAGGGGGACGCCTCTTGGGTGCTAGCAGGCGGCGAAGAGTAGACAGCGGTAGCTCTGCCAGCGGGCGGCAGCACAGCCAGCGGTTGCGCGGCCGCCCCGTGTGCTGCTGCCGCATCGGCAGGCGGGACCGGTGCTGCTGCCCAGCCTGCTGCTGCTGCCCAGCCTGCTGCTGCCCATGCTGCCGGCGCGGTCGCTGCCGCTGTTGCTGCATCAAAATCGGCATCAGCCATGAGGGCGGCAGGGTTGTGTCTCGTGGCATGCTGATGCGCTCAGCGGCTGCAGCCTCGCCGCTGATGATCAAGGCTTGCCGCGCGGCGGCGCGGCACCTCCAGCGGTCTGCAACCCCACCCGCTGCACCCACACAGCATGCCAGGAGTATTATAAACATAGTGGCAGTGCTGCCGAATGCACACAAAGCAGCTGCTGGTGCCACGACACGCAGGCGGGTGCTGGCTGCAGGCGGACGCTGGCGGTGCCGGCGATCACTGTCGACATGCCGCCAATGCGGCCCCCAGGCTCCCCCTTCTTGCTCGTCTCCGTCACCGTTTCCGTAAAGCTCAGCGGTGCGCCCCGCTGCCCCGGCGGACCTTTTTCCACTGAACACACGGAACTTGGGCACAGGCGGTGTTGCGGGAGGCAGCACCGGCCGACAGGGACCGGGTAGGGGTGACTATGATAATCTGTGCCAAAAGCGCCAGGGGACCACTTTAAACAGATTTCAATTCGTCCGAAAACCTGGGGCGAGACTGCTGGGGGGCAATTTGCCGGCGGCAAGTGGTGGGCTCCCGCCACGTGGTGCACCGCCCTCGGCCACTGCTGTCAACCCTGCCTGCCAATGCCTCCCGCCTTCACCCGTTGTCCTTCTGCGGTCTTCGACTTTGCACATCAAAAGGCAGGGTGCGCACCCAGGATCACTCCGGATCCCACAAACAGCACAGGTCGGTCGGCCGCACCCACCAACCGTCAGACAACTGTTACGGTACATTCACCACGCTATGCTTTTACATGTTCAATCGGGGCCCAGGCACAAATAGTAATCAGGCACACTGTTAAGGGTTCCGATGTGTGTGTGTGTGTGTGTGTGTGTGTGTGTGTGTGTGTGTGTGTGGGGGGGGGGGGGGGGGGGGGCAGCTGTGAATGCGCCTCGCGCACATCCACAACAGGGGAAGGGATTGCAGGCAGCAAGGGTTCTGGGGTGTCAGGGGTGTGGCAGGCACAGTGGCGTGCCGTCGGACGCGTCAAAAGATGGGTGGGTTCATCAGTGGTTGGGTGGGTTCAGGGTTCAGGGGATCGGGGGTTATGCGCAATCGACACCTCAAAAGGACTCGCATGGGCGACCACCCTTGCGAGGCAGGGTCGGCCCAGGACGGATCAGGCGAGGAGATCGTCAGTGGGAGGGCTAAACAACTGGGCGCCGGGTTGGGGGCAGGCACGGGGACAGGGTGCATGCATGCAGGGTAGGGCAGGGCTGGCGCTCTTCTGAGTCACCAGAGCCCTCCCCGGGCCGGATCTGTGCATGGGGAGTGCAGGAGGCGCCTGCCTGGGGAGTGCAGGAGGCACCGCCGCTGTGGTGTGATCATGCACACACCTTGCGCTATGCCCGCTACAAGACTTCTGCCAGGGAGGCAGGTTGCTGCGGGGGGCAGCAAGGTGCGCCAAACACACCTGCCGTGCCAGACGGCTCACTTGCCGTAATCGCCGCAGGAGGGCATCTCAACGGTGCACGGGTAGGGGCTGCAGGGCGACGGCATCTCGCAGGCAGTGGGGCACACGCAGGCAAAGGACTGCGCAGAAGAAGTGGAGGGGGCGTGCTCCGATTGCGGGTTAGTGAACCGGGTGCGGTTTCCAAAGGCAGGGACAGATAGGGCTGCCCCGCATGACCACCGCCATGTTGGCATGATGTGGCGGAGGTCGGCACAGCATGGGACAGCACGGCACAGCACGGCACAGCATGGCAACTGTGCTGTTGTGGCACAACACTGCGCGGCAGCAGGGCCACACACGGTCACTCCAAAGGCCCCTCAATGCATTTCTCAGCCCCATGCCTCCCTAGGGCACCTCCCACGCTCCCCCCTCCCAGCCCCACACCTCGTGCCTAGCCCAAACTAATCCTGGCCCCACACCTCGTCCTTAGCCCAACCTAATCCTGTGAGCTGCCTCCCTGCACAGCCCACCCACCGCTCCATCGGTGTAGACAGGCGGGGGGTAGGAGGCCAGGAACAGCTTCTTCACCACCTCCTTCGCAACCACCTTCTTGCTGCGGAGGGAGATATAGGGATGGAAGGGCAACCCGGGGGGTGAGAGGCTGAGTGGCGAGGCTTCATGGAGGCAGGAGAAGAGCTTTTGCGCTGCTGTCTACGCTTCAGCTTCGCAGGCTTGTGCGGGCTGAGAGAGGACGCGCAGAGTGCAGAACAAGGATGTGTCTAACCTGTCGTCTTGCACAACTCGCCTTAACGCGTGTAACTACTGTATAAGGATGAGCCCCCTTATAATCGCCGCACATGTGGGCAAGTATGTGGCCACAACCAGACCAGGCCAACCTCCCAGCAGCAGCCCACTCACGGGTACCAGGGGTGGATGGGCACGGCCACCTTCTCCACAATCTGTCGTGCAGGGCAGGGGAAGGGTGGCATGGGGACGGTGAGGGCAGATGTTACACCGGCAGACTGTGGGAACGCCGTGGCGAGGGAGTGTAGAGTGGGCGGGCAGAGGAGAAGAGTGCCACCCAGCGCTCAGCACAGGGCGACTCGAATGGTGCACAGTCGGGCACAAGGACGGCACATCTACGCCGCAGCTCCTGTCTACTCGCCTGCCCCCCTGCCTTCCCTTGCAGATTGGGGCCCTCGCTTTCCCCGTCAACATAGCCCCGCCCAACACAAATGCAAATTAGGCCCCTCCCTTTCTCCGTCAACATTCCCCCGCCCAACACAGCCCTGAGGGGCATACCTCGTGAGGCCACAAGACGCGTGCCAATCACACGTTACCCTGCCCTCACCTTGCAGGTGCTTGCCGCCTTGCCATAGTAGTCGTACTGGATGGGCAGGTAGCAGCAGGAGGCGAGGACGGCGCCGTCGCAGACCGGATACTGCGTGGCGGAGCAGGGCAGGGAAGGGGCAGGGGGGACGCGTGGGTGGGTTTAAGAAACTTGATGTGCAATGGGCCAGAAAGCTTGGTGGGGAGGGGGCAGTGGGACATGAGGACAGCACCAGCACAGCCGGGCACCTGTGGTGTGGAGGCAGGGCAGGCTGTGGGCGTGGTGGGATGAGTTGGTTCAGCCCACCCCATTCCGTTGCAGCGCTCCCCTCAGCACGGCCCATGCCCCAGCCCACACCACCCCAGCTCAGCAGGGGCACCGGCAGCACACCCCAAGCGCGCCCCCTGTGGAACACCGCACCCCCAGAGCCTCCCCACATCCTCACCTTCTCCTCGGGCTTGGCCACCACCACCACTGCAGGCTTGGCCACCACCACAGGCTTGGGCTTCACGACGACGACAGGCTTGGGCTTCACGACGACGGGGACCACCTTCACCTTCTTCTTGCCATGGTCGTAGTGACCACCTGTTTCAAAGGGTGGGGGTGAGGAGGGCCGGGGGTCAGCAGGGGTGTGGGCGAAAGTGACAGCTGAGGTGTGTGCGTCACCGGTACCCCCCGGCGTGCCCCTGGTGGCAGAGGGCTGTGCGCGTCGTATGGGCACGCATAGCAGATCGGAAAGAGGCTCGGACAATGGCAGCGGTTGGTGCAGGGATGCGCAGAGATGTTGAGCCCGAACCGCCCCGTACACAAGGCGGCACACAAGGCGGCATGAACGCATCCCGTACACACCGCATGAACCCATCCCGTACACAAGGCGGCACACAAGGCGGCACACACGGACAAGGGCGGAAGATGCACGCTGAGGGATCCAGAGGCATGCATGCTTCTGCTCAGTTTGCATGGCCCAGCGTGGGCGGGCGACCCCAACACAGGGCGACCCCAACACCCGCCGCCCCCGCTTGCTCCCCCCCCGCCCACTCACCCCAAGTCTCGAGGTCACGGGCGATAGCGGCTGCACGACAGGGGCCAAACAAAGTGGCGGAAAACTTTGTGTCGTTAGATAAGAAGGGTAGAGGGGATTAAGGGCCTAATGGTGCTGTCCAAAGGCGGCTGCATGCAAGGCTCTCGAGTTGCCCTCCGCGTGTGGCCCACCCCGCCACGGCGGCCCGCCGGACACCACTCCTTCCCTTTCCCGGCCTCAGAGAGGCATATCCAAGGCGAAGTGCGGGCGGGGCGGCGCCCCGGGTGGCCCCACCAGCCCGCCTCACCTGAAGCAGCCACGGCCAGCAGCAGGAGCAGCAGGGCGCCCTTCATGGTGCTCTTTCTCGTCGGCAGACACGGAAGGACTCGAACAATGGCGGACAGGGAGAACTGGGTGGCCGAGAGGCGTGTGCACGTTCAAGTACCAGGATGCTGAGCGTGCTGAGCTTGCAGCTGAGCGGGCGCCCGGGACAGGGGACCCGCCCGCCGCCAGCCCTAGCAAAAGCTCAGCGCCTGCTGGCTGCTCTAGGATCCATACCTCAGTTGGGTCATCCGGGTGTGCATGCATTTACAAATGCATTCGTTTGTGGAGGAGGACCTGCATGAAGGCGCCCCCCTGCGGGAGCTTCCTGTAGTGGAGAAGTGCGGCAGGCACCCCCCTTGGAGCAAGAGTGTTCCTGTTGCATTCACGATTCACAGTTCGTCGTCAGATACCGTTGTGGTGGCAAAGCTGGGATGCGTAACAGGCCGCTACATGCGGCGCAGCAGGACGGCAGAAACTGGCGGCCATGCAGAGGGGGTGCAGCAGGCAGCGGGCAGCTGGTTTACTGGGGCACCGTGACTGGGAGTGCCCGGCACGTCAGTCTCGAGTTGCCTTACACTAACCTCAATTCGTCTCACAAGAAGTGCAGTGTGCATCTAGCAACCACCATTTGTTGAACTTCCGGGAGCATACAACTAAGCGCTAAAGGGCAGAGGGGTGCATTGTGTGTTGTGTGCTGCGCATGATGCGCCCGTGCTGCCCGCTGTGCAGTATCCCGCCCTCTGGCCAGCCAGGGCATCACTTGCATGGGGTCAGCATCCCGCTTTCGACCCTGTAACTTGCAAATCTCAGGCTGTCTCTGACGGTAGCAGCACCTGCAGAGCCAGGCAGGGCCAAAGCGCTGGAATTGATGGGGTCAGATATGGAATGAGTGCTCGCCCCAGGCCGCATTCCATCTGCCCCATGGGCCCCAGCGTGGCACGGGGTTATAGTGCCCGACTTTTGCAGAGCCAACACATGTCCAGGCAGTGGCCTCCTTCCGGACTTAAGTGCAACTGTGGATGTGGCTGTGGCTGGGGCTGGGGCAGCAGGCAGCTTGCCTGGTCGATGATGTGGACAAGGTTGGGGCAGTCCGGCACCCGAAGGTCGACGGACTGGATGCGAGCGGGACGGCCTTCGGCGCTGCTTGGCACGATGAGAATGGAGCCGCCCCCGTCACGCTCAACCTGCATGAGAGGGAGAGGGTCGGATTGTGGGTCCAAGGCACGGGTGCGGGCAGTAAATGGCAATGCGGGCAGTGGGTGGCAGTGCGGGCAGTGGGTGGCTGGCAGCGGAAGCTGCCTGCTCTTGTGCAGTGATGAGCGCTGAGGGGCGGCACCAGCACAAAGGGATGGGTGTCGAGGTTGTCACGCAGGGATGGGGGATGGGGGCCACAGCCAGGGATGGCAGGGATGAAGGGCAGGGATGGCGGGGATGGGGGATAGCTGTGCTAACAAGGATGAAGGCTTTGCAATCAGAGGATGCTACAGCAGACGCTCCAGTAGCCCGGCGGGAGATCGCCCGGCGCGGCGCCTTGCGGCGCAAGACTGTTTGCCCTGCCCCGGCTCTTGAAAAGTCAAGTGGGCTGCTGCCGCCGCGCGCTTTAGCGAGGACGGCCGGTGGCTGCAAGCTTTGCGCCGGCGGCAGGAGACCCCGGGCCCAGCCGGTGGCCTTCCTGGTCCTAAATCAGAGCTGTGACAGCCGAGAAAGCGACAGCGGGCTGAGCAGCAGTTGGCCCCTTGTACATCCTGTACCTCAGCCAACAATGAAATGGCGGAAAGCGACTGCCTTTATGCTTTCAAAAGTCTCAGAGTTCTACATGCTTATCACCAGCTCTACGTGCAGGCCGTAAGGCCAGCTGCTCAACTGGCCTCCTTTCGGCCAGCGGCTTGAGCGCGCTGCTCTTGAGGCCACATGTCAGCATTTCTGCGGCTCGGAACCTAACGGCGGGCACAGCGCCGCGGGCGCTTGCAGAAGGATACGTGCTGGGGCAGGGATAAGCAGCGGCAGGGATGCGCAGGATGGATGGCGGCAGGGCGGGATGGGGATGGCTGGGGCCGCCGCCCCTGTACAACCTCCACACTGGCACGTATCCTAGGGTGGGATAGGGGGTCCGTGCCACCCCTCAAATGAGCGCTGGCTGCTTCGTCCCTCACAGAGACTGCTGGAGAACGTGCATGCACTGGCACGCCTCCAGGTAAAGAAAGGTGGTGCTAGCACGGGCCTCTTGCCGAAGAAAGGTGGTGCGGCGGGACAGGGGTGCGGCAGCTGGACTGGCACACATGCTGTGTGCCTGGCTACTCCCGAACTCTGCATAAGCCTCGTGCACACACACACACACACAACCACACGCGCACCGTCAGGACTTCTCCTTCCAGCAGCGTGGGCAGCTCCACGCCATCTGTCAGTTGCTCAGCCAGCCAGGTGCCTGGCACAAAGTGGTTGCGGAGGATCTGCGGTGCAGGGAGAGGAGGAGGCACGGTGAGGACGGGTGGGCAGGCACCCTGCCGGGCAGCAACCATGTGATGCAGCGTGTTGCCGCTGCTGGGTCCCCAAGAATTTGAGATGCAGCTAATCGACTGTTTGATTGCAACTCTGTTAGCAGGCGGCCACACATGCTGCCCCCGCCGGTGTGCCCACTATCTTTGTCGCAAGTTCCGTTGCGGGTAAACAGATGTACAGCACACAAAAGCAAAAGCCCAAAGAGACGACGCAGGCACCGGGAGCAGGAATTCCTTGTCGCTCAGAAGCTCGGTAGACGTCATGTTGAGAGCCTCAGCTGCCCGCTGGAACGCCTCATTGCTTGGAGCGAAGAAGGTGAAGGGCGCGGGGGGCGGGGAGGCCAGCAGGCCCGTTGCCTGCAGGGGCGGGCGCAGCACATGAGAGAGAAGGGAGAAGGGGGGATGCTGAGTGTGATATGCAGTTACAGCAGCCCTAGTAATGGTGTTCCTCAGCATATGTGCAGTGACTGGCTGAGATGCGCGGCGACCTGCTTCCCTTCCCATTGGCAGACTCACAATGCCTGCCGCTGCGACGGTGGAGAGCTCGGGCGTGCCAAGCGCCAGCGGCGCCAAACAGTCCTGTGCCCGCGCTGCAGTACAGTGAACCCTAGACAGTATCGCGTTATCCGCGCCAGAAAACAGTATAGCTCACTGCAGCAGCTCAGCAGGGGTCCGGGCCCGCGGTTTTCTCACCGCTGTGCAGTGTGCACGCCAAAGCCAAAGCAGTCAGCAGGGCTGCCGAAGCGGCTGCTGAGCGACCGCTGCGCCTTGAAAACATCCTTGCACCACTTGCGCAACCTTGTGTTGGATGGAGGGAGTGCCGAGACGCCGCAAACCTGGATGCAAAGCAGATTTCCACAGGTGGGCGCGCGCGCGCGTGCGCGCGGTAGCTTTCGCGAGGATAGCCCCTCCGAGGACGGAGCGTGCCGATCGCGGGCTATAGACACGGTCTCGCGAGAGTTTACGCCGGGTGCAAGGCAAAGCAAGTGATGCAGCTGCCGCTGACGTTGTCGCTGCCGCCGACGCTGTCGCCGCCGCCTGCACACGCTGGCAGGTGGCCAGCCTGCACGGGCAGCAACTAGCTCTGCTGATAACCCACCTGTATCTTTTAGGTCTTTGTTACATGCACAGGCAATCAGGCTGCTATGGGAAACACAGTTTCACCCGGTGCAATTTAACATGTAGCCAGAACGGACCCCACAAGTGCACATGCTGCACTTGATTGCTGGTCCACACCGTACAGCGAGGGGGCCGGTTGAGGAAGTGGTACAAACAGTGGTCACGGCTTCAACATGGTCCATGTCACGGGTGCACTGCTCAGCTGTGCTTGCCCGGCCGAGGTGCTGATGTGCTGCTGCTGCATCCACTCCGGCAGGTGCCCTTCCAGCTCCCCCCAACCAGGCAGGTTTAGGAAGCGCCATGTCAGCGGCCGAGAGTGCAGCGGGCACCCGGCTGCTAGAAGATGAGCGCCGCCCTCCCACAATCCACGCACCGTCCACATGCGCTTGTCCCACACCCAGGCCTCCTTTTCGGGGGCTCTCCCACTGCCCCTTGTCGTTGCAGGCACTTGCTGCGTGCTGGCTTGCCGTTCTGCACACCAGGAAGGGCACAGGGACCGCGGAGGTGCTCAGGGCAGGATGGAGTGGGCAGGCACTGCTCTGCATGCAAGTGCAAGCAACAGGCACACCGGTGTGCTGTGCCCGCTGGGCCATGGACACAGTGCCGGCGGCCTGGCAACCTCCGGCGGAAGCACACGGCAGCGGGGCCGCCAGGGACGCACTAAACACAAATTGCAATTCGTCAGAGAACGTGGGGAAACACAAATTACAATTCATCAGAGAACGTGGGGCGAGGCCGCTGGGGGCAACCATTTGCATTCGGCGGCAAGTGGTGGGCTCCCGCCACCGCCCTCCGCCACTGCTGTCAACCCTTCCTGCCAATGACTCCCCCCTTAACCGGTTGTCCTTCTGCGGTCTTCTATTTTAAACATCAAAATCATCAAAAGGCAGGAAGAACCGAGGATCTAGGCCCCAGAAACAGCATGTGGGGTTGTCCAGGAACAAGCCGCACCCAGGAACAAGCCGCACCCACCACAACCCTCAGCTCTCAGACAATTGTTACGGTACGTTCACCACGCTATACTTTTACATGTTGAATCGGGGCCCAGGTAGCCCAGTACAAATAGTAATCAGGCATATTCTTAGGGGTTCCGGTGTGTGTGGGGAGGCAACAGCTGTGCACGCGCCTCGCGCACATCCACAACAAAGTTTGCAGCGCAGCGGGGGAAGGGGTTTGCAGGCAAGGGTTCTGGGGCCGTGGATGCTGCTGGGGTGTGGCAGGCGCAGCGGCTTGCCGTCGGACGCGTCAAAACAGGGGGGGGTCATCAGCGGTCGGGCATCTGGGTGGGTTCAGGGCATCGGGGGTTGTGGGCAATCGAGACCTCGAAGGACTTGCATGGGCAGTCACCCTTGCGAGGCAGGGTCGGCCCAGGACGGATCAGGCGAGCAGATCATCAATGGAGGGCTAAACAACTGGGCGCCGGACTGGGGGACAGGCACGGGGACACGATGCATGCAGGGCAGGGCAGGGCAGGGCAGGGCTGGCGCTCTTCTGAGTCACCAGAGCCCTCCCCGGGCCGGATCTGTGCATGGGGAGTGCAGGAGGCACCTGCCTGGGGAGTGCAGGAGGCACCTGCCTGGGGAGTGCAGGAGGCACCGCCGCTGTGGTGTGATCAAGCACACACCTAGTGCCATCCCGCAACAGACAGGGAGGCAGGTCGCTGCGGGGGGCAGCAAGGTGCGCCAAAGTCACACCTGCCGAGCCAGCGGGCTCACTTGCCGTATCCGGTGGGGCACACGCAGGCAAAGGCCTGCGAAGGAGAAGTGGAGGGGGCATGCTCGGTTTGCTGGCTGGTGAACCGGGCAAGGGTTCTAAAGGCAGAGACAGACAGGGCTGCCCCGCATGATTACCGACATGTTGGCAGAATGTGGTGGACGTTGGCACAGCACGGCACAGCACGACACAGCATGGCAACTGTGCTGTCGTGGCACAGCAGTGCGCAGCAGCATGGCCACACACGGTCACTCCACCATCTCCCGCCCTGCCCCGCTCAAAAGCCCGCCCAATGCATTTCTCATCTCCACACCTCCCCAAAGCACCTCCCACGCTCCCCCTTCCCGCCCCACACCTCATCCTTAGCCCAACCTAATCCTGTGAGCTGCCTCCCTGCACAGCCCGCCCACCTTTCCGTCAGTGTAGACAGGCGGGGGGTAGGAGGCCAGGAACAGCTTCTTCACCACCTCCTTCACAACCACCTTCTTGCTGCGGAGGGGAGACAAAGGGATGGCAGGGCAGAGAGGGGGGTGAGAGGATAAGCGCGAGGCTTCCGGGAGGCAGGAGAAGAGCTTTTGCGCGGCTTTCTACGCTTCAGCTTCGCAGGCTTGTGCAGGCTGAGAGAGGCTGAGAGAGTGCAGAACAAGGATGTGTCTAACCTGTCGTCTTGCACAACTCGCTGTACCGCTTGTAACTACTGCATAAGGATGAGCCCCCTTATAATGGCCGTACATTTGGGCATGTATGTGGCTTAACCAGACCAGGCCAACCTCCCAGCAGCAGCCCACTCACGGGTACCAGGGGTGGATCGGCACGGCCACCTTCTCCACAATCTGTCAAGCAGGGGAGGGTTGGGGTGGCATGGTGAGGGTGAGGAAAGATGTTACAACGGCAGACTGTGAGAACGCCGGTGCGATGGAGTGTCAGTGGGAGGGCAGAGGTGAGAAGCGTGCCAGCCAGCGCTCAGCGCAGCTGCAGGGCGATTCGAATGGTGCACAGTCGGGCACAAGGACGGCACATCTACGCCGCAGCTCCCGCCAGCGCGCCTGCCCCCCTGCCTTCCCTTGCAGATTGGGGCCCTTGCTTTCCCCGTCAGCATAGCCCCGCCCAACACAGCCCCGAGGGGCATACCTCGTGAGGCCACAAGACGCCTGCCAATCACACGTTACCCTGCCCTCACCTTGCAGGTGCTTGCCGCCTTGCCATAGTGGTCGTACTGGATGGGCAGGTAGCAGCAGGAGGCGAGGACAGCGCCGTCGCAGACCGGATACTGCGTGGCGGAGCAGGGCAGGGAAGGGGCAGGGGGGACGCGTGGGTGGACATTGAAAACGTGATGTGCAATGGGCTGGAAAGCTTGACGAGAAGGGGGCAGTGGGACGCGATGACGGCACCAGCACAGACAGGCACCTGTGGTGTGGAGGCAGGGCAGGGCGTGGGTGTTGGTGGGATGAGTTGGTTCAGCCCACCCCATTCCGTTGCAGCGCTCCCCTCGGCACGGCCCATGCCCCAGCCCACACCACCCCAGCTCAGCAGGGGCACCGGCAGCACACCCCAGCGCGACCCCAATGCACCCCCAGAGCCCCCACCACACATTCACCTTCTGCTCGGGCTTGGCCACCACCACCACCGCAGGCTTGGGCTTCACGACGACAACAGGCTTGGGCTTCACGACGACGACAGGCTTGGGCTTCACGACGACGGGGACCACCTTCACCTTCTTCTTGCCGTGGTGGCCTGTGTCAAAGGGTGGGGTGGGGAGGGTCGGGGGTCAGCAGGTGTGTGGGCGAAAGTGACAGCTGAGGTGTGTGCGCCCCTGGCAGAAGAGGACTGTGCGCGTCAAATGGGCACGCATAGCGGGCCGGAAAGAGGCATGGACAAAGGCAGCTGTTGGTGCTGGGAGGGAAGCGCCGCATGAACCCTCAAAGGCCACCCTATCCCGCACATGAGGCGGCACACGAGGCGGCACCCACGCAAAAGGGCGGTGGACGCACGCTGAGGGGGCCAGGCTCCTCAGCTGTTTGCTCCTGTTGCTGTTTGCTCCTGTTGCTCTGCTCAGTTTGCATGGCCCAACGTGGGCGGGCCCAAAGAAGGCACCAGGGTGACCCCAACACAGGGTGGCCCCACACCCTGTCGCCGCCCCGCTTACACCCCCCTGTCCACTCACCCTCGGAAGTCTGGAGGTCACGGGCGATAGCGGCTGCACGCCAGGGGCCAAATAAAGTGCAGGCAAACTTTGTGTGGTTAGATAAGAAGGCTAGAGGGGATTGGGGGCTGTCCAAAGGCGGCTTCATGCATGCCGCGTAGCCCTCCGCGTTTGGCCCACCCCGGCATGGCGGCCCGCCGGACACCACTCCTTCCCTTTTCCGGCCTCAGAGAGGCCTGTCCAAGGCGAAGTGCGGGCGGGGCGGCGCCCCCCGGGTGGCCCCACCAGCCCGCCTCACCTGAAGCAGCCAGGGCCAGCAGCAGGAGCAGCAGGGCGCCCTTCATGGTGCTCTTTCTCGTCGGCAGACACGGAAGGACTCGAACAATGGCGCAGGGAGAACTGGGTGGCCGAGAGGCGTGCGTTCAAGTACCAGGATGCTGAGCGTGCTGAGCTTGTAGCTGAGCGGGCGCCCGGGACAAGGGACCCCGCCCGCCGCCAGCCCTAGCAAAAGCCCCTCAAGAGCAGCGCCTGCTGGCTGCTCTAGGATCCACACCTCAGTTGGTTCCTCCAGGTGTGCATTCTGCTACAAAGTTTGTGGAGGAGGGACCTAATATATGTGGAGGAGGGACCTGCATGAAGGCGCCCCTGCGAGAGCTTCCTGTACGGGAGGAAGTGCGGCAGACACCCCCCTCGGATAAAGATTGCTCCTGTTGCATTCACGATTCACAGTTCGTCAGATACCGCTGTGCTGGCAAACTGGAATGCATAACCGGCCGCTATAGGCGGCGCAGCACCTGCCCCACATGCATTTCCCATGACCGGTGCTTCCCCCTCGCCCGAGAGGCAGCCCCTGCCCGACGCGCACACGCCCTGCAGTGCCCGACCCGCACCTGCTTGCCTCAATCACCCCAACAAATCTCCTGTCGCGTGAGACCTAATCGGCTCCATAGACGTTAAATATAATTTGATTTTGATTTTTGCACTGCCCTCACTGCCCTGCTCCCATAGAAAGCGTGTCACGCTTTCTGTTCACCTGGAATCCTCTACACCACCCTACGCACACAGTTCACAGACCTCTTCCCACCCTCCATCTCCACACCCACGGCCTGGCTGGCGCAGCCTGCCAGTGCCCGCATCGCACATTTCCTTTTCCTTTGCTACAAACTACATTCTGACACACTCATCCCCCACCCTGTCCCTTGAGACCTTGCTGCCTCTCCCTGGACTTGAAATCTAATTCATTGATTGATTGATTGATTGAGAGAGACGGCAGCAACTGGCGGCCATGCAGAGGGGGCGCAGTGACTTAGGCAGCCGGCTTGTTGGGACGCAGTGACTTCAAGTGCCCTGCGTGCACGTCAGTCTTGATTTCTTACACTACGCTCAATTCGTCGCACACACGTGCAATGCACAAACTCAAACCCTGTAGCCAGAACATGTATCCAGAACATGTAGCCAGAACGGACCCCACAAGTGCACATGCCGCACGTGATTGCTGGTCCACACCGCCTGCACCACCGTACAGCGGGCGGAAGGTAGAGGAAGGGGGTGGAGGACGGGCAGCCCGGGCCGCCGCATAGAAGGGGAGGCCTTAAAGCATCAGCAGTCCGACAGTCTTCGACCCCCTACAAACATTGGTCACGGCTTCAACATGGTCCATGTCACGGGTGCACTGCTCAGCTGTGCTTGCCCGGCAGTGGTGCTGATGTGCTGCTGCTGCATCCGCTCCGGCAGGTGCCCTTCCAGCTCCCCCCAACCAGGCAGGTTATCTGCCGCCTCATTCACACGCCTGCAGGGGCAGCAGAGGGGGCAGCGGTTCAGGGGCACAGCGCCTCGAGGTGTGGGGCCAACCAACCCTTGACTCAACCTCCCATTGCTGTTTGGATGCCACGTACGTGCATGCACAGTGCACCCGTGAGTGACTGTACAGCCTGGCCGTACCTCACGAGCTCAACCAGCACCTCATGCTTTGGGCAGTTCTCGGGAGGCATGGGGTAGTTGCTCGGAGGATAGCTTGTCTGCAGCAAGGGACAGCACGGGGTGAAGGTGAGTGCCAGTGCTGGGCACATGCCTGCTGGTCCCTGGCTCAGCACGCAGCCTGTGTCGAGCCTGTGCTGCGCCCGCTGCCCATGCTGTGCCGTGCTGCCTGCCTGCTGGCCACTTCGTGACAACAGCCGTGCTTCCGGCGAGACTGCCCAGCCGTGACATGGCAGCTCCAGCCTGCACACGCTCGATGACGCACAGCCCAGCAGAGAGGCCAGCGGGCACCCGGCTGCTATAAGATGAGCGTCGCCCACCCACAGCCCACGCACCGTCCACATGCGCTTGTCCCACACCCAGGCTCCCTTGTCTGAGCTCTCCCACTGCCCATTGTCGTTGCAGGCACTTGCATACGTGTCGTGTATCATGTGTGCTGGCTTGCCTTTCTGCATGCCAGGAAGGCACAGGGACCGCAGAGGTGGTCAGGAGTGTGTGGGCAGCGCTGCACGCAAGTGCAAGCAAACAGGCACACCCGTGTGCTGTGCCCGCTGGGCCTGGCCGCGTCCGGCTGGAGCACACGGCAGCGCTTCCCTTATTTGGTAGGCTTGTAAGAGAGCCTGGCACAGCATCTGGGCACAGCAGCCGGTCACAACGGCCAGGCAAGGCAGCCAGACACAGCGCCCCGGCACAGCAGCCTGGCACGGCAGCCCGCACATCAACCGGGCACAGCAGCCTGGCACAGCAGCCCGCCGCTTGGTTCACCTCGGCAATGAGCGAGGCATGGTAGGGCGGGTGCAGCTGCATGTCTGGGTGGAGTGAGTGCAGGATGGGCTGCTCCTGGGCGGTGGCGCAGGCCAGGCTGTAAGAATACCTGCGGTGGGCGGGTGGGGGGCATGTGAACAGGGCTTCGGGGTACCGCCGATCTCTCCCCATTATGAGAAGTACCTGCACTGCAGGGCCAGAGTGGAAAAATACCAGGGTGCAAGGTAGGGTTGCGGGGTGCGGGAGTGGTGTGCGAGCACAGTGGTGGGCAAGCACAGTCGACTGAAACCTTCATGTGCTTGTCTAAAGGCAGGGTTGCGGGGTTCCGGGGTGGTGGGCGCGGCGGGAACTTGCTCTGCAACCCCCACCCAGTCGGCCTAAAAGGGGGCACGAGCACAGTCAAAGCTCCCATGTGCTTGTGCAAAGTCTGCCAAACGCAGCTGACATATGCTTGGACTTGCCACAAAACAAGGTTCTGCCATGCCCACCCTCCAAATGGGTGTGCCGTTGCCTCAGAGCCATGCACGGATGCACTCTCTGCAGGGGCGTACTGGGCTGCTGTGCGTGCTGCTGTGCTGCTGCTGTGCGTGCTGTCAGGTGCATGCAGGCATGCCTGCCGTTGGTGAGGCAAGGACCACGCACAACGTAAGCAGGCCTGCATTCTCCCGAGCCCAACCTTCCCTCTTGGCAGGCAGGGAGTTGACGAGGCACTGCCAGCTGGCACCCGTGCTCACTTGTCCAGGATCCAGCCCAGCTGCTCTGCAGCTTCTTTGTCATCTACCATTGCCAGGGTCAGGTTGAACCAGGTGCCGACTACTGCCGCCAGCTGGTCCCTGTGTACTTGGGAGGGGCTGCTGCCTGCGCAGGTAAAGGAAGAGCGGGGGCAGGGCAGCGGGAGTCAGAGGCGTACAGGGAGGGTCAGGTTGGCAGCCATTCTGGCTCTTGTGCTTTTGAGTGGCAACGCGTTGTGGGGGGGCAGGAACGGGAAGGGGGAAGGCGGGCAGAGGAAGGGTGCAGCAGCGCTGGAGCATGCTGGAAAGCTGAGCGCATCATGCCTGTCGTGCAGCTGCAGTGCATCCCTCACTGCCGGGAGTTTCTAGGCATGCAACGCCCCAGCAACCGTCCAGCTTTTGGTGTTATTGGGTCGCCGGAGCAGGCCGCCTGCTGCACATCACTGGGCTGCCATGCTTTGCCAGGCTGTCACCTGGTGGGCAAAATAATGGGCTCACCGATGGGGAGGATGGCATCGATGGGCACCTGCCTGGGTGCAAACCGCTGCAAGATGTGCCCCACCTTTGATGGTTCCAGGTAGCTGTACTGTTTGCTTTTTTCTTTTTTCTTTTCAATTCAATCAATTACATCAAGTACTGGTAACCCGCAGGCCTGGCAGCGCGGTGAGGCAACAGCAGGGTGGGTGGTGGGTTGTGGTGAGGGGCTGGGCCCAGAAGCGACAGCAAGCGAAGATGGCAGGCTGTACATCATGAAAGGCTCTACGTATTGACCACTTTGGCGGCAGCACACTGCAGTGCCGCGACAGGCTCTCTTCGTAGCTGCCGGCGCAGTTTGCGCACCTGTCGGGCGTGGCCCACAGCGGCGGTGCCCTCATGAAGATGTGGTCAGGCTCCCCCAGCCAAATGTAGCTCACTGCAGGCACAGGCAGGGCAAGCTGTGTGAGCATGTTGAAGGGGTGCTGGCGCCAACCTCGCACACATCTCTGCAGGCAGGGAAACCTATAACTGTTGAAAGTGTTTTGACGAAACATGTTTACGGATAGGCACAAACAGTGCAGGCAGGAGGACCTGCAACTTGAGCAAGTGGCTTGGCCGCGCCGGCCCGTTGCTTGCCCGGCTGTGCCAGAAGTGCAGCGGGCACCCACTGCTCTTGGCTGGGCCTGCCACTGCAAGCAGCAGCCAAACACCTCTCATGCCATGGCCCACCTGGGATGGTGTGCATGTGCTTGTCTACCCATTGCTTGAGGGCAAAGGAGCGGGCCAGCACCGCCCAGAGCTGCAGACACGGACGTTGATGGTTGTGCATGGTTGTGACAGTGGAACGCAGGCAGGGAAGCAGAGGCAATGGGACAGCTGTATCAAACGGCTGTTCCATGGAAGGGAGCAGAAGCCTTCATATTGCAGGCAGGCCTGGGGTCCTTTGCCCGCACAGCAACCAACAGACGCGATGCCAAGCTGGCGCCTTGTCTGCCACGGGCTGCCACACACACTGCCCTGCGGCTCACCTTGTTGCCGCTCTGGGGCTCTGACGGCAGGGGCTCCACCAGCACGGTTGGGATTTCTCGCATCCAGGCATCTACCTTGCCGCTGTGTAAGGGGCGGAGGGGTGGCGGGAGATGAGGAGGCACTGTAGAGTACGTAGAGCAAATCGCAGGCAGTTGAGTAAGGGTGCAGGCAAGGGGGCCTGTGAGGCGGAGCAGCAGTGCGTGCCAACGACAGGCAAGCCAGGCAGTAACAATCGCTATGCGCGCTAAAGGGCAGGCTGCCGTGGGCTGCATTAGCCAGGAGCCACCGTGCCCCCTGCCCTCCCCCTCACTCTGGCAGGGCCGTGCCCGATGCCCTCTCTCCCTCAGCCAGGCGACGCCGTGCCCGCTGCCTTCCCCTCCCTCTGGCTGGGCCGCGCCCGCTGCCCTCCCCCTGACCTGTGCAGCAGACGGGTGTAGCCGCCCATGGGGCAGGCCGCGCCTAGCTCCTTCTCGCACTGCTCCTTTGCTTTCTTGTACCAATAGTAGGACTGAAGAAATGTGGGTTGGGCGAGATGAGCGGCCGGGAGATGAGCGGCCGGGACGTCAGGATTTCTGGGCATGTAGGAGGAACTAGTGTAGAACACAGGGCGTAGCTCGTTGACGGACGACCAGCCAGCCTCCGCATGGCACCCCCCTCATTTCTGCAGGCCATCTGCCCTTCTTCCAGCTTGCTCATGCTCATCTGCCCTGCACCCAACTCACCACGCGGGCCTGCCATTCGTTGTAGGTTCCCTCCCCCACAATGCACACAACGTGGTACTTGCTGGCAAAGCTATTGGATGGATGGGGTGTCAGCTCTTGATCACCGCCCTCAAGCCTTGCGTCCTACACAGATGAAGGGGCCGACAAAAGGGTCACATATATACTGCGTCACTTGGTTGATCAAACCGAGCACCATGACTGAATGGAACCCCGTTGGACAGCACCTCGTCATCAGTCCAGCTGGCGTGTTTACCGAGGAGTCACAGGCAGCAGCAACAGGCATGGCGTGGACAGGAGGGCACTCGGAATGCAGGGGTCCTGCGGTGTGGCCAGCTAGCACAAGCAAGCATGCTTGTTGCTAGTGGGGCAACTGCCAGGAGAGAAGTACTTGCCTTCCCGACGTCCTGCAAGGCACTTTCCAGGCCGGCAAACGGCCCCAGTGGGTCACCAGGCACCGAGTCCGGCACTGCATGGCGTGTGCTGTCGCCTTCTGCAGGCCAGCAGTGGGCGGAAGGTTGTCGTAAAGGAAGGAGAAACAAAGACGCCAGTCGGCCTGCCTGCCAATGGTGTGGTGCAGTTGTAACGTGCTGGGTGGCGGCGTTAGGTGCCTGCTGCACTTCTGTCACTGGTGGGGTGCAACGTGCTGGATCTGATGTGAGGTGCCCGCTGCACTTCCGTCACTGTTGGGGTGCAACGTGCTGGGCGGCGAAGTGTGGTGCCCGCTGGAAGAAGAAGAAGAAGAAGAAGAAGAATACGCCCTTAGGTGTGGGTTGAGGAAACCAGCAGAGGTGTGGGTCCCCTTGCGGGCCCCCCCTCCGCGGGCTACCGGTGGTGCCCGCTGCACTTCCGTCTACCCAGCCCCTCCCCTGCCAGCCCTCGCGTGACTACGCCCGCAACGGGCAGTACGATCTGGCAGTACAACCCTTGCCAAGGCAGTAGCCCGGCAAGACACACACACTCCTGGCGCACCTGCTTCAATGTCCTGCTGGCTTCCGAGGATTGCTTTCCGTTGCCTCTGCTGGCCACGCCGAAGGGAGTTGAACAGCACCACAGCCAGCAGCAGCAGGCAGAAGGTGCCCGCTTGCAGGATCCGGCCACGCCTGTGGCGAGCGGTAGCAGCTATCCTGAACCGCTGACGGGTCATGTTGCTGCGGGACAGCAGGAACACGGGCATGGTGCCAGCACGTTAGGAGAGAACAATGTGATTACTTATTGCAGCACATTTGGACTGCCTCTTCGGCTGCCGCCGCCTGCACAGCGTGCCTGCCAGGCTATGCCGCTGCCGCTGCCAGCACTTCTGGGAGCGCTTTTGTGGCCTGGAAACCTCCCTGATGCCTCGGCACTCCGCCAACTTTTCTTTCTGAGCACAACAAGGCCGTGACATCGAGTGCTCACCCTCTGTCAGCTCGACGGAAACCGTGGGAGTCCGCAAGACACCCGGGGCCACCACAGCTCAAGGCCTCTGCACGTCCCCTTGATGTTGTACAGAGACAAAGAAGGACAGGAGTGCCGTGCGCAGCTTGGTGACGAGGCCCCTGCTGTGCGTGCGCCGGGCGCTGGACGTGCCTTTGCTGCACGGCGTGCCACCAATAATTGCACCTCAGACGTGAACGAGGTCGGCGAGCTGCGGGGACCAGTGCTGCGATTGACGGTTCTGTTACTCCTGTCACTCATGTCGCCGTCAAGCCGCTGCGGCGGTGGCCTAGCTGAGGTGCCTCCTCGATTTGCCTCCTCGATTTGCCTGCTGTATGTACATGCGGGGGTTCTTACAGAAGCTGACGATGGCATGCATACATGTTATGAGGGATGCACATACCCAACAGATAGGCAGGCGAGTCTGACAGGTGGTGAGGGGATGGGTGGGTGCACGCCACGAGGCGTGCGTTCAACCGTTTAAGGCAATCGGGGGCGATGCCATATGAGCGCATCGGGGACAGATCAAGGCAGATCAGGTGGGGGCAATAAGCAGGGTCAGGGTTCAAAACTGGGGATCCAAGCAGGGGTCGAGGGGCTCTTCATGGAAAGGCTAACACTGGGCCTAAACTGTACATGCCATGTAGGCGAGTGACACAGGTCTGCTGCTGGGGCTGGCCGGGTCAAGCAGACGCCACGGTCAAGGCAAGGTCCGGGCCCTGCCTGCGACTTGTGTTGTGTCGGTGCTGCATGTCGGGCAGGCAATATTGCACGCATGAAACTGCCGGCCAGGCGGTGCCACGGCTCACTTGCGGCCGTACATGCCGCCGTAGGCGCTGGCGCTGGCGTCGGCGCTGGCACCGTAGGTGGGCTCGGCGCCATAGCAGACGGGCATGTGCATCGTGCATGGGTAGGGCTTGCAGATGGGCGGTGGGGGGGCGCACACGGTGGGGCACACGCACTTAAAGCCCTGCACCAGTGGGGAAGGAGAGGTGCAAACAGATGAAGAAGAAGAAGTTGGCAGCCTGAGGGCCTTTCGGGTTTGGGGAGCCAACAGGAAAGCAAGCCAAAGGGGCCAGTGCGCCACGATAGAAGGGGGCACAGGCAGGCGGAGCCCCTGAGGGCGGTATTAGAATACACACAGGGCAGGAGAGGCTGGTTTGGGCAAATATTGCCGCCCGGTTCAGCCACGCTTGGTGGGGCGCCAACACAGCCAGTCAGCAGGGGTGGGGTAGCTGTGCCAGCGCTGTGCGTCGCTGGGAAGGCAGGCTAGCCCGGACAACTGCCCCACAGCCTTTCCCACACCGCACCACACCGCACACGCTTTGCCTCTGCATCCTGACTGTTCTCTCCTGACACACCCTTACCATCCATTCTACCTCCTGGCCACCCAGGCTTCCCAACCCTCCCACACTGCCCACTCGAGCCCGGGCCCCCCACCCACCGCTCCGTCGGTGTAGGTGGGCGGCGGGTAGGACGACATGTACAGATCCTTCACCACAGGCGTCTTGCTGCAAGTGGAGCAAGGGAGGGTTTGGTGGCGATGGGTAAACACGGAGGGGGCAGAAAGCAAGAATGAAGTAGTTCTCGGCTGCCCAACTTATTCTTGCCGGTAGACAAGCAGGCAGGCAGGCAGGCAGACAGGCGGGTGGGTGGGCAGGCAGGACATGGGTGAGTGGGCAGACCTGCCTCTAGAGGGCGGCGGAGGGAAATCGTTGGTAAATCAAAGAGGGCGGCGTCGCTGCGCCGATGGGCGCAGCGGCAGCAGGGCTGATGTGTCGGCAGCACCCTCAGGCTGGCTATTGTGCACAGCAACAGTGGGAGCGCAGGCGCGGTGCTTACTGATACGAGTAGTCGTAATCCATGATTGTGATCTGCACAGGGAGTGATACATTGGGGGTACCAGGCGGCATGGGTGAAGGGGTGAAGGGTGGGGGGCCAGTGGGGGAATAGGGAGAGGCGAGCATGGGGGAGAGCGAGGGAGGCAGCGGGGGAGCATCCTCGGATGGTGGCGAGGGTGGCGGGGAGGGGCGGAGCAGATGCCCTGATGCATGTGTGGGGGACGGGGAGGGGACGAGGGTGCTGCAAGCACTGGGAGGGAGCAGGGCCCACATTGGCAGAGGGCGTACAAAACCACCCCTGGACACTTGCGACGATGTGCGAGCACCAACGAGCCTCCTTGCTGGGCCTGCTTGCACTCCCAGGGACTTAAACTTCCTCCTGAATCACCAGCCCCACCCGCCCGTTCTCTTCTCACGTCGCATGCATTGATGCCACTACCACGACGGCTACCACTACCTGTCGAGGTGACCAACCCACTGCCTTGCGCCCTCACCTTGCAGATGGTGATGCACTTGCCGTACGGGTCGTATTCGATGGGCATGGGGCAGCAGGTCTTGAGGACAGCGCCCTCGCACACCGGGATCTGCAGGGGGGAGGGGCAGGAGGGGCGGGGAGATGGCGGGATGCGGCACATAGGCAGGGGTGGGGCGAGTGAGGTGTTAGTGCGCAGGGGGAAGCTTGGGGAGCAGCGGGCTCGGTTGCAATGCGTAGGACTAGACATGGCCCAGCACTGACGAGACCAGCACATCGCATCACATCACAGCACGGCACGACATTGCACATCGCAGCGCAGCTCAGCGCAGCACAGCGTAGCACAGCACGGCAGGCCACAGCGCGCTCACCTCCTTCTTCTCAACGGGGATCACCACCACTTTCTTCTTCACAGGGACTACCACAACCTTCTTCTTGACGGGGACTTCCACGGGCACCACCTACGCAGCAAGTGGAGGGACAGAGAGAAAATATGTTACGGGCCCGAAGGGCTGAAGTTGAGGGAGCCGGGCCAGGAGGGATTGCAGGGGCACCTGACAGCTTCCATTAGGACAGATGCCACCCTCAGAACAGCAGGGGCAGGTGTTGCCCTCACAACCAGTGGGACATGGCAGATGCCAGCCTCACAACTACAGAACCGCAGGTGCTACCTTCACAACAACCTTCTTGCGCTTGGGCATCCTCCTCTCCTTGTGGTCGTCGTGGTGGCCGGGCATGTGGTCGTCGGGGCGGTGGTGGTCCGGGCGGTGGTGGTCTGGGGAGGGAGGGGGGAGATGAGGAGATGGGAGTGGGGGAAGGCGGTGCGAGTTGCAGAGGGAGGGGCAGAGGCATCGGGGCGGTAATGGTTGTCGGGGCGGCGGTGTTCTGGGGAGGGACGGGGGGAGAGGGGGAGAGGGGGAAGGCGTCGCAGGTTGCAGAGGGAGGGGTGGAGGCATCACAACAGGAAGCGGTGGTGGGTTGTCCGGAACATGGTATTCTGGGACAGGCGGCCGAGGGAGGGCAGAGGGGAGCCCACGTGGCAGGCCGGGAAGGGGAGTGCGGGCAGACGTGTGGCAAAGGGAGGAGCAGATGCAGGGTCTGAGGGGGAGAAGCAGAGGGAGCCCGAGGGGTAGAGAGGGTGGGGCATGGCTTGAGGCAGAGGCGGCGGTGCAGCCGGGTGCAGCAGCATACTGCTCTGTGGGTCCTTATATGGTGGCCCACACGGCATTCAAACTTGCAGCCACATGCAACACACCCGGTGCCCCACCACACCCAGTGCCCCACTGACCCNCCCACCCAGCTCTCACCTTCGTCGTGTTGGCCACCGCCCGCAAAGGCGGAAGCCATCGCAGCGCTCTGCGGGGCGACAGGTGCAGGGGCGGGACACGGGGGGCTCGGCCTAGTGTGAGTGGCTGAGTTAGTACTGGTGGGTGGGCGCAGCCAGCAGGGGTGCAGCCCCCTCGCTGCCACGACGCCATTCCAAAAGGGGCAGGCAGGGGCACAGGCGGGCAGGCCGGTAGGGGCAGGCGGTGGCTGGCGGCCAGAGAGCGTTGCACGTCTTGCCCCACCCCACAACACGGCACCTGTCTGTGTCACACTTGTTTGCGGAAATCAGATGTAAAGCCCCAAAAAGCAAGCACCCACTTGCCTCGGCTTGGTGGCGGCTGGCCTGGGCCTGGGCCTGGGTCACGACTGCAGCATGCTCACCCCTGGCGCGGGCGCTGGAACTGGCGTCGGCCTCGCTGCCTGCCAGAGGAGCAGCCGGTGAGGGTGGGGAGCCAGGTGTGAGGCAGTTGTGACGAACAGGCAGGGCAAGGCATGGCGTCCAAATTTGGTGCTGGGATGAGCTGGGGAATGCAGGTGGCCTGGTGTGTTTGCTGGTGCCACGACCAGCAAGCGCCTGCGCCCGCAGAGCGCGAGCACAACATGAACCCCACCACTAATTAAGCTTTAAACGACCGGCCATCCGCCTTCTTCACGACCCATTTCCATCACACTCACGGCGAGTCTCCGCACGGGTCCGGGATGACGCCGAAACGTCGGCCTCAGACGAGCTCGAGTGGTGCTGCTGAAGGTGGCAGGCGGCGGCTGCAATACACACGAGGAGACAACAGGGGCACAGTCAGGAGAGCGGGGGCTGTGAGATGCGCTCAGGGGTGGGCACAGGAGGGTTTCGGGGACCTCATACGACGTCCAAGGTGGCCGACCGCGTAAGGGGCATCTGCTGAGATTCTTGATCCTCGGAGGCAGGGGGGCACCCCGCCCCTCTGATTGGGAGCGACCAAGCGGGCCTCAACAGGCCGCCACAGGTGAGGGGCCGCAATGCAGACAAGCCCCTCACCTGTGGCGGCCAGCGCCAGCAGCAGGCACAGCAGGGCGCGCTTCATGGGGATGGGCAGGACTGTTCGTGGCGGCGCCGCTCTGGGGAAATGCAACACTTGCGCTCTGGATCTTGGTTGTTGATCCCAATGGTACTGCTGACCTGGCGTGCTGAGGAGGACAGGAAGCTGCAGGCAGCTGTGGGAAGCTGCTGCCACTTGTCGTATTTCCCATGCAACAATGGCGGGCAACTCAGCGGGCAACTCCGCTGCTCCAGCCACCGCCAACAAGCACTTTGGCCACTCTGTCCCGCTGCCAGGAGTCGGCGAACAAAAACTCCGAACAAAAACTCCGCTGCTCCAGCCACCGCCAACAAGCACTTTGGCCACTCTGTCCCGCTGCCAGGAGTCGGCGAACAACTGCAGCCACACTTGCCAGTGCCTCTGGAAAGAAGCTGCCCCCGAGAGCTTACATAATTGCCGGCACAGTCACAACAGGAAATGTAACTGATTGAACAACACATGTGAAGCAGAGGCAACAACTCTTCTCGGAGGCCGGGCTCGGAGGCCAGGCTCTGCAACGGCACAGTCATCCCCTACTGGCAGCCCCGCTGCTACCCCCGCGCCTCATTATTCTGACGGGCCGCCAACCACCAGCGGACCTTCCAGCTCCGCCCAGCGCGGCAGGTGCTCCGCGGCCTCTTTCACGCGCCTGCAGTGCAGACGGGCGCAAGAGTGAAGTGCTCGAGTGGAGTGGCCAGCCAGGCAAGAGGTTGACCTGCTCGAATGAGATGTCCAGCAAGGATAAAGTGCCAGAGGCTGCGTTCCTGCCTCACATCACCGCTGGGAGGTGCAGCGCATGCAGAGCATGGGGGTTGGTGTGGGGGAGCGCCTCGCAGAGGCAGGTCTGCATCACAGCGCCACCCAGCCGCCCACACCTGCCGTGCTCTGGAAGGCGAGGCCACCCAGACTTGGCTGCGGCCCTCACATGCCATGCAAGCCGAGCAGGCCCAGCAGGCTCAGCTAGACTCATGAGGCCCAACGGAATGGGACCCTGGAGTTGTGCGAAATCACCACAAGTCAGTGCCGCACACAGTCGCCCGGCCCTCGCACCGGACCAGCTCAGACACAACCTCGTGGGCGCAGCTCTCGGGGGGCATTGGGAAGTCGCGAGGGGGGTAGTTGGTCTGAAAGAGAGAGGGTGGGCGGGAATGTGTGTGTGGCTAGGTGTAACGTCAGTGCCGGCAACGGTCATGGGTGGTTCCGAGGCAGGCCCTTGTGAATCAAGGGCTTGCTTTCTGAGGCATGCGAGCGTACGCGCTGGCATATAAGTTCCTGTTTCCTTGAATGGCACGCATGCCCCGGCATCCCTAATCCCTGGCAGGGCTGCAACGAATGCGGGCAGCGGGCGCTGAGCTCAAGCAGGCGATATGGGCAGCATCGAAAGCCCTCTGTTTACTTTGGCGAACCCCCACCCACCATCCACTTGCGCTTGTCCCACACCCAGGTGCCACGATGGTCTGCCGTCATGCCTGTCCCTGCCGTCTCGTTGCAGCCATTGCCGTAGGTGTAATGAATCATGCACCCGGGCTCTCCGTTCTGCAGGCAAGAGCGTATGGGCAGAGAGGAGCAGCGGGTCATTTGCATTGAACTACACTGGGGCGGGCCATTTAGGCGCAGCTTTCTGCAGGAAACAGTACTGCCACTTGCCGGCGCGGAAGGGCACCGCCAAGGCGGTTGGTCGCGGGTGACATTGGCAGCACCACCCACAGCTGTGAAGTTTTGTGCCCTGTTAGCCTGCCGCACCATGCGCGCCCGTCACCGTGATTTATTGATCAAGTGAGTGAGCGTCATGCAAAACAACAACTGCACGGCCACCCTGCTGCACTCACCTCTGCAATGAGCGAGCGTGCGTAGGGCGCGTGCAGCATCATGTCACTGTGCAACGTGTAGTTGAGGGGCTCAGGCAGGCCCAGGCGGATGCAATGGCAAAGGCGTACCTGCAGCCAGAGGGGAGGAGGGGTGCCTTTGAAGGTGTGGTCATGCGCAGCGGTTCAGCCCTGCGACAAGCAGCGTGCAGCGAACAAGCATTGTGCAGCGAGACTGGCGCGACCAGAGTGGGGAGGCGTCAGACGCTCTGTGTGATTCTCTCGCCAGATGCCTGCATCCTGGGCCAGACGCTGCGCCAAGACATAACCAGAGCATACACTGAGAAATGTGTGGGTTGAATGGTTCCAGGGATTTCTCTGGGGTTGAAAAAGCAAACCTTGACCTCCAACTGCAACCCCTAGGTCCTACATGTCGAAACACTCAGAGATTTCGAGGATCCATGCGGAGATCACATGATCACGCCCCTCCCCCAACACACACACACACATAAAACGGCCCCCTCCCTCGCCACGAGTCGCACATATCGAGAATCCATCCGAAGTGCTCCCCAGCCTTGCTGTCGTTCTTCAGTGCCACGCTCATGTTGAACCAGGGCCCCATGAGGGCGGCAAACTGGTCGCGGTGGATTTGGACAGGCGAGTTGCCTGCGCAGGGGGCGGGGGCAGGTGCGGGAGTGGGGTATCGAGGTACTGGGAGAATTGGAGGGCAGCAAGGTGCGCAAGGGGCGGGGGCAGGTCCAGGAGAGGGATGAAGGGAGGGAGGGAGGGACAGGGAGCGTTCAAGGGC
>JTEE01000035.1:240569-260646 GCA_002896455.3 Chlorella sp. ArM0029B | reverse complement strand
CAGAAGGGGGCAAAGGGTCCAGGGGGCACTGCAGCCCCCGGCAGTCGCTGCCTCCAGATGAAGAATAAAACGAGTACGGCCCAAGGGCGTGGTGTTGAGGAACACAACATCAAATCCAGCCAAAGACACCAGTAAACCAACTGCTGCCTCCACCGGCATTGCAATCCTGGTCCCGGCTGCTCTGCCATGGCCAGGGTTTGCAATTCGAGCTGGCGATCAGTGCAGAAGGTGAGCAGGCACCCACCAATGGGGAAGAACGCGTCGATGGGGACCTTGCGGGGGTTGAAGCGGTCGATAATCTGCTTTTGTCCCGGGGGGTCCATGTAGAAGAAATGGTAGGCAGCAGGCCTGGGAAAGAAGGAAAGGGGAAGGGGCGAGAGCAGGCGTGAGGATGTGGCAGGGAATGGGCGCCAGCTGATGGTGGGGGCAGCAGCTGCATAGAATGGTGGACCGACCGCAGGGTGCAATTATCCGCAATCTGACCTCGAGCTCGTTGTAGCAGCCGCAACCTGCTTCGGCTGCAGGCGGGCTGACCAACCCTGACCAGGAGTGAACCAACCTCCGCTGCCTGCCCTGCCCCTGCCTGCCCTACCCTGCCCTGCTGGCACCCTGGCACAGCACCGACGCTTGGCTGCAGCGCACGTTTCGGGCGTGGCCCACAGGGGCGGTGCCCTCAGGAAGATGTGGTCGGGCTCCCCCATCCAAATGTAGCTCTCTGCAGGCACAGACACGCCCAATGGTTGAATTGGTTGGAATGCAGCACCCGGCGTGCCGCTCGTGCCAGACGTGCCCAACAGGCAAGAGGGTAACAGGCATGCACGCAGGCAAGCAGGCAGGCAGGCTGTCAGGCAAGTGGGGGGCTATACCGCCCTATTGCCTGTTACGGCAAGCAAGCGGCACGGTGCTGGCAAGGACGCTGGCAACTTAACACTGCTGTGTGATGCGATCCCGGCTGCACTAGCCTGCTCGGTGCTGCTAGGCCGCCTGCTTTCACCCAACCCATCCTGCCACGCGAGCACACTTGCCTGGGATCCTGGCCAGCATCTGCTCCGCCCACAGCTTCAAGGCGTAGGAGCGGGTGAGCACCACAAAGTGCTGGAGCAAAGAAAGGAAGGAACGAGAAGAAGGCGAGATTTGAGCCCGAGGGCATGGGGCTGGGGAAGCCAACAGGTAGTCAAGCCAATGGGCATGTTTCGAGATTTTCTTTGCGGATAAACAGAGTGTAAGCCAGAAAAATCAGACAGCACAAGTCAGCTACCTAGCCTCCAAGAGGAAGTGGCCCGGACCATCCCTTGGCAGCCGCCTGCAACCCTCAGCAGTTGGTCATGCAGGCGTCAGCAAGCGTACGCCCACACACGCGGTTTCAAAAGCCAAATGCGGTCATCCCCCCTTATGATCCTCAACACACGTGTGTAACATTGCGCATGCATCCTTCCCGGCCAGCACCTCACCCCGGCAATCTCGGCTAACTCTGGCGGAAGTTTAGGAGCCACCACGGTTGGGATCTCTTCCATCCAGGCATCCGGCTTGCCGCTGCACAATCAGGCCCATGGGCAGGCTGGTTGATAAAAAGGTTGATCAAGGCGAACACCGAGCAGAAAGGGGTCCCGCAGAGCGGGGGGGTGGAGCACGTGGGGCGTCGGCGCCGGTTGCCAAAGCGCCCCTGCTGCCGCCAGCCCCATAGCCGGATGTTCTTCTGCAGGCTGTGCCCCTGCTAACTGCAGCCCTTCCCCTGCACACAGGTCTGCTCTTAACCACCACTCCAACCCGTCAGGGGTGTTCTGCTGGTCCAGCCGTCCCAGCAACCCCTCACTCTGGCAGGGCCGTGCCCGCTGCCCTCCCCTTCACTCTTGCAAGGCCATGCCCGCTGCCCTCCCTTTCACTCTGGCAGGGCCGTGCCCGCTGCCCTTCCCTTACTCTGGCAGGGCCGTGCCCGCTGCCCTTCCCTTCACTCTGGCAGGGCCGCGCCCGCTGCCCTCCCCTCACTCTGGCAGGGCCGTGCCCGCTGCCCTTCCCTTCACTCTGGCAGGGCCGTGCCCGCTGCCCTCCCCTCACTCTGGCTGGGCCGTGCCCGCTGCGCTCCCCCTCACCTGTGCAGCAGGCGGGTGTAGCCGCCCATGGGGCAGGCCGCGCCTAGCTCCTTCTCACACTGCTCCTTTGCTTTCTTGTACCAATAGTAGGACTGACGAGCGGTGCAGGGAGGGGGGCGGGGGGGGTTTGAGGACGGGAGAGGGGAGCGGGGAGAGGGGAGGGTGCAAGGGGGCGACAGGGAGCCAGAAGGGCAGCCGAGCACTCAGTGAGCACTCAGTGAGGCTCAACAAGAGCAACAAGCCAGCTGTGCAGCAGGCTCCCTCTATAGAAACCATGTGCTCCCGTGCACCACGTGCCGTGCTCCCCTGCCCACATACCCTCCACAGCACACCTGCCCTACACTGCACTCACCACGCGGACTTGCCACTCGTTGTAGGTTCCCTCCCCCACGGTGCACACGACGTGGTACTTCTCGAGGCTTGGTTTGGGGCTGGGGCTGGGCATTGCAACCACCTGCTCTGGACTCTCAGAATCTCGGGCAGCAACCGCCTTCAGGGGCAGGGCAACAGGCAACAGGCAGATGGAGAAGCAGATCCAGTCAGCTTGTGAGGTTCAAGCACGCAAAGGGTCGGGCTGGACAACGGATAAGCTTCAACAAAGGAGCCAGCACAGCTGCTGCCCCCCGTTTCCAATAGATCCACTACAACAGCGCCGCTGCTACTGCACCGCCAGCTGCTTCCTCCCTAGATACGGTGCATCCTCTGCAGGGCTGTGCCCTGCAACCCTGAGGCTCTACACAGCAGACCCTCCTAGACACCGGAACCCAAACCCACCTGTTGGCGAGGCACCTCGTTGTACCAGGCCGTGCTTACAGCTAGCAGCCTCCCACCCCCCTCTCGTTCTCACATGTTCGTAAGCCACGTGGAGCGCGGCATCGCGGCGTGAAGGATCCACCCTGTTGGCCTTCTGGGACTCCCCTGCCGCCAAGGAAAGGGCTTCGGTGCTCTCTGCAAGCAGAAACGGGCAGGTGGGTAAGGTAAGGGCAGGGCAGGCCTAGGCCAGGGTCCCTCGGCACATTGCACTTACTCGGAAAAACAAGTTTTTGGGGGCCAACACCTGATGTTCCCAACGTTGCACCCAATTTTCAGCCAGCCCCGGCTGACCTTGATCTGCTCTTCTGCTGCTTCCTCTGCTTCATGTCTGCTACCTCCCCTAGTGCACCCTCACCTGTCGCTGCCTGGCTTGCGGAGGGCGCCTGCAGCGGCTGGTGCAAGCCCCCGCGCCCGGGCAGGATGCCGCTTGCCATGAGCGTGACAGCCAGAGCCACCAGCACCAGGCAGCCCATGCCTGCCTTCATGCGGTTGCGACGGGACGCCATGAGGGGCGGGCTGCTTGAGCGGCGCATTGTGGCAATGAGGTTTCCTGAGGGGCTCTCGGGGAGGTGACGTGGTGTGGATAGGGGCAGGCGCCGGGAGGTGGTCCAGCCCTGCACAGGGATGTGAGGTGCAGTTGTGAGTTACGCGGCACAGTGGGAGGTGCTGCCTGCAGCATCTGCTGCAAGCAAGCTTGCTGGTTCCCGGGGGGAGGGGAAGAGGCGCCAGTACAGCCTGTGGCGGCGGCCGCCGCCGCTGCCGCCGCCGCCTGGCAGTAGGCCGCGGGTTGTGGCGCGTCTGCTCACCTCCAGTCACGTGCGAGGTTTGCGAAGTTTCGTGCTGGGGCGCAGGAAGCCGATCGCAGCCCAACGTAGGCCTTGGAGCAGGAGGCGCTGCTCGTGCCGCCGGCCGGTGTGCTCGGCGAGCTCTTTGTTTGAGCACGACGAAGACGAACCCATCCGGTTTAAACAAGCACCAAAGGAAAAGTCGGTCCCGTGCTACGTGCTGTGGCTGATCTCCCTGCGCGCCGGCGCCGGCAGATGTCTGGGAGCGACCAAAACAGCTATTTCGGAAGGCTTCGCATGCAGGCAGCTGCTCTGAGCTCCAATAAGCTGTTGCTGTCACACTTGGACACAGGGACCATCATCCGATCGCTCACTCTTGATGGCAGGTAGCATCTCTGGAGGTGCTGCTGTCTACCTGCAGGCAACTTCCCCACGATGAGTGTGCTCTTCAAAAGTGCTACTTCAACTTGCTCTTGTTACAATCTGGCGGGTGATCAGTTGCGATATAAAGTACATGCAACGTGTGCGGAAGCGACACAGCGGGCACACCCCACGAGCCATAGCACACTGGGTTCCTCGAAGCCAAGAATGCTGACGGCCAGTGCTGCCACCTCAGCATGCTCAGCCGGCGGCTGCATCAGTGATGAGCATCACTTATCCATGCTGCCATCAGGAATGCTGTCCAAGGCATGCATGTCTCCATCCACGTATCTCTTTATGACGGCCTACAGGTTGGGTTGCAAGGCAGGCCATGGCGCTAAAGTCAGTGGTGCTTGAAGCACAAGAAGCTGAGCGGGCACTGCCAGTTTGTCATGGCATGTCGCCAGCTTGCTGCTGCTGTGCACTGTCGGCATGCTGCAGCTGTCCTTCCAACCCGCTCACCTTCATTCTCAGGTCTTTCTCTGGATGGTACTGCATGCAAGCAAGGGGACAGGTGGGGAGCGTGAGGGTGAGGGGGAGGATCCCGTTGGTTTAACAGGCATACACTCTGCGGTTGCCAGTAGGCTGCACTGTGCTGCGCCTACGGTGAACAATTGCTCTTGCCTGCCTGCCTGCCTGCCTGCTCCTGCACGCCGTCCTTTTCCAGAGGACGGCCCAGTTCACCCCCCTGTGCCTCAGAGGCCTGCTACCACTCACGTTCACGTGCACCGACACAGGTGTGTGCTTCTGAAAAAGCGGTTGGTCGTGGCGCAGGTGTTTGAACAGGACTTTCGAATTCATGAAAAGCATAAAGTCGAGCACACGGACCGTCAGCGGCGTCGCCTGCATCGACAACGGGCCAGCCAACGGAACACTGGTCGGAACGGCGGCACTGATTATAAGGGTGGGCAGAGCGACCACGAGCAGCAGGGAGCTTAGCGCAGAGCGGGCTGAGGAGCACAGTACAGCGCAGCCCTGTGCGGCCTGCACAGCACCGCACAGAACCACACAGCATGCACAGCAGCATGCACAGCAGCATGCACAGCAGCATGCACAGCAGCATGCACAACATGGCAGGGACAGGGGCAGGCCAGTAGCCACCTGGCTGCTAGGCAAGCCCTTGAGAGGCGAGGGCCAACCTCTGTCTGCCGAGCAGCAAGAGGCGTGTGCACGGCATGATTGATCCAGCATGATTGGTCGATTCATTGATTGAGCTTACTGTGTAGCCTGGGCGGCTGGGATGCATGATGCACTCGTTCCAAAGAGTCTGAGGGGAGGGGTTGGGTGGGGGCGGGCAGCAGGCACTCACAGTGAGCACGGTGGGCGAGATTCGAACCAGGCAGGGGCAGGCCTAGGGTGGGCTGCTCCCTTCGCACGCCAGCAAGTGGGGGGGGTGGGCAGTGTGCCGGTGTGCAGGATTGGCAGCGCACAGGTAAAAACACAACAACACCCACCCAGCCATGCTGCCAGCTTCGAAGAACTCCTTCCCTCCTCTACTCAGCACGGCCCCCACAGTACCCCCCCGCAGCTGCAACACATCACATGCTGGTCTACTCGAGTCACGACTGCTTTTCCTATCCCTTGAAAGAGGATTACATTTCAGGAAGAGCTAGTTACCGACAGGGTTGGCGAGGCATGCACAGCTGCACATGCTGTTCCTTGCTCTCTCGCTCCTCCCCCACCCACCCCCAAATTCAACTGGTGCCCCTCGACGCCACCTCACTCGAGGGAAACCTCGTGAATAGTTTTACTCCGTGAGCCCTCTTTTCAATGCTGGTCATTGTCAACCCACCCCGGCCAGCCACCACCCTGCCCACCTTCCATGCACACACAAGCAAGCACCCCTGCCCACACCTGGTCCCAAGTCGATTCTGTCTCCACTCTGTGAATAAGAACGGACAACAAATCCACCGCCGCTTGGGTGGGCCTGCAGGCAAGGCAACAGTGGCAGCAAGCAATCAATTCATCATATTGGCATTTACAGCAGCAGCCCCCTTCTGGGCCGCTGTGTGAGCTACGCGGCCCCAGCGCAGGTAGAGTAAGCAGATGTTGGCGACGATTCCCGCCTTGCTCGATTCTACACGTGTACTGCCAGTCACCGCAGGTAAAAGAGGCCGCTGGTTCGTGTCCCTCCCGACCTCATCAAATTGAGGGGGACAAACATACGCAGGCACTGGCAGCCGGCACCGTGCAGCTGGTGACCAGCTGCCGCACACTGGTCAAAGTGCACCCCCCTCCAATTTCCAACTCATACAAACCATCACGTTGGCAAGACACATACTTGTACGCTGCTCACCGCAGATAGAAGAGGCCGCTGTTCAAGTGCATGATCCGGGTGGAGTGGGCATACCTGCCCCAACCCATGACTGGTTCGTCAAACACTTGGCTGTAGCCGTCCGCAGATGCCACGGCAAGATTAAGAAGAAGAGGAAGAAGAAGACGAAGAAGAAGCCCTTCCGCGTGGGTTGAGGAAACCAGCGGAGGTGTGGGTCCCCTAGCGGGCCCTCCCTCCGAGGGCTACCAGGTGCACACGCTTGACCAGGAGCCAACAAGACAGCTTTAGATGTTGGTGCATGGGAAGGCAAAAGCATTGCCGTTGCCGTCTGAAGAGGCGCGGGAATGAGGTGCACGTTTGCCGTCAGATGCACACCGGGGCTGCTTCAATTGTTGGTGCATGAGGAAGGCAAACACACGGCTCGCCCGTCCGGCAGCCGTACAGCACTTGCACACGGGTCAGTGAGATGTGCAATGAACAGTTCGGCTGCTGGTGCATGGGAAGGCAGACAGTTGACGGGCTTGTGGGTGCAGGATGTGAAGGCGGTTTTTGACACAGGGTAGAGCAGGAGGGCAGGCAGGCAGGCAGGCAGGGGGACAAGGCGTGAGGGGCCGCATGTGGGGGGAGCATACGGTAGGTGACTGGTGCCTTTGGCTTGATTTCATGGCAGTTTCTGCCACACCACACCCTCCGGCTGTAATCTTCTTCTTCTTCCTCTGGGGAGAGCACAGCCGGTGCAGGCCCAAGCAGGCTGCTGCCACTGGCACACTCACAGGTTTGTGCTGACACGACGTGTGACCCACACTCAGTCAGTCAGTAGTGTCACTCACAGGCGGATACGTTGTCCCAGCCATCTGTTGAGCCCTCCACGTCGCTGTCGCGGGTCAGGTGGTCAAAGGGGTTTTGCAGATACACAATGTCCACGTCTGAAGGGGGGGAAGGCAGGAATAAGGAGGAGGGGAGGGAGGTGAACACGATTCAGGTGGTGCATATAAGACGGGAGATCGGGATGTATGTTGGGAGCAGGTTGTTGCGTTGTGCCTCTAGTTACAAGAGTGCCGGTGGGGGCTGACTGGACAGCGTCTGAGGCCGCTCTCGCCACAGATGAGTGCAGCGGGAGACGTGGGGATGGGCGGACAGGCAGAGGGGCAAGGCGGGGTGCGAGGCAGGCAGGCAGGCAGGCAGGCAGGCAGGCACCCCCCCGCGGATTCCAGGGCACCTGCAGTCTGCTTGGCGCATCCCACCGCACAGGAAGGCAGTGCGGCATGCGGCATGCAGTGAAGAGCTTAGCAGGGAGCTGTGCACACCAGAGAGCAGGACGGCGTAGCCCAGTTGCAGGAAGCGCTTGAGGATTCCAAACTTGAGGGAGGAGGTGCCGTGGTTGCTGCCCGACGCCTTGCGGGTGGCTGGCATCTGTGGTGGTGTGCCATGATGTGATGCACACGCAGACAAGGGAAATAGGATGTTATCATTAAGATGACAATGATGCCAGCACTTGCTAGCCTGGGATACTGTAGCTGCGGGCAGCCGCGGCAGCCAAAGGCGCAAGAGGAGGAAGGTGCAGGTTTGAGAATGCCCGGGGGGTGATTGGATTGGAGATGGCAGCCCAGTGTCACCGGATGTCCACAGGCCCACCGCAGAATCGGAAAGCGCGAGTGGATGTGGGTTTTACAAGAGCGGTTGCGGGATGTGCCCCCGCGGGATGTGGGCTGGGGAAGAGCCACCCCAGCATGCTCATAGCCCAGCGCACCTCCACATCCATGTACAGGGCTCGTACCCCGTAGCTCTCAGCACGGCTGCGTGTGTCGTTGTCGAGGGCCACCACCATCAAATTCCGCACGCCTGCAGGCAGACGTTAGGAGAGGAGAGGAAGAGGCGAGGAGAGGAGGCCGCACGGGTGAGAACTCAGGTTTGCTGCGCCAGAACCTGCCAGCTTCCTCTCGAAGTAGCCGGCTCCACAGAGTGCAGGCTTGGCAGGCTTGGGCTCCGTGTGAATGACGTGCAAGCCAGGCTCAGTCAGTCTGCAGCTGCTGTGTGCAGCGCTGTGGCGGGGAGTGCGAGTAGCTGCCCGCTGCCCCCGTCTTGCCCCCGTGGGCACAGGGCTGGCGAGCCAAAGAAGAAGGCCACAGCCCGAGGGCGTGGGCTTGTGGGAACCTGCAGGGAATTGAGCCAGAGGCACCGGCCAGCTACCATGGCTGGAGAGCCCAGCCCACCTGCAAGCAGCGCGTTCTCAGCCCACAGCTGCAGCATGCCGCCTGGCTGGGCGATGTTGGAGTTGCTGACCGCCACCATCACCTCTCCGTTGATTGCAACCTGGGTAAGCAGGGCAGGGCAGGGCAGGGCAGGGCAGGGCAGGGCAGAGTGGGAACAGGCAGAGGCGAGGGGGGACTTCCTTGAATGGCGGCAGGAGGGCAGGGGGCCAGGGGTGCATGTGACGGCAAGCAGGGCGGCACGCAGGGCGGCCGACAGGGAGGGTGTTGGCAAAGAGAGGCCCTGAGGCACGCCGCAATCAAGTGGCCAGGAGCATAACCGGGACTTGCAGCCTCCTTTGCAGGTCTGAGGCCACACGCACACAAGAGAGCTGCCCACGCCCCCTTCGCTAAGTGAACACCCAGCCCACCTACCAGCCCACCCACCCATCCACCCGCGCATCCGCCCGTCTCACCTCTCTCAAGAAGGCTGCCAGCTCGGAATGCTGCTGGTCACGCTCTAACGAGGGCTGCCAGGGCGTGTGTGGGTTGGTGGGCCCAGGCAGTGTGCTGACCGACACATCCGCGGCTGCAGCTTCCACAAGCTTTGCCTGCAGTCGAGCCAGGTGCTCCTGAGCTGCATCCCGCTCTGCCCGGGACTCTTCCAGCTGAGCTGCCAGCCAGAGTGCCTCTGCTGCCGTGCCCTCGCTGCTGGCACTGCTGCTGGCACTGCTGCTGGTGGTGCTGTTGGCGGTGGTGCCGCTAACAGGAAGGGGGTGCAGCAGGGCCGTCTGGTGGCAGCCCCGCCTATAGCCTGCCAGGAGGCCCAGCAGCAGACAGGAGACGGCTGTGGTTATGTGTGTCCAGCGGCCCACCTTGTGCGGCGTGCCCCTTGCAACGTACGCCATCCGCTTGATGGGAAGAGCCTCCTGTGAAGCGGGGGAAGGGAGGGTGGGAGCGGGTTCTGGGCAAGCTTTAGTTCACAGTAGTAGGCGCAGCCAGCCTCAGCTGCCGACACACTGGCCCGCCAGCCTGCGCCTGCGCTGTCGCGCCGCTCAAACTTGCCGCCGCTGCAGCTCGCGCCACCTTGTCCTCGTGGTTCATAAGCTTCCTTTGACAGCAGGCAAGTGAACCCGGTCCCCCAACTCACCAAACTCAGTTTGTGCTTCAGACGCGGCAGCTTCGGTGCCTGCGTGCCTTCTCAGCCTATGCTCTGGTCTCACTCGGAAACTGCGTAGACCGCCGAGCTGCAGGCCAGGGGCTTTGAACTGGCCCGTAGGGTGGGGGGGCTAGAGGGATAGAGCAGCCTTCTGCTGCCGGCTCGGGTGCTACCAGCTCACGCCTTGGGCCTGGCGGCGACGGCCTGGCCTGTCACGTGAATCATGCTTGCTCTAGAAATGCAGTTTTCGAGGCTAGAGAGGCCGCGTAGCCTCCTGCCATGGCAGTGGGCTGTGCTCTTGCTGCTGGCTCTAGGAGGGGCCGCTCGGCTGGGTCCAGGGCTTTTGGAGGGCCGGGAGGCCGCGTTTGTGAGTTCAGCAGCCATCGAGCAGCACGCAAGTGACACTGCCGCCCAGAGCAGAAGTGGAGCAGGCTCTCTGCCGGCGCCAGTCGCGGAAGGCGGCGGCAAGACGGCACTGGCAGCGCCGCCGCTTTCCCGGAGCTTAGCTCACTCTTACTCACAGAATGGGACCCTGATCGTCGCCCTGGCCAGCTTCCACTTTCTGGACTTCACTCTGAACTGGGTGCACCACCTGCAGGCAAGCGGCTCGGGCTGCCAGCGGCCTGGCAGCGATGCTGCGTGCCTGCCATACAGTGTGCAATGCCCGGCTGCCGACATCATTTTCGGGCCTGCGTTTCACTCAAGGTGGGCCATCTGCTTCCGACTGTGCTACTAAGATATAACTTCCCTCCCCCTAACTGCAGCTACTCAACATATCGAACTACCTTATTGGTGCCACAGATGCCGAAACCGGCCAGGCAAGTAGTGTTGGCGTCATCTTGGGCAGGCAGAAGTCGAGCAGGCACCCCTGCAGCACACGAACAGGCACATGAAGCTGGGCGGCCAGGCTTGCATGGCGGCACCGCACACCTTGTTCTGTCCCTGCGCTTGCCACTCAACTGGCCGTAGCCTTCACTTTGATTATCATTGCTTGCAGGTGCTTGCAGAGCGTGGCATCCACGTGTTTACGTACTGCAACCACAGCACAGGCACCGGGGACTTAGGGTGGGGCAGCGCTGGCTTCCACCGTCTCGTGACCCAAAAGGTGCGTGCATGCCATCTGGCGGCACACAGTGGCGCATTCAGTAGTGGAGCCGGAAACATGGGGTGCAGGCTTGGGGTCTTTGCTTTCACCACACCAAGACATGTTTGGTGCCAGCGCCTCGGAAGCCAGCTTGGGGTGTGGGAACGCACGCACCGCTCCCTTTCCACGAGTGCTTCCTATTATTGCTTTACGTCCTTCCTTCCTCTCTTCCTTCCTGTAACGCCGTGTCCATCTAGACAGAGATGGCGGTTCCCGGCGCGGCACCAACCCTATTCCCTGCCCTCATCCCGCCTTGCTTGCCTGCCGGCAGATCGGCATCGCCCACACATTCGTGAGCTTCGACTTGGACCTCTGCTTCAGTGATGTGGACACTGTGTGGCTGCAAGGCAAGTGACATGTGTGTGTGTGTGTGTGCGTGTGTATTAGCCTGAGGGGAGGAAGCAAACCTGGCTAAGAGTGAAACGCTGTGCGGGCACTGCACCCCATGCCTACTCAAGTCCGCCTGTGCGCAAGCAGCTGTGCTGCACTGCCTATGTCATGCCCCCCCTTTGCACCCGGCAGATCAGCCTCACACTTTGCGCTCCCCCGCACCCCTGTTTCCTCAACTGCTGCCACGCACAGCCCGTCCCTCCCGCCCCTCCACTTTCCCCTGCAGATCCCATCCCTTTCTTCAACCGCTACCCCGAGGCGGACATCCTTTCCAGCAGTGACGAACTGGAGGCATCAAACACGCCGGGAGATGATGGCCTGGAGCAGCCTGACAGAGCTCTACATGGAGGGCTGAATACAGGTGCGATGCAGCGGAGCTGAGCGGACACCCCCTTTGCTGAGGGGTCCCGCGCTTGTTGACTGGCTTCAGTCTATGGAAAGCTGCGCGGGCTCGAGACAAGCACTGCCGGCAAGCGGCGGCCAGTGGCTGGTTGGGCCGGTCAGAAGCAGCTAGAACCTCAGTGCCCCGCCCACTCCTGCAGCAACATCGTCTCTTGCGACCTGCTGCAGGGTTTTTGTTCTTTCGCCACAGGAGAAGAGAAGAGGCGCTGCAGTTCATCGAGGAGTGGCAGCATGCCATGGAGCAAGAGAACAGCGTGAGTATGTGGGGGAGCTGAGCGGGCACCCCGTGCTGCTGTGCGTGCCCTCCTGACACCTCAGGTGGCTTGCACACTCTGTCTGGTAACCCTGCTTGCCAGCCAAGCAGGGTGCCTCCCACCAGTGTGCCCTCAGGACTGTTCATCGCTGCGCGTGTGTGTATCTGCATACATCCGATAAGTAATTCACTACCATCTCTGATGCAACCCGCTGGCACACCTGCAGACGTGGGAGCAGAGCGAGTTCAATCGGGTGGCTCTGGCAGGCGTCTTCCCCCTGCAGCCCTTGCCCGAGGAACCACGGCTGGTGAGCTCCGCACCCAAGGGGAATTGAGACCAAGCGGCAGGCCCAGACGCTTTGCCAGAACGCCTCAATGCCGAGTCATCCAGTCGCCAGGCCCTTTTTGTTTGTTTTGTTTGTTTTTTCACAGCGTTGCGGCGGCCCATGGGTGTGTGCTGCTGATGCGACTACGAGAACCTCAGAGTGGCCCGGACCTGTTTCTCGCAACCAATTTGTAGCCCTGTGACAGTGTGCCCCGTCCCCAAATGTTGCAGGTCTGGGCGGCCAACCGCACGGTGGCGTTTGGGGTGCTGCCGGTGGCCCAGTTTGCCAGTGGGCATACCTTCTTTGTGCAGAGGCTGTATGAGCTGCAGAACGTGCAGCCGATCATGGCTCACTGCACCTTCCAGGTAGCATGGGAAGCGTGCTGACGTGGCCGGCAGTGTGGGGCGCTTGCTAGAACGTGCCAGCACGACTGCGGACCCCACCGCGTGCTTCACCTGGGCATGCCCAGTACAATCTGCTCTGGTCTAACCTTGAATCCATGCATACGCTACTGCCTGATGATTTCCCACACCTTGCCCGCAGTATGGCGGCGCAGCGGGCAAGCGGCACCGACTGCGAGAGGCCATGCTGTGGGTGGACCCTCCCGATTACTACACAGGCAAGTGAGGCGGATGCAGTTCCTTGAGGGAATCTGGGGCGGGCAAAGCCAGCAGCATCTGCCAGCCAGGATGCTGCCCGACCGGCCATGTTGTCTGGCACACCTGCGGGCTCATTGCTTGCACTCACGCTTCCCCCACCCTGTCCCATGAGACCGTTGCTGGCTCCGCATGGACATGAAATCATATTGATTGATTGACCTTTTTACTGATTAGAGGTTTAAACTGCTTGCAGCCCTAACTGCCTGCTGGCACACCTGAGGCCGCGTTGCTCCCTCTCTCACTAACCCACTGACTAAAGGACCCACCTGCCTCACCCCCTTCTCCACCCTCTCTGAGCAGAGGGCCTCTTCCTTAGTGTGGACCTGCAGTACCCAAACGCACCCGCCAGCTTCCAAGAAAAGGTGTGCAGCTGCCACGGCGCTTCTGTGTCTGCAGCTGCTCTGCTCTGCTTGCTCCGCCGTGCGCTGCTACAGCAGCTGCAGCCACTGCCCTCCTTTGCCCTGCTGAGCGCTTGCTTCGAGACCGCCCTACGCTGTGTTTGCCTGAGATCGTGGCTGCGTTCCTTTGTAATCTTGTTCACAGCCCATAGACGCCCCGCTCTCGCTCGCTTCCCACACACAGCAGAACCCACCGCTGCCCGCCCTTGC
Organism: Chlorella sp. ArM0029B; assembly: GCA_002896455.3. Taxonomy (NCBI): domain Eukaryota; kingdom Viridiplantae; phylum Chlorophyta; class Trebouxiophyceae; order Chlorellales; family Chlorellaceae; genus Chlorella; species Chlorella sp. ArM0029B. The sequence goes on along the minus strand of JTEE01000035.1, from coordinate 247,133 downwards.
CGATGCAGGGACCAGAGGAGGGTCAGTCCATCACTTCCTGGAAAAGCGCGGCAATAGCGGACTTCCACCGGCAGGCAGTGGGGCAGCAGCTGCGCCAGCTCAAGACGGCCTTCCAGCTGGCGGTGGCGCTCAACCGCACCCTCATCATGCCAAAGGTGGGTGGTTTGGGTGGCGAGGGCAACCAAACGCAGCTTGTTCTGTGAATGACACCTGAGGCCGCACAAATGCCCATCCTTCATGCCCCATTGTGTTCAGCAATTCCTTGACAGCGGGCAAACTAGCAGCCAGGCTTGCAGGGCGAGTCCACGCAACGGGAGTGCCGCTGTTCCTTAACCCCACCCGGTGCCTGCCTGCCTGCTTGCAACCAGGGTGTTGTTCTCCCGTCCCCATTTCCCATCCATGCCATGATTTGCAGCTGCTGGCCTGGTGCGACCGTTACTGGGCCCCGCTGGACCACTGCCGCATTCCCGGGGCTCCCAAGACAGGGCTGCCCTTTGTGGCACCCATGGATCACATGCTGGGTGAGCGCAGCATGACATAGCATGGCACATGGCACATGCACATGGCACAGCACATGGCACATGGCACATGGTACAGCACAGCGTGGCCAGCACAGCGTGGCAAAGCGTGGCACAGCACAGCGCGGCCAGCGTGGCACAGCACAGCGTGGCACAGCACAGCACAGCGTGGCCAGGTGCAGCTTAGCACAACGCATCATGGCACAGCACAGCATGGCACAGCACAGCATGGCACAACCACACCAACGCAGCACGCTGTGGCAGAGCACACATGGCACAGCATCGCATAGATTGACATGGATTGGCATGGCATGCTAATAATCATCCCAGCCCAGCGCATCACAGCTTCGAGCTGGCACTCCTTCTAGTTAGGTGCCCCAGCTCTGTGCATTGCCTCGACGTTGCCTCTGCACCGTTCCTGCCCCCTGCCCCTGCCCCTCCTTCAGAGCCGGCCAACTTTGCGGCTGGCAAGAACGACGGCCCAGTCATCCGATACCGTGAGCACAGCTTCCTTCTTAACGAACGCACCCCCAGCAGCTTAAAGGTGGGTGTGGGGTGATCCTGTGGTGCGTACACCACGAGAGGAGGTGAGCAGGAGCTAGGCGCTGCCTGCCCCATGGGCTGCTACACCCGCCTGCTGGACAGGGGAGGGGAACTTCCCTTGAAGGGTATGTAATGTCAAGCACAACTTGTGTGCATGCAGCCTTGCTCGGTGGACTCGTTGCCATGCACTGCCAGACCGATGAATCATGCTGCTGCTGACTGACGCCATGCCACCCCCTGGGCCCTCTCGTGGTGCGTGTGCAGGAGGCCCGGCTGACTGTTGAGGTGGCAACGACTTCAGAAGAGTCTGAGCTGGCAAGGCATGAACAGCACGAGGTGGGTGGGTCAGTGGGACCACTGGGCACGTGGCGCTCTGGCAGCCTTGCACCCTGTCGTTCCTCACTGCCTGATAGAGGGGAAGCAAGGGCCGGCTGAGAGAGCCTTGCCTGCTGTTGCCCGGCTCTGCGGGACTGTGTGGGACGTGCAGGGCATGCGGGCGTTGCATACAGATGGGGTATAGCTAGGTATAGACATCATGATCATCAAAACCTTCATCTGGCGGCGGTGGCAGCACTGCACTTTTTGGAGGATGATGATGAAGCTAGATCGGATGTCCTCCACATGCAGGTGATAGTTATTCCTGAAGGCCTGTCCGACCGTGAGCTGCGGGCGGCTTTGGAGCCGCACCGGTCTGCCCAGATGCTGCACTTTGGCAGGCTTGATGGGGCGTTTGGGTGGTTTGAAGATCCAGCAGATGAAGAGGCATTCGAGGTGAGGCGAACAGATTTACAACGCAGGTGTTTCTCATGTTGTGGTGCTGACTCGTCGAGCACTGTGTAGAAAGAGAAGTGTGTCGGCCTGGCAGCGGCGCTCAAAACAATTCTGCGGGGCTAGGCCCCCAACTGCCTGCCCACCTCCCCTGCCCACGCCCGCCTGCAACTTGCAGTGGCGGCTACGGCACATGATGGGCATACACTGTTGCAAGGAGGAAGACACGAAAGGTGAATGCAAAAGAGGGCTTGCCCTGCTGATCGGGCGGCGGCGGAAAGCTGCCCCGTTGAGATCCTGACTGTAGGCGCCGTGGCAGCCCTTGCAGTGCCTACTCAACTTCTGCTGCGTGATGCTCGCGCTCTGCTCACCTCTCACTTGTGCCGCCCGCGCCCTGCTGCAGCATTCGACTACTATGACCTGATGTCCAACTGACCATGGCCGCACCTGGGGGCTGTATAAAAACGTCCCCGCATGGCAAGCTGCTTGGGCCATGCACTGCTTCTGTGAACACTGCTGTTTGCTCCCTTCATTGAGTGCCGCGGCTTTCTAGAGCATGCCAAGATCTGAAGCGATGCAAAACTTGCTTGCAGAGGGGCGGGGTCCTTCACAGCCTCAACAGTGGACCGCTTCTTGCCAGTGAAGCGATCAGGGTCCAGCATCCTGCCGCAGTTGAGGCAGCTAAATTTTGTGTGGTGGTGATGTAAAGTGGTTGATGCTGCAGTTGGCGCAGCCTATGTATGAACCCCGGGGTTTACTCCCCTGTGTTGGCTCCCGCATGACAGCCAGCACACTGTCATCCAGCTGGCACACAAGCGCAGCTTGTCCAGGTCACATGCCTCTGCCAGCTCAGCCTAGCTCACCCCCACCACCAGGCTGGCAGAGGCGACTGCACGTGGGGCAGGAGGCAGATTGGGAGAGCGACCCTTAAGAGTCGAACACCCCCACAGATTCACAAACATCAAACAGCAGACAGCTTGGGTGGGGGAGTGCTCCCTCAACAGCCTTGCCCACAAGCACGTGTCCACTGTTTGGCTCACCTGCCTCTGCCATGTAGCGCTCCAGCTTGGCCAGCAGGGCGGGGGCGTCCAGCTTGGTGGGCAAGCTTGACCGCTTCCATCAGCGGCCGATGAGGTTGAAGTCGGTGTATGAGGTTGAGGTTGAAGGTGGCCAATGAGGTCGAAGTTAACAGCGCAGGCTTCCTCGGGGTTGTAAACGAAGCGCAGGAAGCTGACAGGTCCATGGCGCTTTGCGTAAAAGGGAGACAATCGGAAGGTTTGGGTTTGGAGCAGAAGAAAGGGAGGGGCCTGGCATGACAGATGCGGCGCGTGCTTTCTTCAGGGGGAAGCTCAGCAGGCGCTTGTGATGCCGTCAGGGGGTACCGCACAGCGTGTACCTTGCGGCTGGGCAGCTAGTTTCCGGCTGCCTTCCGAACTACCTTCCAAACTGCCTTCGTAGCAGCTCTCTTCCCAGCTATCTAGCTCTCTTCCCAGCTGGCAGCTTGCCTGCTGGGCGCAGCACCGCCTGTACCGGACACAACCTGCCACACCTCAAATACCCTGCTCCCTGGCTGCAGCTGCTGCTGGATACCCTGGGCCGGTGAGGTACAGTCTACACCGGTAAAGTTACTGGTTGGTGCGGAGTATTAACCACAGATTCACAGACGGCCTCCCCAAGGGATTGACGCGGCGGGGGCCAGGCGGGGGCGGGGCGCCCGCTCAACTTCCCCACGGGCGGCAGCTGCTGCCTCACCAAGGCCCGGCCTTCTCAGTTCCTTCTTGTGCACCGTCTTGTTGTTTCACCAGGGAAACCATGTGTGCCGAGGACAGAGATGGGGTCGGACCATCAGCGGTTGGGCGAGGTGCGACTCGCCTGAGTTAGACTCAGGCTCAGCACACGCAGCACGCCCTTGCTGCCAACCTCTGCCGTCGCGAGATCTGCCTGTTCGCCATTCTGTCCGATCTGCACACTCTCAAGTTCAACCACCATGAGGACCTCCGTCCTGGTCATGCTGCTGGCCCTGGCCGCCACAGGTGAGGCACTGGGGGTGGTCAGCCTGCTAGCCCCCTACGCACATCTCCTTAGAATGGCGCATTGGAGGCATGGCACTGCGTGGCCGGGCTTTCTTGATGGGGGTCTAGCGGGAATGGTAGTGGACCTCGTCAACGCGTTTCGGACGTGCCCAGTTTCACAGTCGGGGACCGACCGCCAGAATGCTCCCGCACTCCTCCCGGCTACGCGTCTTGTCCCTTCTGCCCTGCTGGGATTGCCAGCTGGGAGTGCCAGCAGCTGAATGGTCTGGTTCGGGCGTGCTGCCGCCCGTGACTGCTGCCTGCCTCTGCCACCGCCGCCCCGCCCTAGCCACCCGTGCCCCGCCCTAGCATGTGCCCTCTTCTCTGCACCTGAGTTATCCACCTCGCCAGAGCATCCCCTCCCGTCTTGCAGGGTGTGCGGGTGCTTGTAGATAGCGCCCACGACTCCCGACTGACTGCGCACACTCCTCTTCTCTAGCTACCCCCGCGAGCGCACCGGACGCACAACAACCCGCTAACCTCCTCACCAAAACTGCTCCACACCCTCCGGGGCCTGCGTCCCTGTTTGAAACAACTGCCCCGTCTGACTAAGCACTGATCCTGTCACCTCCCTGACCCTCACACGTGTGAACCTCCACACGACACCTCCACATGCCGCAGGCGCGCTTGCCCGTGAGGTACAAACAGCCGAGGTTGAAGTTACAAAGCCCGCCGAAGTGGCCAAAGTGACCAAGACGGAAGGTGAGGTGGCGTGAGGGATGTAAACAGCTGAAGGCTAGTGGCGTGGGCGGCAGTGTGGATCCCGCAGATAAATGAATCTTGTGTTGGGGGGCACCATGCAAGTTGGTTGGCTCGTCCCATCGCAGCTGCCGCCGGCGCCAGATTGTGACGCCGCCAGATTGCCATCCAGCGACTTGCAACTTGCCTGTCTGGCCTTTCAGAGCTGCGCCTGGGCCCCTCCCTCCTCCCTGCTCTCCCCACTTCCCGTCGCAGGCAGAGTGCGCTCTCCTGCCTCTACGATTTTCTCTTTCACACTCTTTCCCCCCTGCTACTCGTTCTGCACGCAGCTCTGCCTCTGGCGGTGCCGCACCTCCGGCGGCCTCCTCGTCCGCCAGACGCATGTGGCAATATTGCCAGGCTGTCACCCATCAACTGAGACTTCCGTACCCCTCATCTCTCACACCCTGCCTTCCCGACACCCGCTGGCCCCCTTGCCTCTGCAGGCGACCCCGTCGGTATTGTCGCTCGGGATCCCGTGATCGTGGACGAGTCTGCAAAGGTCCTCAAAACTGTCACTCCTGTGATCGTGGATAACCCGGTGCGTCACCATCATACCTGCACGTGCCTCTGTGTCCCGCGCCCACTGCGTGCTGCGTTCTGCCCCTTCCCTCTCGCCTGCCCTAGTGCCTGCCCTCATTCGGGTGCATGACCTAACATGAACCCCTCAAAGGCTTTGCCTGCATTGCACTCCGCCGCTGCTTCTCGTGCACCCTTTGCCTTGCATGTCCCTCCCAATTTACTGACTGCTGGTGCAGCACATGTCTCTCCCAATTGGCTGACTGCTGGTGCGGCACACGTCAAGTCCAGCACAATCCTGGTCAGATTAATCCCCTCTGCCTGCACTGCACTCTGTCTCCACCGCCGCAGCTTCACGCACATAGCCCTTGCCCCTGACACCGCCCACCCGATCCCAATGTATACTGTCGCTGCAGGACCAACCTCTAGTTGCAACCCCCGTTGAGAAGCTTCTGGAAGACACCCCCGTTGAGAAGCCACTGGAAGTCATCCCCCGTGAGAAGCCACTGGCAGTCTAAAAGGGCTTGTCCTTGCTGCCCAGGTTCCCGGGTTTGAACCCTGGAGGTTTCCTCTGCCCCTCCGAGTCTCGGAGGTTTCCTCTGCTCCTCCGAGGTTTCCTCTTCCCCCCCAGGGTGGGTGGATAGTTGTAGTCTTGTACTCGTTGCCACCTGGAGGCGCTCGTGTGCTCCATGCGCACAAAACTCCCGCACTACACTCCCCTGCGTGAGTTGTTGTCGAGTCGCCAAGCATTTGGCTGGCAGCCCGCATGCCCCTCCACTCCTCCCCACCGAGCACCTTCCTCGCCACTTGTTATCCAGAAAGACTCTCTCGCCCATTCGCCCTAAACATGCTTTCTGGCACACCCTGCTAGCCCCCCGCCTACCTCACGTGACCCTACCCCCCAACATTTCCACCTTCAGACCCACTGTAGCCACGCCAGAGCACAAATGCTCGTGCAAGACAATGACTGCTGCCCCCTTCACCCCAGCCGCAATCATTTCGCATCAGGCAGCGTGTACCGCCGGGACCCCCTTGAGGCGTGCGACATTTGCACGGTTGCTCACTCAACCCGTGATTCTCTCCCCCCACCTCTTGCGATCAGCCGTCTACGTTGAAGACAAGCCCACCTACTACGACGGCAGCTATGACTACCAGGGGTACCCCCCCAGCTATTGGTGCGAACACCGTCACGAGCACTGCGACGGTAACGATGTGGAGTGGTGCACGGCTTACCCCTACGAGTGCGACGAGTACAAGGAGGAGCACCCCGCCTGGTATTGCGAACACTACGGCGAGCACTGCGAAAAGCCTGAGTACGAGGAGGTTGAGAAGCCCGAGATCACAATCGAAATTGCAGCAGCCGAAGAGGAAGAGGAGGAGGAGGAGGAGGAGGTGCTTGCCCTGCT
>JTEE01000035.1:224427-237764 GCA_002896455.3 Chlorella sp. ArM0029B | reverse complement strand
TGAACCCTCATCCACCCCCCGCCCCACTTAACCTTCCCCAATTCATTGATCTCTGCTCATCAATCACCAAACCCATTCCTTCGCTCCCTTGGCCCCCATGAAGCATGCGGCTGGCCCCTTTCTTCACCCTCACCCTCGCATCCAAAACCCAAACACCCGATTCCCTGATTGACCCCCCTTCCGTGCAAGCTGAGTGCTTGCCCATCCCCCTTGGACATGCCCTGTCCCTTCACTCCCCTGAACTCCGCAACACCTGTTGCGTTGGGTTGCATCCCCTGGTCGATTCGAAACTGCCAATGCTAGAATTTTTCATGACTTGGGTTTTCACAAGGGCCTCCCCTCCCCGCCAAGTTGTAAAGCTTGCTGGCGCATGCATTGGTGGGTCATGGGACGGGACAAACCAGCATTGTCGCTCGCAGAAAAAGCAAGATTAGGTTGGGCTGGGTTGGCTGGGTGTGCATCTAGAGGTGGGTTCAAGCACCAGCAGGTGTGCCCAGGTAACGAAGGCCGGCAGAGGCAACGAGCCCAGCAACGCACTGGCGTCATCAGCAGCAGGGGCACTGCCTGGCAGCTGCAATGCAGCAGCGGCTGCCTGCCATCGGACCACAACGGACACATGTGGGGTGGCCTGTGGGCGCGTTGCTGCTGGTTGAAGAAACAAGCCAAGGCGTTGTGTTGGTGCCCGGCGCGGTGCAGCGGTTTACCCGCGGCCTTCCGTGTCAGAGAAACGGTTGGCCGACTCCACCTGCACTGCTGGCAGCGCCCCTGCCTCTGCCAGCTGGTGCGCAGTGGGGATGAAGTCGGTGCGGCCCCGCACCCCTGCCACCAGGGCCGCCACCACTGCAAACAGTGACTCGTGGCTCAGGCTCTGCACGGCCAGGCAGGCAAGCAGGCAGGCAGGCAGGGTTTTGAGGCCTTTGCCATGGATGCATGTGTCAGCCTGGGGCCACCTGGTGCTGAGCGCGATCAGACCTTACTCTTGAAAAGGCTGCAAATTGGCTGGGCCTGATCAGCATGAAGCTGCACCACATATGGCACGAATGCTGTCATGACCCATGCACATGCTGCGGCGCGACCAGCCATGCTGCGTGCTGAGATTCAAAACAATGCAGAACTTGCCTTCAGGGGAGCAGCGTCCTTCACCGCCACAACAGCAGACCTCATCATGCCAGCGTCAGGAGATGGCACCGTGTGGCAATTGGGGCACGTGATGAAGTATGATGATGCCGTCATCATTCTGAACAGTGATGTGCGGTAGGTGCACTGGCAGCTGGGGCAACGGATTAGCGACCCAATGGCATGCTGGGCCGGCTCCCGCATGGCAGCAAGCGTGTGCGCCAGCTGGCAGATGCACTGCAGACGCAGCTTGCCCAGGCCGCATGCCTCTGCCAGCTCAGCCAGCTCACCGCCACCTCTAGGCTGGCAGAGGTGACTGCACGGGGGCCAGGAGACAGATTGGAAGGGTGCGGCGTAACTTATGCTTAAACGTCGTAGGTGTGTTGACCCCAAAAGATTGGGGGGAAAGAGAGCGGCACTGTCGCAAACAGCGTGCACACAGGAGGGAACCAATACAAAGGTTGAGGGTGCTTCCCAGGCAGACGGCCGTGCGCAACAGGCAGGTGTTCACGCAGGCATGCAGGTTACGTTCCCCGAAAGCTTGTTGTGCTTGCCTGTGCCGGCCAGGTGTGTGTCCAGCTTGGCCAGCAGGGCGGGGGCGTCCAGCTGGTGGGCCAGGCGCACCACCTCCACCAGGGTGGTGCCCTGGTCGAGCTGTTCAAAGCTGGCAGGGCAGGCGTCCTCGGGGCAGTAGATGAAGCGCAGGAAGGTGGCCACTGAGCGGGTTGGGTAGCCCTCGAAGGGCTCGCGCAGGGTGGTGGTGCTGGCGCTGCCCGCCAGCTGCGGGGGGAGTGCAATGATGTTTGCCCAAGCAGCAATCTGTGTCATTTGCGAACGGCAAATGCCCAATAGTGGTGCCCAGCACCGGCTATGCCCAGCGGCTGTGCCAAAGCAGCCATGCCAGGGACTGCCGCGGGCGGCACGCTGAGGTGTGGCGCACCGGCGGGGAACCCTTACCTCGGAAAACATGTCGCGCAGCACCCGGCTGTGCTGGCTCAAAATCTGGCTGTGGACAGGCAGCTTGACGCCCCCAACCACGAAGTCCACGCCGTCGCCCGAGGTGCCCAAGTAAAAGATTCCACGCCGTCGCCCGAGGTGCCCAAGTAAAAGGCCTCGGGCTGCTTCTTGCTGTAAGCGGAGAAGGCTTGCAGGTCCATCGTGCTCGCTACTGTGGATCTCCGGGCGGACTGGGCAAAAGAGAGCGCGGGTTACTGACTCAGTCGGACACACTTGAGGCCTCCAGCTCAGCTTTCTAGGTAGGGAGCTGAGCAGACACCTCCCAGCTCCTGTTGTAATCAGGGTTGCATCACCTCTTCAGTGCACACACGCGTGCAATTATGCCAGCCACGCAATGCAGTCTGGCAAGGATAGCTCCCAGCTGACACCATCCAGCATTGGCTTGACAAGAGGGACCGTGTGTGCTGAGCGTCCGCGGCAGCGTGACCGCGTGAACCGTGCGTGCGACGCAGTACCTCTTAGGCTTCTGCTGCGTGGCACGTCGCTCTTATTACCCTTCTGCCTGAGACCTGGTACTGGCGCGACCCAGTCTCCAAACTACCACTTTTTCAAGTGAGACCCATTTGCCCACATGGCGGCTGCTCGCCGACAGTGTACGCATGTCAAGCTGCTCAGGCAATGCACTGCTCCTGGCTGCCCTGCTGCATGCTTCCTCTCTTGATTGTGGCTACACGCAACAGCCTGTCGAAGCTCGACATGTGCTGAAAAATGAATCAAACAGGCACTGCCATACTAGACACGAGGGGTACACAAGGTACAGCAGCATGTGCATGCAGGGGACGCAGGATATTGGACCAAGGCGCGCTCATGTCTCGCCTTGAGGCAGCCTGTTGAGCCGTAATGCAGCACATCAAATCGGTGGCAAGCCGTGCAACACACAAATCCTGGCGGTCCAACGGCGGGTCTCTCGACTGCCAGGGCAAGCCAGGTCCGCTCGCAACACCCACCGCCGCCTCACATCCGGAGGGTGTGTGGATGCCACGCGGCGCTTCAGCCCTCGCTCTTCTTCTTAGCAGAAGCCGCCTGCAGCGCCCCTGCCTCTGCCAGGTCCTCCGCAGTGGGGATGTGGTCCGCACCGGGACGCCCCCTCACGCCCACCACCAGGGCAGCCATCACCGCCATCACAGACTCGTGGCTCAGGCCCTGCATAGGGCGATGAAAAGGGGAGAGCAGCAGAGCGTGCTCTTGAACTGGCCCACGGTTTGATCGCAGCTGGTGCAAGGCTTGCTGCTGCACCTCACTGTTGTCCAAGCTGCCCCATCGGCGGCAGCGTCCACCGAGGCTGCATAGGCGGCAGGCTGGGGTAATTCGGGCACTGCAGTCACGGTGGGGCGCTTGCCTGCAGCGGGACGATGTCATTCACCGCCTCGACAACAGACTGCTTCGTCCCGACGGAGTAGAAGAAGCGCACGCGCGTTTGGGAGCAGTGGGGGCAGTAAATACTGCGAGTTGAGTCTTCCCGCCTAGTCAATATTAGACAATCACAGCCGCAGGAGGTGCATGTGAATTCTGATCCAGTCTGTGGCGGCCCCTGCTTGGCAGCCAGCTTGACCGCCAGCTGGCGGATGCACTCCAAGCGCAGCTTGTCCAGGTGGCATGCCTCTGCCAGCTCAGCCCAGCTCACCGCCACCTCCAGGCTGGCAGAGGAGACTGCACGGGGGCAGGAGGCAGAGTGGGAGGTCACTGAGGGGAGGCACGGACCCCCTGTCCCACACTAGGATATGATCGGAGGTTGGCCGGGGCCAGGCCACAGTCATCCCCCATCCCACCCCTGCCGCCATCCTCCTGCGCAATTCCTGCCATCCCTGCCCCAGCACCCTATCCTTCTGCAAGCGCCCGGGGCGCTGTGTCTGGCATTAGGTTAGGGGCCTTGAAAGTGCCCATTAGTGGTCTCTAAAGCAGCTGGCCGAAAGGAGGCAACTTGCGCAGCGGGCCTGGCCTTGCGGCCTGCACGTAGAGCTAATGACACGCATGCGGAGCCCCGTGACCTTCGAAACGCGCAAAAGCAGTCGCTTTCTGCCACTTCATTGTTGGCTGAGGTACAAGATGTACACGCGGCCAACGGCTGCTGAGCTTGCTGTCGCTTTCTTTGGCTGTCACAGCCAGGACCGTGAGGGCCCTCGGCTGGCCTTGGGCACCCCGCCACCGGCTCATAGCTTGCTGCCACCAGCCGGTTCCTGCAAGAGCGCGGCGACAGCAACCCACTTGCTTTTTCGACAACCATGGCAGGGTGGACAGGCTTGCGCCGCGAGGCACCGCGCCGGGCGATCTCCCACCGGGCCACTCCGAGCGTCTGCTGTAGCATCCCTCTTGCCTTGGGCCCCATCCCCATCCCCAGTGGCCAACCTCCATACACATCCCCTTTTGCTGGTGCCTCCCCTCAAGAGGTTATCCCTTGAGGATTCTAGAAATGCACAAGTGTGAGCAGGCAGTTGCGTGGATGGGGGTGAATGCCTCAACGGCCTTGCCCACAAGCACGTGTCCACTGTTTGGCTCACCTGTTGATGCCAGGTGGCGTTCCAGCTTGGCCAGCAGGGCGGGGGCGTCCAACTGGTGGGACAGGCGCACCACCTCCAGCATGGTGCTACCCTGGGCCAGTTTGTTGAAGTTGGCAGCGCAGGCGTCATCCGTGCAGTAGAGGAAGCGCAGGAAGGTGGCAACTGAGCGGGTGGTGCAGCCCGTGAAAGGCTCGTGCAGGGTGGTTGTGCTGGCGCTGCCTGCCAGCTGCAGGGGGAGTGCAGGGGTGCACGAGTAATCAGGTGTGTTGTGTGCAGAAAGGCCCTGCCAGTGGCGTTGGCCAGGAGCGGCCATGCCAGGGACTGCCAGCAAGTGCCGCAGGCAGCACGCTGAGGGGCGGCACGCAGGCGGGTGCCATCACCTCGGAAAACATGTCGCGCAGCACCCGGCTGTGCTGGCTCAGAATCTGGCTGTGCACTGGCAGCTTGACGCCCTCGACCTCGAATGAGGCGTCCGAGAGGCTGGCAAAGCCGCCGCCAGAGGCGCCCAAGTAGAAGGCCTTTGGCTGCCCCTCGCTGTACGCGGAGAAGTCTGGCAGGTCCATTGTGGCAGCTGCTGTGGATTTCCGGGCGGACTGAGCGAAAGAGAGCGCAGGGTGACAAGGCCGCCAGCTCAGCTTTCTAGGTAGGGAGCCGAGCAGGCACTGCTGCCCCCTGCACCGGTTGAAATCAGGGTTGCATCACCTCTTCATAGCACACACGCTTGCCATCATGCAAGCCACGGAATGCATTCTGGCAAGGAGTGGCTCCCAGCTGACACCACCCATCATTGGCTGGCCAGAGGGACCGTGTGTGCTGAGCGTCCGCGTCAGCGTGGCCGCGTGAACTGTGCGCGCGGCGCAGTGCCTCTGGTGAGCCGCCCTTCTCACCCCTGCTGCCCGCGCCCTGGTGCTTGCACGACCCAATTTACAAACTACCACTTAAATTTGACCTGAGCCCCACTTCACCACATAGCGGCTGCTTGCCGACAGTGTACGGCATTGCAAGCTCCTCAGGCAATGCACTGCCCATGTCTGCCCTGCCGTTCAAAGTTAGCTCCCTCTCTTGTGGCTCCTGTGGAATCTTGCACTCTCTAATTTTTTTAAATCAACAAGGCACTGCAAAACTAAACAAGAGGGTCGCACAAGGTATAGCAGCTGCTGCTGAGACACGCATGTGCAGGCAAGGGGAGCAGGATGTCGGACCAAGGCAAGCTAACATCTTGTTCACCAGTATTGCAACATTGTTGGAGACAAAAGACACCCAGCACTAACGCACAAAAGTACCAAAACACTTTGGGTTCAGCGGGCCGCCTGCAAAGCCCACCGGCTCCTCGCTTCCGGAGCGGGGCAGGAAGGCCACGCAGAGCTTCAGCGCTCGCTGTTCTGCTTGGCAGAAGCCGCCTGCAGCGCCCCTGCCTCTGCCAGGTGCTGCGCCGTGGGGATGTGGTCTGCACGGCCCCGCACTCCTGACACAAGGGCAGCGACCAGTGCCACCAGTGACTCGTGGCTCAGGCTCTGCACAGGGCCAGAAGCTTGAGGAGATTAAATGCAGCAGAGCTTGCCCCCGTACCGGTGCAGGGTCGTATGTAGCAGACACAAGGCTTGCCGATGCAGCACACCTAAGACTGCACCTCCTGGTGGCAGCTGCCAGCGAGGCTGTAAAAAGAATGGTGCGACTGAGGCAGTGCAGTGACAACACGGTGCTTGCCTGCAGGGAAGCGATGTCCTTCACCGCTTCAACAGCAGACTGCTTCTTGCCGGAGTCGTCGGGAGTCGGAACCTGGCCGCAGTTGGAGCAGGGAGAGTTGCGCGAAGACGATGGGTAATAGCTCGACTTGCAGCCAGAGCAGGTGATGTATGAACCCGAGCTACGGCGGGGAGGCTGTGGGGGCTCCCTCATGGCTGCCAGCTTGTGTGCCAGCTGGCGGATGCACTCCATGCGCAGCTTGTCCAGATGGCAAATCTCTGCCAGCTCAGCCCAGCTCACCGCCACTTCCAGGCTGGCAGAGGTGACTGCAGGGGGCAGGAGGCACAGGCAGTGTCCTTGTTGGGTGTAAAACTACAAAACTGAGCTCCTGTGGAGAGTTGCCACGTGACCATAAGCAGCCCTGCCAGCCGTGCAGGCTTGTCGATGCTTGCTTGACTTGCTGAAAACATCATCGTGCATGCAAGTGAGTCCCACATGCATGCGATGAGTCCCTCTGCCGCTAACCACAGCCAACCTTGCTTGCTTGCCTGTGCCGGCCAGGTATGTGTCCAGCTTGGTGAGCAGGGTGGGGGCGTCCAGCTGGTGGGCCAGGCGCACCACCTCCACCAGGGTGGTGTCTTGGGCGAGTTTGTTGAAGTTGGCAGCGCAGGCGTCATCCGTGCAGTAGATGAAGCGCAGGAAGGTGGCGACTGAGCGGGTGGTGTAGCCTTTAAAAGGCTCGCGCAGGCTGGTGCCAACCGTCAGCTGCGCGGAGCGATGCAAACCGCACACTAATCAGCAAAGTGTGTTAGATGAATACAAGTCTTGGCAGTTGGCGGTCCTCGGCAGTGGACATGCTGGGGTACCTGGCAGTGTGCCCAGAGCGTGCGCACGGACGGGATGGGCGCCGGCGGTACCGCTCACCTCAGACCTCGAGGAGAACATGTCGCGCAGCACCCGGCACTCCTTGCTCAGAATCTGGATGTGCACTGGCAGCTTGACCGCCTCCACCACGAAGGTGGCGTCTGAGAGGCTGGCAAGGCCGTCGCCAGTGCTGCCCAGGTAGTAGACCTTGGGCTGCACATTGCTGTACGCGGAAAAGGCTGGCAGGTCCATGGGTGTCGCTGCTTTGGACCGCTAAAGAATCCTGCAAGCGGATTGAACTGCGGGGAGGGAGGGAGCGACGAGCGGAAAGGATAAGGGGCACCGGCTTCGAGCGGTGGGAGCCGAGCAGGCACCCTGCTGCACTTGCACAAGCTTTGCAGGCTCTCCAGCAACGTGCCTGTCGTTTCTGCGGGCGCCCCTGCGCCTTACACGCGGAGCAAGTAGGCTCCTCGCTCGCACCTCTTCTTCGCGCGGATTGATGCCCCAGAAACGATCGTTGGTAACCCAGGTGAGTCGGGGCTTTCGCAAGGCTGAAGGTGGGCTTTTGCGGTGCACCTGCCACGTGCACCTGGCGCAGCTGCCTTATTTCTTGGGCCACCGTTGAAGCAGAAGGCCGCTGCCGTCTGCTAATGTGCAATTCAAATTCTGCCAGAACCTTTCACCTGCCAGTGTGTGGAACGGGCAGGGGGGGACACACACAGAAATTGCATGGCGCCCCTCAGCCCTATCAATCTAACGCGTCAGTTGATCCACCTCTCCACGCTCCCAACATCCGCTCCGCCCCCCGTGGGCCACAGAGGACCTCCCCCAGGCATGTGTAAAGCGCTCGCCCTCTCCTTCCCCACCTGCCTCACTGTCGCTGAGCTCAAGGTGTGTGCATGTGTGGGTGGGCGAGCGGGCAGGGTTTCGGGCAAGTCCTTGCGCACGGCGCCAGGGGGCAAGACGGCGTGACCACCAACGGGCTGTGCTGGTCTGCGTCAGGCTGCAGAGGGAGGCGCTGCCTCGTGATTTCCCATGAAGTTGTCACAACTGTCTCCCTTTGGGGCCCCTCCTTCAACCTCCACAGCTAGCCACTCTCATACATTGCCCAGATCCTTCTGGGGCTCGTGTTTTAGATGTAATCTACCACCTTGCACCCCTCCTGCCACCCACCTTTGAATGCCCACCTCTGCCCCTGTGCTGTTTACTTGCCACTGCACTCGCTGCGCCCCCTGGGCTGTTCCCTGCCGCAACATGCATTCCACTGCTCACATGTACTGCATTTGTCCGAGTCGGACTGTAGTCTAGCTGGCTCCCAAAGACATGTGTAGCTCGCTCACTGTCTGTGGCCAGCAACATCAGTCCCCAGCGCACCCCTGCCTTTAGTCCTAGAGGTGGTGGGCAGTACGCTGCTTGGCACTGCTGCCCGATGGGCGTGCTGTTAACATCAGATATGCATGTGAATTGTGATTTGATTTTGATACGCTATACATGCAGACAGCAACCCAGCTGCAGCCAGAGCACAAGTGCTAATGTGCAGCTGAGCCGTGCACACCCAGCGCCCGCACCACGCAAATCTTGTTGTCACTGAATGCCCTTCAAGAATCCCAGCAGCGCAGCCGTATACTCCTGCATGTGCTGCCGCAGGTGTGCCACGTGCTGGCTGCGATCCCAGCGCACCGCCGCCACGTCAGCACCGCCCCGCTGGCGCCAGCTGGCGACCAGGCCGTCCAGCTTGGCGGCGTCACACAGCGGGTCGTCAACGCTGTACAGCACCAGGAAGCGGGAGCAGCGGGGGCCCAGGCGCAGGCACTCCATGCTGTGCCTGCAGTGGTTGGGCAGCAGGCACGCAGCGGCAGCGGGGGCAGCGGCAGGGCATCAGGCGTAGCTTGGGGCAGCAGGGGCATCAGGGGCAGCGGCAGCGGCAGCAGGGGCAGCAGGGGCAGCGGCAACGGCAGCAGGAGCAGCAGGGGCAGCGGCAGGGCATCGGGCGAGCGCTGGGCAGCAATGTCCAACGAGGCTGGCAACGGCAACACCAGGGTATGTGCAAGGCAGCGGGCACGCGGCGGAGAGTTGTGGTACAGCAGTGAGCACAGAATCGTTGGAGCACTCACCAGAACCGCTGCGCCCACCGCGGTGACAGCACCATGGACAGCAGTACGGAGAGGTAGAACAGGGCGGCCAGCAGCATGCGCAGCAGCGGGTGCAGCCCTTGGCCAATGGCAGTGGCGCCTGTGTGACCGTGCATGTAGCCTGCAGGGTGCAGGGTGCAGGGGCAAAGCGCTATATGGGTGAGGTTCGGATGCTGGCTGGTGAGGCAGGCAAGAGGGCAGCCTGTTTCATGAGTTCATATTTGCAGGGCCTTGTGGTGAGTGCCTCGTAACCTCTCAGGTTTTCGTTCGTCCTGATGTTGAATCCTCTTTCAGGGGATGCAAACGGCTGTGCCGAGTAGACTAGGCAAGAGGGCAGCAGGTGTCAAAGGGGCTACCAAGGGCTCCAGGGCTGAGGCTAGAGTGCAACTGGGACAGAAGGCAACTGCACGGGCGGGCCACAGGCTTGTGCGTGGCAGGCAGGGGCAGGGGCTCACAGGGTGCGCTGTCGAAGATGCAGCCCGCGACGCGCGTGCTGAGGAGGGCATAGCGTGGGTCTCCATGCAGCAGCACGTCCAGCTGCTGCAACACAAAGGCGCCGCCTGGGCACAGAAGAAGGGAGAGGAGGGTAAGGGAGGGGCATGCCCGGGGAGCGGGGAGGTTAGAGGCATGGCAGCAAACGGGTGCCGCCGGCAGGTGGGGGACACACTTTTCAGGAAGATTCCTCTAGTTGACATGTCGCCTGTGCTGCATTCTGGCTTGTGTGCTGAGGGGTGTGATGAGGGGAGGACACCCATGGTTGGGCGGTGACACCACACGGGTGCTCGGCGATCTGCCGGTACGGGCGGGACACACAGGGTCTTCCTCTCTCACACAGGCAGTGGAATCAACGCCAGCAACCCTCTACGTCCTTCTCACAAACCATGGACACGCACCCTGCACCTGCCCTGCCTCCCTCCTCGGGGTGACATGTTACCACCCCACCCACCCACGGGACTCGAGGTGGCATGCCCCACCCCCTCCCACCCACCATTTGAGAAGGCATAGAACACCAGTGGCCTGCTTCCTTGGGGGTCCACCGCTGCTATGAAGTCCAGCAGCCGGGCGGCAAAGCGGCGGCGGGGCATGGCTATTGGGGAGAAGACAGCTGCACCGGGCAGCACGCCCCGCACGCTGGGGTACCCCTGCTTCTCTAGAAGCGCGCTGTACTTGGCCACATGGCGGTCCTGTGCGCCATACCACCCCAGGATGACCTGAAAGTGACAAAGGCGGGTAGGAGAGAGGGAAGGGGGTCATGCTGGGCGAGGCGGGCTTGTGAAAGTCTGCACAAGGCACCAACTCTGCCATGGACCAAGAGATGACAGAGAGGTTGCAGAGAGTGGGCGGAAAGTGCGGGCAGGCGGGCAGGTTGATGGGAGGCAGGCGGGCAGGCAGGCAGACAGGCAGGCAGGCAGGCAGGCAGGCAGGCAGGCAGGTAGGAACGCAGGCAAGTGACAAAGGCAGGTCAATGGGAGGGAAGGAGCCCGGCGGGCTCAAAAGCCTCAGAAGCTCATCGCTGCCACTACTGCCATGCACTGCCTGGCAGTCTTGCTTCTGCAGCAACATCTGAAAATGAGGGCTGCCTGCACTCACCACTAGGGGCGCAGAAGGGAGAGCAGCGCCTGGCAGGGTGAGGTGGAAGCCAGACTGCTGGCCCAGCTCCATGGCTGCGGCCACTGCGGCGCTCGCTTCGTGGGGCGGTGCTGGCGGGACTGCCGCGCGCTGGCAGCAGAGTGGGCGGGCCACTGGCGCGGCTGCCTCCTTGCTCTGTTCTTGCGACGTGGGCGTGAAGCGGCCGTAGCAGCGAACTTGGTAGGCGCTGGACAGGAGAACAGGAGTTGCGCGGGAGTGCGGGCACAGGCTGATGTGTGGCTTGCCGAACTATGCATGCCACGAGGTGGTTGGTGACGATAGGGTGGATGCAGAGAGCCTCTGGTCTGCAAGCGAAAGCGCCACGTAAGCCAGGGTTCTGCTTCGCCCTGCCTGCTCCACTTTGGGTAATTTGACGATCAGAGGGCTTCTTGCGCCGCAAGTATAGCATAGAAAGCCTGCCCTGCACAAGCCACACACTGGCTGCAAAGGTAGCCGGCCGGTGCGCGATTTTGGCGGGGCGCCGCAGCCACCAGGTCGCGCGCAAGGCAAGTCCAAGGCATATGTATGCGGCACAGATGCGCCGGGCGCCCAGAAAGCAACCCTAGGCTGCCGCTGACGTGCCGGCGGTGACGCCGCCTCAGCACCTCCCCTGCAGGCGGCAGCCCCCACGATGAGCAGCGGTGCTGCCTCTGGAGCAGGCAGCCGTAACCTGGCGCTGGTCATGCTGGGAGATTGCATGTGGGTAGGTCGGAATAACAGCGAGAGGTCAGATTGAAGGGCGATGGGAAGGGAACCGAGAACCCTGAACATGCGCTGGCTGCCGCTCCCCCAGTTGCTCTGCTCATTGCGTTCCCCGCCTCCGCTCCCTCTGTCCCTGCTGTGCAGGCTGGGACGGGTGAGTGTTGGTAGCTGGCAGCATGGCTGGCGATAGGATCCGCATGGATGCTGAGATCATCGCAAAGCAGAACAGCCTTTGCCCGGCAACGTTTTGGCTCTGTGCAAGTTTTTGCAGCCGCCAGTCGACTCGAATAGCATTGCCCCCCACCGTGCAGGTCGTCGACGAGTCACTCACAGCCCTGCCTGCCCAGCTGTCGGGGGTGTGGGGCGACACGCTGCCGCTGCTGCAGGGCGGCATGGCGCGGCCAGGGGAGCAGCAGGTGGTGGCAGCAAATCTCGAGTGTGCTGTCACGGCGGAGGAGGAGAAGGTGACAACGTTTCCCATCAGGCAGAGGGTGCATGCACGCTTGCAGTGCATGTGTGCTTGAGAGTGCATCGAAGAGGGTCGCAGCTGCATGTGCACACCATGTGCCGCCCTGCATGCGTTGTGCTGGCACCAGGCTGCCGGCTGCTAGATGCCTGCTGGGTTCACTCCGAGCGCGCCCACCGCCAGTGCAGGAAGAGAAGGAGTTTAATTTCAAGTTGAGCCCCGCCAACATCGGCGCCCTCACGTGAGCCACAGTATGTTGCTTGCAGCATGCATGCTAACAGCACACTTGCCGACCGAGCAGTTGGCATACTCAGCACACGTGTCATGAGTCACCTTATGCCATGCCGCCCGGTGTGCTTGGGACGCACACCGTCTCTTCCACCTCTCCTTCCCAAGGTTTCTTATCGCCTGCTGTGTCGCAGTGGGGAAGAGGAAGGAAGACGTAAAGCCCGAGGGCGTGGTGTTGGCAGGACATCAAATAGTAATTTTGTGAATTAATTGCGCCAAAGGCACCAGTCAGCCGCAGTAGGGACACACAGCCAGCCGCAGTGGGGACACACAGGTCCCTGCAGGCTCGCCTACTCTGAAGGCGCACCCCCTGGCCTGCGACCACTCCCTGGACTGCTCTTTCAAACCCGAACATTTCAAACCCTCCTCCACACTCTGCTGCTCCCGGCTGTTGCTGCAGGTCGACCCACTTTGCCTTGGTGGGCTTGGCGAACAACCACCCCCTCCAATGGTCTTCTGCACCCCGTTTTTTCGACACCTCCTCCACCCTCTGCTGCTCTCCGCTGTTGCTGCAGGACCGCCCGCTTTGACTTTGTGTCCCTGGCCAACAACCACTCCCTCGACTTCCGGGAGGCAGGCTTGCTGGAGACGCTGCGCGTGCTGCGCTGCGCTGGCATTGCGTGTGCGGGGGCAGGGCGGGCAGCAGAGGCGGCAGCGCCGGTGGTGCTGGAGCGTGGGGGCCTCAGGCTGGCCTTCTTTGGCTACTCTGGTGAGGGAGAAGGGAGGGAGGGAGGGAGGGGCGGAGGGATGAGGGCAAGGAGGAACAGAGGGACGGGGGAAGGAGGTGAATGGGTGGCTGGGTGGTCGGGCAATTGGACGGGTGGTTGGGTGGGAGGGAGTGAGAGAGTGACGAAGGGCGGCGGCGGATGTGTGGATGTCTGCGTTGGTGAATGGGCGGGCGGTTGGGTGGGAGTGGTGGTGGGTGTGTGGCAAGCGAGT
>JTEE01000035.1:211019-224392 GCA_002896455.3 Chlorella sp. ArM0029B | reverse complement strand
GGGGTCATGTGGGCAGCCTGCCTGCTGCTGGCTCGCCGGCTGGTAGTGCCTGACAGCGAGGCTTCCCACCCGTTGTTGCCTGCCCTGCCCTGGCCGGAAGTCACGAGCCACCTCTCCACACCCCTGTGTGCTGCTTGTAACCCTCCCCAGCAGCTCAACCCTCTGCTTGCTGTCATCTTCCCCACCCCCTTCTCCAGGGCCTGGCATTCCCCTGTCCCACCCCGCTCACCGACCCCTACCCCAGACCCTCACCGTCCTGGCATCCCTCTGATCCAACTTAACTCCCTGCAGACCACTACGCCTCCTGGGCTGCCTCAGAGGGACGCCTGGGCATCAACTTCATTGACCCAGGCGGCTACTCGCCCGCTGACCTGGCGTGCCAGCTGGCACAGGCGCGGCAGGCGGGGGCAGACCTGACGGTCGTGTTTGTGCATTGGTGAGGCGGGCGCTCTGCTCAGGCCGGGAGGGGATTGGGCTGTTACCTTTGGGGGTTGCCGAGGAGCGCAGCTGGCGCTGGCGTCACGCACGCACGATGCATGTGTGCGCAGCGCTGGGCATCTCTTGTCGGTGCTGCTGGTTGGACCCATGATGCGCTCACGGGCCCTTCAAGTTGACGCTGCATGTGTCATGCCAACCGCCTGTCTACCCCTCAATTGTTTTTTCCGCTGCTGTCCACCTTGCCTTCCCGCCCACCCTGCCTACCTGGAGCAGGGGCCCCAACTGGCGGTGGCGCCCCTCTGCTGACATCCGCCGCCTGGCCCGCGACTTCATTGACAGCGGAGCAGACGTGGTGTTTGGGCACAGCAGCCACCACATCCAGGTAGCTCAACCACTCGGCAAGCATCAGTCGGGCAGTCTCAGTCGGTCAATTCCAACTCAGGTCCATGCAGCCTTGCCAGCAACCACAATCAGTTGGCCGCTCTGTTCCAGCCACGCCCTGCCCAGCATGCCTTGCCCGCTTTTGAGTGTGCTTGCGTCAAACATCCAGGTTGCCGTCCTCAGCATACCACCTCTCTCCATTCTCTGCTGCCTGCCCCCTAGCACAGGGAATCGAGGTGTATAAGCAGCGCCCCATCATTTATGGCGCAGGCGAGGCCGGTGGGGGGCCGGGGCTGCCAGTGCAAGCGGCAGCTGGTGCATTGCGACCAGGCTCTCGGCTGGGGAGGGTGTGCTGCCTGCCCACGCGATGTTGCTGGGACATGCTCTAATCGGGCGCGCCTAAACCCGAAAGCCCTACAACCAACGTTGGTGGCCACGCCACGGGTCCAAAAGGAAGGTCAGCGGGGAATGTGCATGCTCTACATCCACACCCTTGCAGCCCCACCCTCCACAGTTTTTTACATCACATGGAGGGGTTGTAAGGAGCACGGCTGACACTTCAGCATTCCTCAGCCTGCCCCCGCCATGCATGCCTCAACCCGCAAGTGGGCCAGTTGTGAGACAGCTGCCAAAATTACTCATCAATCACTAAACACACACGCACACGTCCCCCGTTGCCAGGCGGTTTTGTTGACGACTACCGGCTAGATGAGGCGTACCGCAACGGCCTGGGGTTCATGTACTGCTGCCATGTCAGCGGGGGGGCGCCTGCCAGCTTGGAGCTGGTGCCCACTCGCATCGTGCACACGTGGCAGGTGGGCGGGTGATGGCGATGTGAGATGCCAAGGGGTCAGGGGAGATGGGAAGGGTTCAGGCAGCAACGTGGGTCGGTGACATGTGAGCCAGCGTAAGGAGAAGAGGGGAAGAGGGCAAGCCCCCGTGCCTTCCATCAGCTGCTATCCGTTCCGGGCCGTCTCACTCGATTGCAGGACACCGGGCGGCCGCGGTACATCTCAGAGGTGCACACCGCCCGCAGCGCCGACGCGCACTGGCTTACCACCCGCCTGCGGGAATTGTCTGAGCCCTGGGGCACCGAGATCACTGAGGAAAAGGATGGCAGGCTGACCATCCCGCTGACACAGGGCAGTGGGGGTAGCAGCAAGGAGGGGGAGGGGGAGGGCTCCGCGGGTGGGGGCGGCGACAGTGGTGGTGCGGAGGGCAGGCACACCCCGCTGGCCCGGCTGCTGGGCCTTGCTGGCGTGTGATGTGAGCCGGCCAACTGAGCCATGTACTGCATCCCCCGTCGTGTACTGCTTTGCTATGAATCTGATTAGTCTCGTGTTACATCGCGGCGGGCAAGCGCTGCAGAGCATGGCAAGAGCTCAATGAATCAACCAACCGCCTGCTGGCTGTCACACTGCCAGCTCAGCCTGTTGTGGCATTGAGGCAGCGGCCATTGTGCCCCGTGACCCCCCGGGCATCGAAATTGAAGTGGTGCCGTCCTGCACCAAAGTACTGCTTCAGGTACTGCTGCTGGCTGCCGCCAGCTGCCACCACCTCTTCCAGCGCCTCCTCCAGCACCGCCCATGGCACCCGGCTGTTGCGGTCGCGCGGCCACCAGTCTTTGAGGCCCGTTCCAGCGCGCTCATCGGGACCGGGGGTGGAGGCGGAGGGGTCACACAGCATGGCCACCCACCACAGCACCTGGGAGGTGGCGTCCTGCAAGGGGGCAGGGGAAGATGAGTGGGCACAGCTGAGTTGGTGAGCAGTGTGAAACAGGCGCAGAAACAGTGACATGCCCGGGGGGGGTAGAGAGGGTGGCCCGCCACAACTGCTGGGTCAAGTAGTCACGCTTTTGATATATGTTGCTCGACTGAAATAAGAAGCCGCGGTGCTTGCCTTTGTTCGGTGCTGAACACGGCCCCGGGACCCCGTCACCCCTCCTCAAAGCCAGCGCAGGCCGCTGATACTAGCTCTGCTGGGGATGCCCGCCTTGACACTCCTCCCTGCTTGCCCCAACACCAATCCTCCTGTCCCCACACTTAACACCACCTAACCTTAACCCCTCCTTGCCACCACCATCCGACCCTTGCCCCTCCTTGCCCCACACATGGTCCCTAGGGCACCTTTGAGTTCATGGTGCTGAAAACCATGGCACCACGCCCCGTGTCAAACTGGTAGGGTATGAGCTCGATCACGCTGCTGCCGGGGCGCATGAGCCAGCCGTTGGCCAGGTTGGCGCCTGCGGGGGGTGGGGTGGGGACGTGCCAGGCGGTCAAGGAAAAATAAAGGTGAGGAGGGCGCATGAGCCCCCAGCCGCTGGCCAGGTTGGTGGTTGAGAAGGGGCGCGAGGGTGCCGTGGCAGGGTGATGTGGCAGGCGGTCAACGAAGGAGGATAGGTGAGGAGGGCGCATGAGCCAGCGGTTGGCAAGGTTGGCGGTTGAGAAGGGGCGGTGCGCAGCGGGGAGAGCAGGGGCCTGAAGGTGAGGAGGCGGCACGCTTGAAGGCGAACCAGCCGTCTCAACACAAACGCTTTGCTGGCCTGTCGTTGGGTGGCCTCCAGCACAGTTGGGTGGCAACACTGGCTGGCAAACAATGCGTGGCTGTGGTAACGCCCCACTAACGGCGCGGCCCTGCCTCTCACCATGCATGCCAATGAAGACGTCGGCCTCGCGCGCTACTGCCACGCCAGACTCGAGGTCAGGCACAGACACCTGCAAAGCGCAGGAGCAGCAGCAGGGGCAGCAGCACGGCATGATGGGACAGCGGCACGGGAGGCGGGCGCTTCCCGCCATTGCTCCTGCTTCAGCTTCAGCACTTCATCCCTCATGCGTGCAAGTGCAAGTGTTACTCTGCACTGCCCTCCCTGCAAATTTGCCCGCATGCAGCACCTCAGCTCACCTCAGAGCACTGTGCCGTCACAGCGGGGCCGCCACCTGGCGGCACAAACCGCCACGCGTTGCAGCGCCGCAGCAGCTCGCCGACGTTCAGGATCTGCCTGCCCTCGGAGCCCCGCTTCATAAACACGATGCGAAGCTTGCCGCTGGTGGCGGCACGTGGGGTGGCTGGCATGACTGCTGCCAGAGGGGCCACGCCGGCGGCGGCCGCGGCGGCTGCCTGCAGGCTGATGCCATCGCGCAAGGCGACGCCCTGCCCCCGCCGCTGCTGCTGCTGCTGTGTGTGCTGCACCACAGCCTGGCCGTAGGCATAAGGCTCTATAGGGACCTGCTCGGCAAGCGCTGCTGCCTGCTGTGCCACGCTGGCCGCTGCCTCCTGCTCTGCTGGCAGGCCCTGGGCCATTGGGAAGTTGCGGCCGCAGACAAACAGGGTCTGGAAGCACCGCTGCTCGCCGCCCTCAAAGCTGGCCCGCTGCTGAGAGGCATCCAGCTGCAGGGGTGGGGTGAGGGGAGCGGGGGGGGCCGGGGGAGTGGGGCCACAGTTTTGGGTGGATGGCAACGCGGGAGCTGAAAGAGGTGCTTCCCTGCAGGGGAGACCTAGGACAGGCCAGGTGCTGCTAGCGCCTGCCTGCCCCGCCCCCAAAAGGACCACTGATACAACTGCTGTCCTACCGGCGCCCCCCAATCCAACAACACCACCACCGCCACCACCGCCCCAGTGTTGCCGTCCCAACCCACCACAGCAGCATGCTGCATTGCCTGCCCCACCTCTGGGCGGTAGCCAGGCGGAAGCCGGCTGCTGAAGTCGGCCATGCTTTGCACGCTGAACGCGCTGAGCGGCGGCAGCAGCGCCGCCTCTGGCTGCGTCAGGGGCAGCCCCTCTGGAGTGACGGACACCAGCTTGACATGCTCCCGCCAGGGCGTGCGGCGCAGCAGGGAGTAGACCACAGCAGACAGATCTGCAGCCGGGAGAGGGGGGAGGGGAAGGGGCACTTGAAGCCTGTGTCGGGGCCAGCGAGCGGCAGCCGGTCACCACTCTTCCTGCCAGGAAACGCGGGTGGCCGGTGGACGGCAGAAATTGTGGCCTGGTCACGTGCACAGGAAGTGAACAGCTGGCAGGCAGTACAGGACAGTGACACGCCGACGCGTCCTGGCAGGCCAGGCCCTTCACCGCACCTTCCTCGCCGTCCACCGGGCCCGCTCTACCACCCTCACACTCAATGCAGTGACCCTCCAGCCGCGCCATGCTTCTCTTTTAAATCTTGCCCTGGGACCCTCACACCCCTCTTGCACCCCAGCGCCTGCCCCTGCATGGCGCACCACCCTTCACAAGGCCCTACACCGTCTTCCACACCACTGCATACCCCTCTCCCTTGCAGGCATGGGAGCAGCTGCCCAGCTGTCCCCAAGCACACAGCAGCCCTGCTTCACCGCTCGCCCCTACAACATCTGATGCCACCCCCGCCACCCTCCCTTGCTCACCCTTGAACACGTGGAAGAAGTTGCCTCTCCAGGATGCATAAAGCAGCACCGGCACCGTGCAGGTCGAGAACTGGGGCTGCTGCAGGTAGGGTGCCGGCTCCTCCCGCGTTGCGGGGCGCATGGGCAGCGGCGGGATGCGGCGCGTACGGGTGGGCACCTGCACTTGGTACCGCAGCTGCCGCCTGGACTGCCTGCGCGGCAAGCTGCCTGCGCCTGTCACGGCCTCCCCTCCCGCTGCATCTCCCTCCTCCTCCTCAGCACCATCGTCCTCATCCCGACTGCTGCTGCTGGTTTTGCGCCAAGGGTACTCGTAAATCTGCGGGGGCGAGGGGGCGAGGCGCGGGCATCGTGGAGGTGGGGAAGGCTGGAGGCGCGGCGGTTGGAGTGGGGCAGGCAGGCATGGTGCCGGCAGTTGCAGGCACACAAAGCAGCTGAGAAGGTTTCCTTCACAAGTGACGGTTGGCGATCCATGGCCACACCCGTGCACGCGTGCGACCCCTTGCAAGTGTGCACCCTCCATTTGCCGACCGCAACCACCCGACCTCGCCTGCCTGTCGCAGCGCCGCACACCGCCTGCCTGCCCACCGCAACCTACCATGCGTCGCGTCCACCAGCGGAACACAGGTGGCAATGCAGCAACCCTCCCCCACCCCACCCTACCCCACCCAATGCATGCTCACCTTAGAGGTGTCCACTTTGAGCTCAGGCAGGGCGCCAGCCTGGCGGCCATCCAGCTGCTGATACCCGTCCTCATACAGAACCAGCATGCCTTGGTCCACGCACACGCGGTTCAGCCGCTGACAGTGGCGCTCCCATGGAGAGTACTCCAGCTGCAGACTGCACTGCTGCTGCTGCTGCTGCTGGGGTGCGCCTCCGCTGGTGCCAGCCGCCCGGCGGTTGGCTGCCAGGTGGGTGCTGCCCCAGATGAGCAGCAACAGCAGCGAGGCAGCGAGCGCAGCGCAGCAGGCACCGCGTCGCCGGCGGAGGAGGGATACCCACTGCTCTGGCGAGCACCGGGGGCTTGGAGGGTCGTAAAAGTGATGCTCCCGGTGCTGTTCACAGGCTGCGGGCGTGCAGTGGACGGAGAGCTGAGTTCCCCGCGTCAGCGAGCCGCCCTTGCCTGCTGCCGACGCCCGGTGCTGGCGCTGGGCGCCAAAGGGCGCCTGGTCCCACAGAGGGCTCTGCGGGGTGGGTGTCGAGCCAAACCAACGGCACAGGCTGAGTCAGGGCGGTTGCCCGGACGACAGAGTGTGAACATCCACCGCCGCCGCCGCCAACATCCAATGTCCGGAAATGGGCCGCGCCAGCAACAACCCGCGTCCTGACCCACCTGTCGACCATCATCGTCGCTCTCCGACCGCGCTGACCCGGCAAGGGGGGCAAACGGCTGCTCGGTCTTCATAGCGACAGCCGGCAGCAGTTGGGCTCACCCGCGGGCCAACTACAAGTGCAATATGGCAACGACAACGCTAGTGAGCAATGCCGCCTTCAAAACCGGCGCTGCGGGTGGGCGGTGGAAAGCCGCGTGTTTTGCGCGCTAACCACGCGGCACTACCACCAGATTTGTGCAGGCCTGGTGCTGCCAGATTGTTGGTGCGCTTGTTTATGCACGGAATGCTACGGTGGGTCGAGCACCCCCGGCAGCAGCATGCACAGATGTGGCAGACGTGTTGGCAAGCACGCTTGCTTACCGCCCTGCCTGCCTTCCAACACGGTCAGAGAGCCAACAGATGATGCTAGAGTGGCCGGGTGGTTGGAATCTTGGAGAGGCCCAGGGGGGGGTGCAGGGATGGTCGCTGCGGTCACGGTGCCGCTGCCGTTGCTGCCGCGCAAGCCAAGTACGTCCGCAGCTTAGGCCTTGTTGAAAAAGGCCAGCTGTTGTTGTGGCACGTCAATTTGTTGGAGCGTGATCTTATGCATACAAAGTGAATTGGGGCGCGGCAGTGGGAAGCCTGCTGAAGTGGCATCAAGTCGACAGCTCTGGTCAAGCAGGAAGCCACACACACAGGCTGGGTGCTCGACAGCTGGCACTCACCCATGGGTGGCCAGCTTCACATGTATTGTCATAAACGTGTATACACGTTTAGGAAGCCGCATGGCCTGCCGCTCACCATGCCATGCGTGCAAGCAACCCCTCTTCCAACCCCTCAGCATCTGCAAGGTTACACGGTCTCACACTGCAAGAGAAGGAAGGCCTGCAAGCAGCAGCGCCTACCCCACCCCCGCCAGCCCAGCCAGCCGGCGCCGACGGGAGCCAGAGCCAGCCAGCCTTGCCGGCTGTGCCCGTCAGTCAGTGGTCAGCCCAGCGCCGCGACCAGCTTTGCCAGCAGTGCGTCGCACTGCGCCCGCTCAGTGGCGGGTGTGACCATGAGATACACCACATCTCCCAGCGGCCGGGCAAACAGGCCGGCACTGCGCAGCCGCCGTACCACCGCCGCAGCAGCATCCGAGGCATACCCCCCCGCACCGCCGCCCTCCTGCTGCAGCTGCACTGCCAGCACTGTGCCAAGCGGCACCACGCCCTTCACCGCTGGGTGGCAGCTCAGCGCGGCCACCGCTGCCTCGTCCCACAGCGGCAGCAGGCGGCCGCAGGGGGCGGAGCAGGCGCAGCCTGCCCCGCTGCCGCCCTGCTGTGCCTGCTGCGCCTGCTTCTGGCAGCGGCCGGGCTCCGCGGGTGTGCAGATGTTGGGGTTCATATCGGGGTCGGTGAGAAGCTGCAGGGAAGCTACGCCGGCGGCGCAGCCGATGGGGTGCGCTGTGTACGAGTGGCCGTGCAGCAGAGCCTCCACCTTCTTGTCGCCTGCACAGGGGGCGGTGGGGCGTGCAGTGCAGGGGGTGTTTTTGGAGAAAAAGCAGGGGTGTGCCCACAACACAGAGAGGGCAGGGTGTGGCAACGGCTAAATCCCCGCCCATGGATTCGCGCTACTTGTCGAGCAAAGTCAGGCAAGCCCTGTACCGTCCCAGCGGACCCGCTTCTGCCGCACACCCAGCTGCACAGCCTTTCAGTTGCATTGCACACAACGTGACTGGCAGCGGCCCCAGCCACAGCGCACCCAGCCCCATTGCGCCCACGCCTCTGGACCATACTTAAAGACAGGCCCATCAATCTTCTCGCCCCGCCCCTTCCCGCTGCACCCCTGGGCGATGGCTTGCCCAGAAGCAGCAAAGCAGGCAGCAGACCCTTTCACCCCAGGATCACCCCCCCCCCCCACGCACGCACACGCACACACGCGCACACACACGCACACAAAACGCACGCCGACGGGGGGGGAGCGCGGACGCGGGCGCCGTGCGCATGGGGCGGCGCCTGTGATCCCGGTTGGTGGGGGGGAAGTGCACCTGCGTGCACTCCCCCACGGGGTGAGAGGACCAGAGGAACCTCGGGTGGCCTTTCCACGGTAGGGTGCGCCTGGCGGCGCCCGCTCAAAGCGGGGCGGGTTCCCTGGTTCGCCCACCGTGCACGTGGGGTTCTCCCTGGGAGCGGGCTGGGTGCTCCGGGCACGGGAACGTAGAGCACACCATGACACACCAGATGACAAGAACATGACGTCGCCGTTTGGTACCACAGCGCGCGCGCCACAGCGCCACGGTGGTACATCTTTTGGCCGGCGTGCCCTCTCCCGCCATTCTCCGCGCTCTCGGAAATGACCCTCACTGAGTCGCGCTGAACGGCGAGAGTCGCTCAGGGCCCGAGCAGAGCACGCTGCACATCCCTGACTCGGAGGCGGGCGCGGGGGCGGGGCGCCCCACAGCACAGGCAAGATAAACTAGTCGAGGACGTCCAGAGAGCAACGCAGGGCCCGCCGAGTGCCGGCTCGCGACCATCATGACATGGCATGGCATGAGCATGTTCACGAGAAAAAGTGAGCTGGTAACGCCTTCGGCGCCGGTCCATGGCATTTGGGGAAAATCCAAGGGAAGGATTGAAAAAGATGCAAAGCAACTGCCACCGCTGCTGTGCCCCGCCGCCGCCGCTGTGGCCCGCCGCGCCGCGCCGCCGCGCGCCGCTTCCGCTTTGTGGCCTGCTTGCAATGTTGTTGCGCTGCCTGCGCTCCCCCCCTCAACAGGCTGAATTGTCGTGAAGCAAATGGAGCCTACACTTACGGTGAAAGGTGGTCCCCCCCATGCGGTCAAAAGTGCGGGTGACACATGGTATACTACACACACACACACACACACACACACACACACGTGTGCTGTTTTGCAGCAAGGCAGAGCAACCCACCCACCCTTGAAAGCGTTGAACACTGCCTCGGTGGCCAGAGTGACTGACAGGGGCACCAGCCCTCCGGTCAGCAGCTTGGCATAGCAGGCAATGTCCGGGGAGGCGCCCAGCAGGTGTGCGCCGCTGGTGGCACCCAGGCGGTAGAAGCCGGTGAAGACTTCGTCAAAGATGACTGGAATGCCGGCCTCCCTGCAGCGGGGAGGGTGAGGTTGCAAGACAGGACAGTTGATGAGCGGCGCAGGCGAGGAGCCAGAAGGCAGTGAAGACTTCGACAAAGATGACGGGGATGCCGGGCCCCCTGCAGCGGGGGCAGGGGGCGGGCGGGCAGGGTTGCGGGAGGGTTGGTGGGCGGCATGAGGTGCGGGCCAGAGGTTTGGTGCAGACCACAAGAGGAGATGGCAGGGATGCCAGCCCCCCTGCTTGTATTCCACAAGCAATAGGAAGCAGACAGGGGGAGAGGGAGGAGGGGAGACGGAGGTGGTGCCAGCAAGCCAGGGAAGGAGGGACGGAGGCAGAGGGCGAGCAGGTGGTAGGCGGATAGCTGCAAACGCATGCACTGCCTCCAACACCTGCTCCCGACACCTCATCCAAGGCAGGCGGTGCACACAGGGCTATCTTAACCCAGGGCTCCCCAAACGCAAACCTCCACCCTTTGGTGCGGCTTGCCTGCACGTCTCCACGAGTGCTCGCTGGTACAGAGGATCCACGAGGCGCATGCCGCCTGCGCCCTGCAGCACTGGCTCCAGGATCAGCGCACCCAGCCGCCGCTCCACCTGCTGCCCCTGCTGCTGCTGCGTGGCAGAAGCGTGCACCGAGCCCTGCACTGCCCCACCTCTGCCGCTGACAGTGCCACCACTGCTGCTGCCGCTGCTGCTGCTGCTGTGGCTGTACTGCTGACTGTACTGCTCCAGTTGGCCGGCGATGTGGGAGCAGTACACACGGTACAGCGCCGCTCTCATGCGTTGCTGTACCGCAAACACACCCTCCTGGCTGCCAAACTCAACCTCCAATGCCTCTGGCCCACTGCCAGGCTCTCCACCTGCTGCCCCCGCTCCCGCTGCTACTGCTGCCATATCCTCTGGAAGCTGCACCCGCCAGCGCCCATCCTTCACAGCCACCAGAGGAGGGTCCAGAAACAGCCCCCGCCCAGTGTACCACGGCGTCTGCAGGCGGCCGTTGAAGAGGGAGGGAGCCACTGCGTCCATGGCACCCAGCGTGTCGCCGTGGTACCCCTCGGTCAGGCCCAGCACCTGCACTCCAGGGGACAGAAGGGGCAGGCGGCAGGGGAATAAAAGCAGCTTATGAGGGGCAAGTTTGGTGGCGCCAAGTGGTTTTCGTGCTGTGCTGTGATTCTCTGTGCCGGCAGGTGCTGGCATGCGTGCCGCGTGCAGGGCCGTGCTGGCAAAGTGGCGGGTGCAGAGAGGCAACCACCACACCTGCTGCACGCCGCACCAGAGACACGCAAACGCAGCGGTGCTGCAATCCCACTTGTAGTCCTCCCAGCCTTGCCTGAGAACTCCACTTCACACATCCCACCAATCCGCCTCGCTCCACCCATCCACTTCACCCAAACACTCTGTTCATTCACACCGTCCACCCACTTTACCCCCTCACTCCACCCATTCCCTCTGTCCATTCACACCAACCCGCCCACCTGCAGGTCTGCCTGGCTGTCCATCAGGCCGTGGTCCACCATGTACTTTCTAAAGGCCATCTTCAGCGCCACCTCAATGGCGGTGGACCCGTTGTCGGTGTAAAACACACGGGAGGCCCAGCCGGCCCCCGCGCTGCCCAGCACCAGCTTGGCCAGCTGCAGCACAAACGGGGCGCAAGGGTGGCAGGGCGGGGAGCAGTGAGCACGCGAGAGAATGCGGGCGGTAAGTGGAGGCGTGTGGTGAAGGGGACGGGACGGTGCATGCGTACGGGTGCGGGCAGAGGGGCGGTGTGAGCAGGGTGAGCAAGGCAGTGCTGCA
Source organism: Chlorella sp. ArM0029B (assembly GCA_002896455.3). NCBI lineage: Eukaryota > Viridiplantae > Chlorophyta > Trebouxiophyceae > Chlorellales > Chlorellaceae > Chlorella > Chlorella sp. ArM0029B. Next base: position 212,996 of record JTEE01000035.1, on the reverse strand, counting down.
TGACGTGGCGAGCAGGCAGGTGGCATGGCAGCTGACTGATCAAGCGCAGGTGCCGGCAGAGCGGCCATCTGTGCCGCTGCCTTCTAAAACAGCTACTTTAAGTGGCAGCTAAGTGCGGAGCATGGGGCATTGCACAGCACACACACAAGGGAGGGCCGCCCCGCCTCTGCACCTCGACAGCCGGCTCATGGGCGTTCTCTGGGAACATGACGTGGCCGTAGCGTGCGGCGGCGGCGGCCACCGAGCGCACCAGCTCGCTCTGGGCTCGCTCTCCAACCTGTGGCAGTCGTTTGGGGCAGGCAGAAAGTGGCAGAAACAAGTCGGCTTGTCAGCAGGCAGGGGCGTGCGACCTGAGGGGCCAGTGAGCCAGCATTGCACGAATCCTCATGCATACCCCTACTATAACAAGCAGAGCCACGAGCAGCCAAAAGCAGCCATGCCCCCCACCGCTCACCCCTTGAGTCCACCAGCTGGCACAGGCATCGTACATCAACTCCAGGCTGCCTCCTCCTCCGCTTGTACTGCCTGTGCTGGCTGCTGAGCTACTGCTGGTGGCCCCACCGCCGCTCGCCTCCCCTGCTGCGTCGCCTGCCGGCTCGGGCCGGTAGACGCAGAAGCTTTCGCCCACCCGGCTGTCGATGACCGTCACGCCCGCGTCGCCCGCCACGCTGCCGTGCTGCGTGAAGGGCCACCACAGCATGGCGCGCGCTTCGCCCGCTGCCGACGCCAGCTTGGCGACCCGCTCCTGGTGCGCCTCTGCCGCCAGGCCCAGCAGCCTGTCAAACTGAGGCGCGCTTCCCTCCAGCCAGGCCGCCAGATTGGCATCTATGCCGCCAGCTGGCAGCGGCTCTTGCTGGCCCGCCGCCGCCGGCGGCGGCGGCAGGCACTCGGGGAACGCGAGCACGTGCGCCCGCCCCCGCAGGTGCTTCTGAATGGCGGCTGCGTTGCCCAGCCGGCCCTCCTCCATGAGAACAACCAGAGGCACCTGGTGCCCCCTCAGCGCCAGGCTGTCATGGGCTGCCAGGGTGGCGGAGATGCCACCTAGGCGGCCGTCGCCAACTAGGATGCCAGGCAGGCGCAGCGCGCGCAGCAGGTCGCACTGCAGCAGGGGGCGGGGGACAGGCATGTGTGTGCTTGTGTGGCAACCTGTGTGTGCCCCGCGGGTGCATGGGCGATAAAGCAGCCAAGCGACATTGGGGTACACGCCCTGGTACATGCTCTAGTACATGTGCGCAATCAGTGTGCCCTTTCGACCAGTACTCCCCGGTGCCCAATACAGTCCCGAGGGCTGCTGCCCGCTTGCCTGCAGGCTGCCGCTGGGCCCGGGGCTCGCCACGCCGCCCGCCGTCTCAACGATCGCCACCCGCTGCGCTGCGCTGCCGCCGCTGCTGCCGCTGCTGCTGCTTGTGCCTGCCGTTGCAAAGGCGCGCAGTTCTGCCGCCACGGCTGCTGCCACCTGGCGGTCGCTGACTTGGCGCCCCTCTGTCGCAACGGCCACATGCGGGCTGACCGGCTGCTGCCAGGCATATAAGGTCTTGGCCAGGCTGCCTGTTTCTGTGCTGCTGCCCTCACGGCTGCTGCCGCTGCCACTGCTGCTGCGGCTCCCCACAGCAAGCTGCTGCTGCGGCTGCTGCTGCGGCTGGCTCTCCAGTTCCAGGAAAGCCGCATGCGGCCCTGTCACTAGGGGCAGGCTGGCGGCGGCGGCGACCAGGCGGGCGTCAGAGTCGGTTGGGAAGCCGGTCTGCACCGGCTTGAGAAAGAGGACGGAAAACTGTACAGGGGAAGGAGAACAGCAGTAAGAGTAGGTGAAAGGGAGCGTCAGAAGGCTGTGGATGCTGTCAACAGGCGGCCCAGCAAGCAGATGTACAGACTGAGGTCGGTGCACCCGCCAGCAACCCAGTGGTGGCCCCTGGTCCTGAATTGCTCACCCCTGCACGTCGGCAGGCCGCTGCCAGGCCTGCGCTGAACAGCGTCTTC
>JTEE01000035.1:182801-195187 GCA_002896455.3 Chlorella sp. ArM0029B | reverse complement strand
CTCACCCACCCGTCTGCCCCACCCCTTGCCCCTGCAGCAAAGCCTTTGGCTGCCTGGGGGGCTTTGTGGCGTGCAGTCGGCGGTGGAAGGATTTCCTGGTCAACCGGGGGCGGGCGCAGGTCTACTCCACCTCCCTGCCCGTGCCAGTGGTGGCTTCGGCGCTGGCGGCGCTGCGGGTGGCAGCAGAGGTGAGCAAAGCCCTGCCTGGCTGCCTGGCTGGTCGTTCAGTCAGTATATCCGTCTGCCTGCCTGTCTGGACTGTGTGGGACCTCTGCGGTGCAGCAGTTGAATAGGGTGCAGCGGGGGAGTGAGCAGAAACAGGCAGGGGCAGAGTGGCTGCACTGTGGTTGCAAGGAATGGGTCGCAAGGAGCGCAGGGGACCACTTCAGCTGTGCAATGTGACGGCAACAGGGCTCTTCGCGGCTTGCCTGCCCCCCTCCCCCCACTTACAATTCGTCCCTTTCCCCCCCCGCCTGCCCGCCCACCCCCAGGAGCCTTGGCGGCGGCAGCGCGTGTGGCAGCTGACTCAGCGGCTGGGCCGTGAGCTGGGCGTGCCTGTCACGAGCCCCATTGTGCCGTTGATCATCGGGCCGGAGCAGCTTGCCGTGGATGCCAGCATGGAGCTGCTTCGGCGCGGCTTCCACGTGCCGGCCATCCGCCCGCCTACTGTGCCAGCTGGCACCAGCAGGCTGCGGGTGAGCCTGTCTGCAGCACACTCGGATGAGGACGTGAGGCTGCTTGTGGAGGCGATACGAGCCTGCAGGCTGACCTTCCTGCAGCAGCAGCAGCAGCAGCAGCCGCAGCAGCAGCAGCAGGGCACATTAGAGGCAGCAGAGGGGGCTGCAGCAGAGGCGGCAGAGGCGGCAGTTGCGCCCTTGGCAGCGGCGGCGGCGGCAGCGGCGGCGGCGGGGGAGCAGGTGCAGCCTGCGCAGCTGATGTTGGCAGCCCCGCTATCCCGGCTGTGAGCTGGGCTGCTTGTAAGTGCTTACAAGCAAACAAGCAATGAAATCACACTTAGGGTCCACGGAGCCAGCAGGTTTCATAGGACTGGGGAGGGAAATGTATTATTTATGTGTATTTATCATGTAATCTACAGGGCAGGCACGAAGCACAGGCTGGACCCACAGAAGGAGTGCTGGTGTGGTGGGGGGGAGGGGTGGGCAGGCAGTGGGCAGGGTCGCACGCACACGAGTCACGAAGCATCGAGGGTGTGAGGAATGTAGCAGGGAGACGGGCAGGCATCCAGCGTCGTGCTCTTGCGTGCCAGCCACAGGAGCCAGGTCTCGACCATACTGTGTAAGGGGTGGGTGGGGAGGCCCTCGATCAAAGCGTTTGGCCCTGGCGGGACAGAGTGTCAGAATACTGTGTGGGCCTAGTACCGCCCAGTACCGCCCAGTACCGCCCAGTAGCGTAGTCAGGGTTAGGACGAGTCCATGTGGTGAGTGGTGTTGTGACATTGTGACATGGGTTCCTTCAAAAATCGGCCAGTGGAAGGGTGCCTCCTGCAATGTCCACAACCCAGTTGAGTCTCAGCTAGAACCGATGGTGTGCGTGCGTGCCCACCCGCCCACCCACGCCGCCTGCAGCCTAGCGCTTTCGGCGTAGCGGAACATAAAATGGGATTGAGTCTGTGCTGGTGAAGTTGTTGAGGCTGCTACTGAACTTCATGCTGAACTCAGTGTCTGCACCAAGGCTTGTTCAGATGCTGTAGCGGCGCCCGGCCCAGCACGCCCAGCACGATGGGGCTCCCAAGCACTCTGTGCGCAGAACTCCGTGAACCCAAGTGTTCGCAACTCGGATCAAGGTCACAGTCGCGCAGTGTCTCCCTGGAGTGACCGGCAGGCCCCGTGACGGGGCCCCGTCGAAGAATACAAAATCGCTTGTGCACGCCTCTGGCCTTCAACCCAAACGCAATTCAGAGAAACTGCTTAAAGACGGAGATCCAAGCAGGGCCCACTTGCGCTGAGGTGAGACCACAAGCTCGCCGCCCCCAGCGACGGCAGCTTAACCGCCGCTTTGGGGCAGTCTTTGCTTCTTTTTCGCAGGCGGGACGAAATCACTGTTTCAGCAGCTTTCGGGCGGGCCCGCCGCAGAGAGCCCCAGTCACACACCGCCGATGCCCCGCCGCTGCCGGCTCCCTCGCCGACAGTCCTTCTGTGCTCCCTTTACAGGCAAACCGTCAGCAGTTTGCTGATGCTGGGCCTGGTGGCGGGCTCGGGGTTCAGTCCCCAGCTTGCGGTGGCAATGCGGGCGGGAGCCTGCACACTGCTGGGGACGCTGCGGCGCGTCCTGAGCGCCCCTGCAAGCGCCAGCGTCGGCGGCCCGCAATCGGTTAGGAGCTATGCAGCTCTTGCGGCCACTGGCTACCCCAGCCCTGATGCACCGCAGTTCCAGTATGCCGTGCTGGACGCGCCGCTGATGCAAGAGGAGGGCGCCCCCGCCGCGGGCACCATCCCACGCCACTTGCGCCCCTACGCCCAGCGCATGGCGTCTCTGGGCGGGCGCCGCGCCGCGGGTGAGGCAGCGCCTGGCTGCGTCCGTCTCTCTGTGTGTGCGTTACACTCCATTCCAGCACAAACATGTGCTGCTCAATGAGCCGATCAAATTGCCTGGCCGGTTGCATGCCTGCCGCCGGTGAGCGGCAGTTCTTGCCAGGTCAGCTCCCAGCAGACGCCTGCTGTGAGCCTGCCTACCACACAAACACTGGCCAAGCAGTACAATCCTGCCGCCCCCACCCCCTACGCTGCCGCCGCCAGCCTGTGGCACAGCCAGCCTGCCAGCCTGCACTGCCAGCGTGCCAGCCTGCACTGCCTGTACTGCCAGCCCGCACTGCCTGCACTGCCAGCCTGTTGCACAGTCAGCCAGTAGCACTGCTTATGTAACCCTCACGCGATGGCCCCGATGCACCCTTTGTGCTTGGCCAGGCAGGGAGGCGACATACGAGGCAGCCGTGACCGCCGCCCACGCCGGACAGCCCTTTGCTGTGGGTGAGAGGCACTGAGGGCATGGTTGAGGCCCGGTGGGGTTGGTAAGCGGCACAGCAGCTGCATGTTGTGGCAGGTAATGTGGTGGTCCACCTGGCATGGCACCCCCAGCATGTTGTGCCCGTACTGTCCCTCTGGTTCTCTACCTGCACACACACAACAAAGCGACCAAAAGGAGCACACAACAGTTGTAACCACACACCTGTACCGCCTCCACGTCCCCCTGACCGTAGTGCTGGGTACCGGCGGTACCGAGGCAGCCGCCCTGGAGCTGGCGGGGCACTACTACCGTGAGTACCGCAAGGCCCGGCAGGCGCTGGCTGGCGAGGTGCCTCACGAGCCGATGGGGAAGCTGCCCGGCAGCTGCCTGCCGCCGCTGCTGCTGGTGGCGCACCCGTACGCCAACTCCCTGCCCAGCGCTTTGGAGGCGCTGGCGCGCATGCAGCAGGACTGGCTGCGGGGCAGGGTGGTCTACTTGGGCTCGGCGGCGGCGGGCAGCCCGCAGGGAGACGAGGGGTGGGCCAAGCTGGAGAGTTCGCTGCATGTGAGGCTGTGTGGGCTGCCAGTGGGTGGGTGGACGCACATGGGGCTGGCGGGTTGGCATGCTTGTTGGTCTCTCTAGGCCGTAGTAAAGTTGCGAATAGAGGTGACTCCGTGATCCCACCATTCTTGTTGGTGCATGGGTGCCACAGACAGGTAGGCAGGCTGGGTAGGAGTTGTATGCATGTCAGGCGCTGGCATGTGAAATCCTGATGGGGCTGGGGCGGGGACGGGGTGGGTGCATGATGTGGGGTACATTGTGGGCAGGCAGTTAGGCAGGAGGGAAAGTGTAGCCACAGGCAGGCATGCAGGCCGGCTGCGCCCGACACCCAAGACACACATCCCACCTGCCTCCCCTCCCCTCCGCGCACCCGCTGACTGCCCTCCCACCCGCCTTGCTCCCCCGCCGCTGCTCCCATGGGGCCACCGCAGAGCGTGCGCGTGTGGCACCGCCTGCACCGCAGCCGCATCGGGCTGGTGGGCCCTCCCTCCCCGTGGCTGGTGGCCTCCACCCCCACCAACGAGGCTGTCAGCTCGGCCTGGGGGCCCACTCTGGTGGATGTGGACATGCAGGTGGGGCGAGGCTTTTTGGAGAGAGGAAAGCACTGTCTACTGTTTGAATTGGGCATGAGGGGGTGGTAAAGACCACTCACTCAAAAGGAGGGCAAGCAAGCAGTCAGCCAGCAAGCTAGCCAGCCCCTTGCCGCACATGCGGCTGCCCCACTTTGCTGCCTTACAACACCCCTAACTCTGGTGGGTGTGGACATGCAGGTGGGGCGAGGCTTTTATTTTCAACTTTGTATTTTGTTGGCCATGAGAGGGTGAAATATGCCGTGTAAACAAGGGGGGCAGTCGGTCTGCAACATAGCTAGCCTGCCCTTCCGCACGCCGCTGTCCCTCTCTGCCGCCTCGCTTGCCTACTGCACGCCCCTCCCAGGCCCTTTGCCCCGCTTGCCCCCGGACCCGCCGTGCACCTCACCCCTGCGTGGCATTCGCTGAGCAGCACAGGTGTGTGCTGGAATTGCTGTGAAACCCTCCCTCAGGCAATCTCCTGTCACTGTGGGGAGACCGTCCCTGTGGGGCTCCCCGTGGACACTCAATCAAATGTAACAAACCAATTGAGTCAGCCCCGCCCTGGCAGTGCCTCATCCCTGCCTGCAGGATCTCATGGGAGCGCTGTGGGGCACGAGCAGCTTCAAGAAGGCCGAAGTGGACGCTGTGGTTGCAGACATGATGGAGCCAGCAGGCAGCGGGTCGACAGCCCACACCCACACGCAGGGCGGCGAGGCAGCATGCAGGGAAGAGTGCTCCGCCTGTGGGACCGCCGTGCCCGCGCCCGCCGACCCAGCGGCAGCCGCCAAGGTGTACCTGGCCTTGAGAAGATTGGTGGATGAACACAAGCTGGCGTGCGTCACGGTGCGGTGCTTTGACATCGTGAGCGGCAAGGAGACCACAGGTGCTGTTCGTTACATTTAACCACCGCCCCCCCCACCCGCCCCCAACACACACCCACACCTGTCCCATGAGACCTTTGCTGGCTCCCCCCTGGACTTGAAGGTTGATTAATTGATTGGTTGTGGTGGGCCGGCTGGGGGCGTGGGTATGCAAGCGGTGTGGGCGTGCCAGTGGGCGTGGGCGTGCCGCGGTCATTTGGCAAAATTGTGTGCGTGGGTGCAGCCCCTGGGCACGCTTGTGGGGACTGTAGCACACCGGTTGCTGCATTTTGCGGCCCTCTGCCCGGCTTCTGCCCGGCTTGTGATGGTCTCCCGGTTGCCGCATTCTTCCTGCACCCTCTTTGGCATCCTTTGGCATCCCCCTTAGGCATCCTCCTGCTGCTCCCCCCTGCCTTTCTCCGGTTTCAACGGGCTGCTGCTATTGGCTGTCTGGGCACCCCGGCTGATGGTTTGCTGATAGTTTCACCCCCGGCCCCACAACACGCACTATCTGCGTGCTGCTTCCTCTAACCGCCATGCCCCCCCTCTATCTGTGTGCTGCTTCCTCTAACCACCATGCCCCCCCTCTATCTGTGTGCTGCCTCCCACCCGCCGTGCCCTCCCCTCTTTTGCACTCGCAGGCTGCTACTCTCTGTCCCGGCTGCTGGACGAAGACGTGGTTGCCGGGTGTGAGGGCGACGTGTGCAGCGCGCTGGGCATGCTGTGGGGGCGCCTCATGACAGGGCAGGTGCCCTGGATGGCAAATGTGGCACAGGTGAGGAGGAGGGGAGGGAGAGGCGGGGGAGGGAGAGGCAGGGGGAAGGGTCGGGGTGGTGCCGTTGGTTTGGCGATAGGGCTCTCCCATGAGACCTTTGCTGGCTTCCCCCCGGACTTGAAACGTAGTTGATTGATTTGTTGATTGATTGTTTGATTTCGGGTTTCGGGTTTCGGATTTGGAGTTAGGGTAGGGTTTTGTGCTGTAAGCCTGCCCGTCCATGCCCCACCCATCGCCTCATCGCCTTTTCGTGCCACACCAGTGTGTCCACCACTCCCTGTGCTGCGCGATGCTGCTGTTCCCCCTAGTCGTTGCAGATTGTCACATCTCTTAAAGAGGAATCAACTTCAGGACGAGTCAATACCTGAAAAGTTGACGAGGCATGCACCACAAGGCTCTGTTCACCCCTCCCCACCACTCTGCATTGCTGGAGCTGTTCCCGCTCAGCCGTGCGGCCACGCTCCCTGTCTTCTTGCTTAATATTCCGGGCATTTTAAAATACATGCTGTTTTTGTCTCTCTCTCTCCTTGCCAGGTGGACGCTGTGAATGGCGTGCTAAAGCTGGCACACTGCACCATCGCCCGAAGCCTGCTCACCTCCCACGAGGTGTGCTGCCGGCCTGAAGAGGCGGTACTGCCCGGAGCGGTACTACCCGGGACGGTAGTATCCGGGCGGGGGAACGGGTGGCTTGCATAGCCATAGCAGCGGAGGCACCTTGTGTCCGTTGTTAGGGGGCAATAGACAAGAGTTGGGGCTGGCAAGTGATGCCACGCAGTGAGAGACTTCCGCTGCCGGCTAGCTGCCCCCGCCAGCGTCTCCCAGCCTTCGTTACCCTGACCTCCCATGCGCCCTGCCCTTCCAAATCCTCTTGTGAGTCAGGAATGTCCCGTGCTGCTGCTACCCATCACATGCATGCCTTACATGCATGCCCCTTCCCTCCCCCCTCTGCCAAGCCTGCCCCGCCCAACCTGCACCCTGCCGTCCTCCAAAGTTCCAGTTTCAAGCAGAACATACACTCCCCGCCCTATCGCTCCCCTCACAGGCCACCACACACTTTGAGTCCGGCCTGGGTGTTGCCATCAAGGGCACTATTCCACCGGGCTCAGTCACCCTGCTGCGCATCGGCGGCCAGGCCATGGACCAGCTTTGGGTGGAGGAGGGGTACGCCCTGCGGGAGGAAGCTGGCAGGGAGGGGGAGTGGAGCCCGCAGCTGTGCCGCACCCAGGTGGGCTTGGTCTGGTCGAGCTAGTCTAGTCAGTGCAGCTATTCACACCCCCTGAGACAATGTGAATATTCGTGTTCAGGCCGAACTAGGTAGTGTACGGATTGGCGAGGCGTGCACCAGGTCTCAGTCTCGGGGGCGTGCAGCGGCGGGGGCGCCCCGGCGCGCGGCCGGGCCGGTGCAGAATGGCGCAGAGCAAGGTGTGATCAGGTGCAGAGCGGGCAGGGTGGAGCCGCTCTTGAGCAGTGTGTGAAGTGTGGTGTGCCTCAGGCTGCCTTGCATGGGAGGGCTGCAGCTGCTGCATTGCCCACCTGCCTGCTCCGCCTGCATCCGCCTGCATGCCTCTGCATCCCGCTGGAGCTTTGCCGCTTGTTCCAGGCTCACACACTGCCTCCTCACCCCGTCCCCACCCCACCCTTCGTGCCCGCAGGTGCGTGTCAGCCTGCTGGGAGGGCGTGACGTGGTGGAGCGCCTGCTGCAGCGCCCCCTGGGCAACCACGTGGTCATGCTTCGTGGCCACCAGAAGACGCTGCTGGAGGGCTACTTCAGGCAGTTTGGACCGGGGTCGCCCTGACCCTGTGTGAAGCGGCTTGGCAGTGGGATGTACTGGCATCCTTTGAGACTACTACCTTGTGCATACACGATCAGATTCTGCCAGCCGCCGCGGCACAGCGGGTCCAGCCCACGAGCGGCATGGAGGCGGTTTGCCGACATGCGAGCGCCGTCGGCTGCCCTGCATTTTGGTTTCGCTGCTTGCGATTCTGTTGTTCATGTTGCTGCTTGCGTTTTCTTGTTTATCATCTGTTCTTGACACCTTCTTATGCCGACTGTATGTGTACAGCATTGTCCGCCCGTGCCGCATGGGATTCATGGGATTCCTGGTGCTAGTTACAAGAGGGTCATGCGGCAGGCGTACTTTGAAATGTACGAGGGCAGCACTGGGGCTTGTGTGTGGTCGTTTGTACGTGTTCATGGGGAAAATAATGGGTAGTTGGGCAGCAGCCAGCATGGCACGCTGCCCCTGAAACAGCGTCTTTGCACAGCATGGGCCTCGGCAGCAACCGGGTGTGCTGACACTGCTGTGCTGGCTGTGCTGTGCTGAGCTGGCAGCCCTGCCGGGCAGGCCCTGCAGGCTGCCCATGCCGGAGCATCAGCTGCTCCCGCACCTAGAGCTTTCTGACCAGCGCTTGTTGGCTTTGAATGAGCAGCACTTGCTGTGGCTGCCGCGTCAGTGCGGCACGGCAAGTGCCACGTCAGCAGATGCGCAGGGGGCGGTGCGTCAGCGCCTCCAGCGAGGCGGCCGGCGAGAAGTCGGGCGCCTGGTGCAGCCGCTCCAGAACAATCAGCTCGTGGGCCACCTGCGGCAGGCACAACAAACCGATCAGCACCATGTTTCAGAGGAAGAAGAAGATAACAGCCCGAGGGCGTGGTGTTGAGGGAAACGACAAGAAATTAAGCCAGAGGCACACAGCTACCATGATTCACGAGACTGTTTTTTCAAGCAACGAAAGGGTCGCTGGAGCGCTCTTGGGGACATTTGGAGGACAAGGTATAGGGTGACTTCAAGCATACTTTCCAGAGTGGGGCAACTCTGGCTGCCCAACCTGGGCAGCAATCCTTCAACGTCGTGTAACAGAACAGCCTCTCTCTGCCCGCCCGCCCCGCCCCGCCCCACACCGCGCACCCCTGCTGCCCCTGCCCACCTCCTCCAGTGCGGCTGGGTCCAGCAGCAGTGAGCCGCAGTGTGCCAGCACCATGCGCATGTCCTTCTCGATGGGAGGGAAGCGCTTGCTCTTGACGCGCTGCAAAAAGTCGGTGACCTGCGGGGGGGAACGAGGGAGGGTGGAAGCAGAGGTGGGGTGGGCGGGGGACCGACGGAGGGGCAGGGGTAAGAAAAGGGATTAGGGGGAGGGCCGAGGGAGGGGTGCGGGGAGGGGCAAAGGTGGGGTGGCAAGAAGAGGGGATGTGTGCCAAGGAGGCAAGCGTGAGCGGCGGGTTTTGAAGCACTGCAGGAAGCCGGTGAACAGCAGCCAGGCGACGAGGGCGAAGCGAGATCTAGGAGAGGAGAGGGACGGTGCAAGGACGAGGGAGGGAGGGAGCAACGGTGGGGTAGGGGGGAAATATGAAGGGGCAGTGGTAAGAAGAGGGATCAGATCAGGGGAAGGGCTGGACCTTGACACGCTGCAGGATGGCAGTGGCATCAACAGCATGCAGGAGGAGATGTGCGGTGCTGGGTTTGATTGGGATGAGGTGGTCGTGTGCTTTTCCTGGCTCCGGTGCACGTCACTCACATCCCGTCACACACAGCTCAGCACACACCGCATGCAACCCAACCCAGCGCAGCATGCACAGCATGCCCGCTCGGCCTGCCGTGGCAGCCCAGCCCAAGGCACCCGCCCTCCCCTCTCACCAGCAAGCGGCAGTAGTGCACTCGCTGGTAGTGCGGGTTCTCGACTGAAGACCCCCCGCCCCACTCAATCTTCCAGGGCGCCCGCCCCACAGGCTCGCCCACGCCCTGGCGCAGCGCAAAGCGCAGCTTCCCCTCCTCCCGCCGCGCCAGCATGGCCACCTTCCGCCCAGGTGCCACCAGAACCGCACGGTCAAGGTACTGCAGCGCCTGGCCCCAGTAGTGGCGCGGGCCGGGGGCCAGCGGCTGCGGGGTGGTGGACGCTTCGATGCCTGGGGCAGCTGTCACTTTCAGGCCTGCCCCCGCCGCCTCTGCCGCCCCCGCTGCCCCCTCCTCGGCTGCGCCCTCATCGGCTCCCTCCTGGAAACGCACGTGCCGCTTTGCCTGCTGCCCGTCGCCAGCTGGCGCCACATGTCCGCCTTTGCTGCTGCTGCTGCTGCTGGCATCCAGGTAATAGCCCAGCCCAAGATCGGCCAGCTTGAATGCATAGCCAAGCCGGGCTCCGCCAAAGCTGACGGCTGGGATGAACTCTTCTGCCGCTGCCTGAGCGCTGCCGCCGTTGCCTGCGCTGCTGCTAGCAGCAGCGCTGCTAGTGGAATCCGGCGGCACGCTTCCGCTGCCGGTGCTGTCGGAGGCAGCACCTGGTGCATCTTCCTCGTGCTGAGCTGGCGCTGAGCTGGCAGCCTCTGTGGCATCAGCGGCTGGCGTCCCCGGTGCCTCAGCTGCCTCTGCATCAGCCGTGTCATCGCTTTCTGGCGCGTCTGCTGTGTCTTCATCTGCCTCTGATGCGTCGCCAGCAGGCACAGCATCGCTGCCGCCCTCGCTGCTGCTGCTGCTGTTGCCGCCTGCATCACCCAGCAGCACGCCTCCCTGGCCTATGCCCTCGGGCGCTGCAGGGTGGGGAGGCACACATTCACACATCACCTGTCAGCTCTAGCAAGCCAAGGGCTGCACTCAAACACAGCCACGCAAGAATCGTGGCAAGCACCATGCCAGGCAAGCTCACAAAGTGGCGGCAGAGTACCCCGGCGCAGCTACAGTTGGTGATATTATTGTTGTTGTACTCCAAACATGCCTGATGCTCCCTACTGACCAACCCACTCCCAGCTTCCAAGCCCAGGAACCAGGGGCAGGAGCCGGAAGCCCAGAACTTTGAACCCATCCTCAGTAAGGGCACCTTGGCCTCCCCAGGTGCAGGTGACACAAGAAGGCCTCCAGGGACTACTAGTAGTGACCAACTAAGCCAGGACCAGCACTAGCACCGAAAGGAAACCACATGTTACCCGGCTCTCACCGTTGGTGATGGTATCCTGATCATTCAGGTGCAGGTCAAAGCCGAAAGGCAGCCAGGCTTCAGGGAATCATGTCAGCCCAAACCAGGCTGACACTACACTACCCTACCCTCTGATCCATGCTCTCGCTAGCCTGACTCCCTTTGACACCAAACGCTCACCGTTAGTGATGGTTTCTTGGTCACCTGGGTGCAGGTCAAACCAGAAGACTTAGGGACCTCACGATAACACACGCGAGGCTCCCATTACACCTTTGCTCTCTGGCTCTCACCGTTGGTGATGGTGTCCTGATCGTCCAGGTGCAAGTCGAACCAGAAGACCACAGCGTTCATGACACCCTCGCACACCACCTCCAGCTTCAACATGCTCTCCCTGCGGGCGGGGCGCCGGGGGTATGAAGGTAGAAGGGGGAGGTGAGGCATAGGGTGCATGGAGAGTGAAGGGGGAGGCGCCGGGCAAATGAAGACAAAAGGGGAGGTGAGGTGCCGGGCAATTGAAGAGGGAAGGGGGAGGTGAGGCATAGGGTGCATGAAGAGAGAGGGGCAGGAGGCGCCGGGCAAATGAAGATAGAAGGGGGAGGTGAGGTGCCGGGTGCATGAAGAGTGAAGGGAAAAAAGGTGAGGCGCCGGGGTTATGAAGAGCGAGAGGAGGCAGTTTAGGCGACAAAAGGACGGTTCGGGCACACGAAGAGAGATGGGGAGGTGAGGTTTTGGTCACACGACCAGAGCAGGGGAGGTGAGGTAGGCAGGCAGGGACGCAAAGGTGGCAGGGAGGGCAGTCAACTGAGGACGTGGAGAGAGGCGGAGCCCGGGTGCCGGGCGGGCCAGGGAGGCGAGGGTGGGTGGGCAGGGTGGGAAGGCAGAAAGTTGGAGAGTTGTGAAGCAAGTGGCAGGCCGGTGGAGAGGCGAGGCCAACTAGCAGGGCGGGCAGGCACGTGGATGAAGCAGGCAGGCAGGAAGGCGGGCAGGCCCTCAAGCTGACCAGCGGGTGAGTGCACTGCCACGCGAGCATGCTGTGCCACCAGCCATCAAGTGGGCGACCAGTCCCCCTCCCACTGAGATTCCCGAGCACTTGGTGCCCAGGGCAAGCCATCCGGCTCTCTCTCCCCCACCCCATCAACTCGCTCTTTGGCCCCGCCCACCTGCCGCGCGCCTTGCGCTCTCCCCCATCAAACCACTGCTCAAACACTTTGATGGGCTTGGTGAGCCGGCGGTAGGGCAGGTCGTCCAAGCTGATGGCCTCGTAGCTGGCGTCCCACCTGCAGGTACAAGCAAGAAGGCGGGCCGATAGGCAGGCAGGCGGAGCAGGGCAGGGGTTAGGACGTCAGTTGTGCAGAATGAGGAGGAGGTAAGATGAAGGCAGGCAGGCAGCCAAGGCGATGTGAGGGATGGTGCGATGGGGCAGGTCTGGCGGGCTAACTGGGCTCTTATTGGACATCCAACTTGGAAGCAGAAAGCGAGGAGGCAGGGCAGGCAGGCAGGCAGGCAAACAAGAAGATGTGTGGGCGGGGGCAGGCAGGCCGGTACTACTAGCAGGCCGGTAGGCAGATTATAGATCATCTCTAATGCGCCCTCGCCCACAATTGACCACCGCTTCTTATTCACCCCAACCCGCCCACCCCCAATGCACTCAATCACCCCCCACCCGGAAATGTTCATGGGCTGCATGTCAAAGCCCCCTGCACCACACTAACCACCACCGTTGTCACTCGTCTACCCCACCCATCCCCAATA
>JTEE01000035.1:162973-178271 GCA_002896455.3 Chlorella sp. ArM0029B | reverse complement strand
GCAAGCAAGCAAGCAAGCAAGCAAGCAAGCAAGCAAGCAAGCAAGCAAGCAAGCAAGCAAGCAAGCAAGCAAGCAAGCAAGCAAGCAAGCAAGCAGAACGAAAGGCATGCTGGCTGGCATACAGGAGGGCAGGCAGGCAGGGCAAGCACCCTGCCTCAACAGCACTCCCTCTGGCAGCAGCAACGCGCCTGCACAGCTGCCTCGATGGCTTGGCGGAAGCGTGATGTGACGTATGCGTCCTCCAGCTGCCGCAGGTGGCGCTTGGGCATGCGGATGTCGGACTGTCAGACGAGACATGTGAGGAACCGGGGAAAGCTAGGGAAGATGAGGGAGGTACCGAGCGGGCAGGTGGCAGGTAGGCAGGTAGGTGGGGCAGGGGCAGGTGGAGGGATGGGCAGGCAAGCAGGCGCTCCACCCACTGCACATCACCAACCGCTTGGGACCCGCTATAACCACACGCCACATCACTGCCAGATGCTTGCATGCCCCACGCATGGCCCCATCTGCAGTGTCAGAAAGTGGTACACCCCCATGCAGGGTCCCACTGCTACCGTTCTGATAGTGTCATGCCATGCACCACACAGTGCCTCACCTGCACCGTCACGTAGTTGTATGTGTCCTTGATGTGGTGGTCGTTCTCAGCCTGGAAGGGCGTGAGCAGCTTGAGGGGCAGCATGTCGTCCGTCTTGATGCGGTGCAGGGGGGCAGAGTAGCTGCGGGGGTGGGGTGGGGTGGGGGCCGACGCAGGTGGGCATTCGTGAGGCGGCCACTTGTCAGTGTGCCAAAGGAAAGGAGAGGCATCGTGGCTAGAAGCAGGCACGCATACAGTCCTGCTGCGCATGAGGCACCTGTTTGCCCGCCAAATCGCCCACAGTGCTCACACGCAGGTCCCAGGCAAAGCACCACACTACGCCGACCAGCACTGAGACACATTTGTATTTCCACTGCCTGCCCAAGCCCCTGCAAGGGAACACTTCCCACCCGGTCACTCACGGGTGGTACGAGATGCGCTGGTTTGCCTCTGGGTACTCGATTGCCTTGGTCTCCCGCCCCTTGCCCTCCACCAGGTCCTGTGGGGACGGGGCAGGGCATGGCGGGGCGATTCACTTCAGTTCAGGGCAGGGCAGGAGCTGCTTAGCAGCTATTCATAAATCAACCATTTACTGCGTGCCGGTTGACCTTCTCCCGATCTCTCTCGGTTCCCCGCACTCACTCGTGCACGTGGTGTCTACCTGCCTCACCTTGACTACTGCCTGGTTGGCCTGCTCCAGCGCCAGCTTTAAATCCAGGTTGAAAGGGTCCATTTGCAGGCCTGCAGGGTGAGCACGATTCGACAAGAAGAGATGAAGGAACAAGCACGGCACGGCGGCAAAGGCCAGCATGAGCCGAAGTCGGAGGGGTGTGCCTCGAGGCCTGCGTCGGCACACGGACAATCTGCAGATGGCGAGTGGGCTGCACAAGCGAGCAAATCCAAGTGCCTGCAGGAGGCTTGCAGGATGGTGGGGGCGTTTGACATTCCTTTCTTCTAAAACAAGCACACAACAGGCTTGGCGTGGAGTTGAGGTGGGTGCCACGTGTGCAGGCAGGGCGAGGCAGGGTGGGTCATGGCCGAGGCCGCACCGACCTTTGTCCAGTGTAGCAGCCGCGTCTCGGTTGCACCCCAGCCCCATCAGCGCCTGGCCCTTGCGCAAGAAGGACTTGACGTAGGAAGAGGAACCCTTGAAGTTCCTGCACACACATCCGAGGCGGGGCGAACGCCAGGGCAGGCATGAAACAGCGGAGTGAGTAACGATGACGCCTGGGCAGTGCAAGGCTGCGGTGGTGTGAGGGTCTGGCTCGTGCATAGCACTTGTGAAGGGTGCTACTGGCAGGCAACAGGGGAGGGTAATCAGGGACAAATTTGGGCACTGGCCGCTGAGCCTGGACAGAGAGATGGGAGGCAGGCAGTGGTTCTTGAAAGGAGGCAGGCGAGTGTTGTGTCTGGGGGCAGGGGCGGCATTCAACCATCGAGGCAAACACACCGCGCCCGCGCCGCTGCATGCACTTCCGACCGCACATGCAAGCGGTTGGCGCCCCCCGCCCACTGCCCCGAAAACACCAAGCACACACACCTGGCCTCCCCTCCCGCCCCACCTGCGCAGCGAAGCCTCTGCCAACAGCTGGCACTGGTCGGCATGCCGTAGCGCCTCGCTGTGCAGCCCTAGCTTGAGGTAGGCTGCGGAGCAGTTGCTGTGGCATACATACAGCTCTGGATGGGTCACATTGGTCTGCCGGGCCTTGGCAAATAATGCACAGTAGGTTGCGGCGGCGGCGGCGGGCTCCCCCGCTTTCAGCTGGGAAGCGGCTTCGGCATTGAAGTCGTTCAAGTTGCGGCTGGCCAGGTAGTCGGTTCCACAGGCCAGCAGCTCGTGTGTGCGCCGCTCCACGTCACGTCGCACCTGCGACAGTGTGAGATGGTGGTCAGCGGCGGCGGCGGCGGCAGGCGGGGGTTGACCGCCGCCATGCAGGGCTGCAGCAGTGCCGGCGGCTGTCGGGCGCGGCGCGCAGCATCGCGCACCTCTTGCAACCGCTCGTCCTCGCTGCTGTGCGCTTCCTGCTGCGGCGGCGGAGCCCCGCCATCGCCCGGCTCCTCCGCTTCTTTGGCTGCGGCAGCGGTAGCTCCGCTCATCTGCTCTTCTTTCGACTCCCGATCACTCTCCGGAGTAGCAGCAGCAGCCATGACTGCTCCCGCTTCTGCTCGCCCAGAAGGGCTTTGGCCGCTCGCACCGGCAGTTGCAGCGCTTTGCAACTTCCCGCCACAAGAGGTGCAGACAGGTTGTGTAAGTGGTCTCACAATTGGCAGCGTGCAAAGCTGCTGCACCGCCACCGACGATGTGATTGGGCACTGCCCAACGCAGAAGGCAGCGGGCACCTCGTGCTGACCGGTTCATGGCACAGGCCTTGCCTGCATTGGCAAGGCTAACATGCACATGCATGTAGCATGGAGGTGAGAACGAGCAGGGATTTTATAACGATTAGTAACATAGAGCATAAGGCAAGTGCACACGTGTCAAAAGTGCTCTAGCCTGAAGGCAATACCGCTGCCCTCTTGCACAGCGCCTCTGCCCGGCACAACCCGTGCGCCGGGCTGCCTGTGCGCTTCGGCAGGCTGCGAGCGGTTCTCATGTGCCGATTGAAGCAGGCATGCTCACGAGATGCACCGCAAGCCAGCCGGCTTCTTGCAGCGTGCAAAGCGTGGTGCAAGTGCGGTTGCGGACGGGCATGCTTTGCCCGGAATGGGACGGCTGGGCTACCCTGCCTGCTCTGCGCCATCGCCTTCGCCTTCGCCGCCCCTGCAGTCGCCAAGCAGTGGCGTCTCCTCGTCAGCCACTGCTCCCGTCCCCGATTTGGCCTTCCGGCCAAAGGTGAAGCCACCGGCTGTGAAGGCCTCTCCAGTCAGCAGGTTGAGTAGTGCAGAGGTCACCAGGCCAGCATAGATGCCGTTTGAGATGCTGCAAGGCAAGGGGGTCAATGGTACACGGGGACGACGGGTTGGAAGACTGTGGGTCAGCGGGAGCGCCACCCCACACCTCAATGGTAGAAGAGCAGAGCAGAGTCCGCCCAAGGGCCCCTCCCCGCCCCGCTCTGTCCCTGCCCCCACTCCGCCCGCATGCCAGCTTCCCGCCCCACCTGAAAGTGAATGGTTGGAGCACAATGGTGAGGAAGGCGGGCACGGCGACCACCATGTTGCTAAAGTCGATGTGCACGCATTCGCCCATCATCATTGCGCCGACGATTACCAAAACGGGAGCCGTTGCCACATGTGGGATTGCCTGCGAGCACACACACGGCGGCAGGGAGGTTGAACGGCAGGCAAGGTGCAGGGGCCTCGAGGTGCGGTGTGTGGGAGGGTCGTGTGGGTATAAACAGTGAAGGTGGGCCGCTCGCTTATTATCACTCACCATCACTTACCCAATCACTCGATCACATTGTGTACACAGTTGAGGAAGAGCCAGCAACGGTCATATGGGTGCATCGCAGAGTGTGCAGATGCCCATCTCGAGGTGGCTCGGCGACGGCACAGCATGCGCAGCGCAGCACCGCACCGCAGCCAGCAGCACCACTGGCAGTCCCCACCTGAAAGAAGGGCGCCAGCAGGAGGGTGCTGCCAAAGCAGGCGGACACGGTGACCGCCACCAGCCCCGTGCGCCCCCCCTCCTTGATGCCCACAGCGCTCTCAGCTGCGGTGAGCACAGCGGGGGGCAGGTGCAATCAGCCAATTGCCTTTCAAGTCCACGTGGAGCCGGCACCGGGTTGGCGAGCAGGCTCGGTGATTGTTCTTTTTGCAAGAGTGGGTGACCCACTGCCCCCACAGCTTCTCAACACTGCCCCAACATGTGCTGCCTCCGCTCGTGCCATGCACATGTGGCAAGGCATGAGACGGCTGTGCAGTCAGGACACTTTCAAAGCTTCCCACGAGCAGGCAAACAGTCCCCCCCCCCNTGGATTACACATCGTGTCCAAGTCTCTGAGGCAAATTGTGACAGGCATGTGCCAAACCAGTGCTGTTCAGCACTAACTCTTATGGGAACACCCAATAAACCGCAACATGTGTGAGTAGGTGAGGGCTGGTGGCACACCCGTTAGGACAAATGTGTGTGAGTAGGTGAGGTTTGGTAGCACACCTGTTAGGACAAATGTTTCAAGTACATGTGTAGTTACGAGTTGCGGTGATCGTCATCGTTAGAACATACGATCATACACAGCATGCATGCATACACGTTGCAACACACGCAGGTTCAATTGTCACATATTCACACACATTATAACATGCGCATAGTCAACTTTTAGCTGTGTAAGTGGCAATTTCGACTCGTTGTTACGTGTGTGAATTAACATGTGTACATAAGAATTTGGCGCGGAACAAAACGTGTGTAAACCCGACTCGAACTACTAGTGGTGGCGTCACCCGCCAGCTGCACAGGAGCKTGAAGGCACATGGGTTGTGCTGGTACTCCCACGCTGGATGGAGCTGTTCATGCTGCAGTTGATGGTGAGTCCTATCCCCAGACTGAATGCTGTGCAACCCTGATTCTTCCTGCCCCGCTGCGGCGCGTGCTGCTGTGTGTCGAGCGGCGGCGGCATACCCACCGGCACCGGCGCTCACCTCGGAACCGAACATGGCGCGCAGCACCCGGCACCCTTTGCTCAGGATCGGGCTGTGCACTGGCAGCTTGACGCCCTCCACCTCGAACGAGACGTCGGAGCGGCCGGCCAGCTCGCTGCCATAGAAGGCGGCAGGGTTGTGCTCGTTAAAGGTGGAGAAGGCGGGCAGTTCGTCGTCCATTTGTCTTGTTGGAGCTGCCCACCTCCCTGCCCAACCCTCTCCCCAGGGCAAAGCCGCGTTCGGATGATAAGGACTCGTGACTCTCCCCTTCTACTTGCACTTGTTGTGACACCCTGCCTGCCCTTGTCTGGCTGCAGACGGCACGCATCGCCAGCTGTTCTCCCACACCGGCGGTGCCGTCTTCATGAACTAGGTGGCCGCAGGCGTGGAGGGCGATGTGTGGCACGAGCGCCAGGCGCTGCTGGACCAGGCGGGCAAGGGTGAGCTGGGCACAAGTGGCTGCTGCTGCTGGAGGGGAGGAGGGCTGAGCCACAAAGTGGGGGTGAATCCATGAACTTAACCGTGTTCAGACTGAATTGGAATGTAATGATTGAGAAATTTGATCTCAATTGCATAACTCGTTCTTTTTCCCAACTCTCCATTCTGTCTTTATAAAATATGTATTCACAGCCCCACTGCCCCTTTCACCCTGGCACTGCCCCTTCCACCCACCCTGCAGTGATCCCAGGCTGGAGCTATGGGATGGACATTGTGCTGTCCACCCAGGACATGGGCGGCCACTACAGCACCCGCCCCAGCCAGCTGGATGCGCAGACGTGCTACAATGCGTACCTCTCCAGCCGAAAGGGGCGCACGCCCGAGGCAGCCACCTACGTGAGTGGTGGAGTTGAGCGCAGGGCCCCAACAGTTATTGGACAAACACAAAGATTCTGCTGGCAGCGTTCGAGCTTGCAAAGTGGGGGTGCTCAACCGGGAGTTGTGCAGGCTGCTGGTTGTTGCGTGGCTGTTGGGGGTGATGCTGCCCTGCTGCCTGCTTGTGGCACCACCACCCTGCTTCCCACTTCCTGCTGCCTGGATGCCCGCTGCCTGCTCGGCTCTTGGCCTCCTGCTTCTTGTCCCCTTTGTGCTGCAGGCCCCAGCACAGACTGCCCGCACACAACACCCGACCTCTTGCTGCTTGGCACACAATACTCTGAATTCATGCACCAGCTTCCGTTGCCCACCCCTGCTGCTCAGACCACCAGCCGGCGCGGCCCTGGCCGCCCCAGCGCCCTGCAGAGCGCTGAGGAGCGCATGCACAAGGCGCTGGGCGCTGGCGGCCCACCCTAGTCTAGTCTAGTCTAGTCGTTACAGCTTTTCACATCCCCTGAAAGGGGATTCAACTTCAGGACGAACCAAATCCTGAGAGGTTGACGAGGCATGCACCACAAGGCCCTGAAAACATGAAAACATGAAAACAGGGTCTAAAAACAAACTGGCNGCAGGCTGGGGTTGGTCTTGCTTCTGAACACCAGGCCAACAGCGATGTGCAGGCTGGGGTTGGTCTTGCTTCTGGACACCAGGCCAACAACGATGTGCAGAGGCGCGCTGGGGGGTGGGGATGCAAGTTACGGTAGGCAGCTCTCCCGTGCTCCCCAGTTGGGCTCCTGATCAACAAGGGGCACCCCTTGCCCCTACCTGGCCCCGCTCTCACTCTGTGGGCCAGCTGCTGGTGGCGGCAAAGTAGGCGATGGCTGTGAGGAACACACCTGCAGGAGGAGTGAAGGCACGGGAGGTATCAGGACAGCAGCTGGCTGACAGAACATGCCCTGCATGCCGCCGCAGCGCACACAATGGCAGCTAGACAACCGCCAACGCCCGCCCTCACGGGGTTCGCAAGCACACCCGGGCACCCCATGAACGCAAGCAGCAGCCTTTCCCCACCGGCACTAGCCTGCTTTACGTAATACTGATGATCCCCGCACCCACGCACCATACCTGCACACCCCACCACAAAGCACGCGCAGCAGGGCCAGGGGGGCGCCTCACCCACCGATGATGATGGAGCCCTTGACGTTGCGGGAGTGCAGGGCGGCAATGGCGACCAGCCCCCCAATGGCCACCAGCGGCTCCAGACGCAGCAGGTCACCCATTGCCACCTGTTAGCACAGCAGGAATGGATGCCTTCAAGTTTGTTGGGTCAAAGACTAACTATTGACTGGTCACAGTCATTTGGAGCATGAATGCATGCAATTGTCGCAGGTTGCATCAATGATGTCTGAGCGACTGTCCGTCCCAAAACCACGGTGCCGCTGCCTCAGGCGGGGAGGTACAGGCCGGCGAGCAGGCAGGCGTGTGGAAGGCATGCAGGCAACCCGCCCGCCTGCCAGGCAAGAAGCTTGCTGCCGCTGGCAGCGCACCCACCATTGTTTCCGGGTCGGGCACCACGATTTTGCTGGTCTGCAGGCCGATGAGGCTCAACAGCAGGCCCATGCCCACAACCTGCGCAGGCGGGGAGGGCGCAGCACACCCAGATGAGTCATGAAGTGTTTTTGGGCGCAGAAAGGGGTGGCTGGGGGGCATGCCCCACTGCAGGTTTTGTTCATGAGGCAAGGTGGGGCAGGCGTCAGGGTGGGGCCGATGCCAGTGAATGTGCAGTGGCGTGCTGCGCCGCTGCCAGTGTGGGCGCGGGCAGCACGCGGCCCCACCGCACACGCACTGCCAGCACCCGTGCACCTCCCAGTCGCCGCTGCCATCTCTGCACTGCCTCTGTGCAGCTGTTTCAACAGGCTTCTGGCTCAATGGAGACCCCTAAAGTCGTCCTTCAACCCAAATTCAACAATCCTCACCACAGCCAGTTTGATGCTGTTGGGCACGAGCGCCAAGATGGCGTGGAGCGCCCCCACCGACGCCAGCAGCGCCACCAGCACCGCAGCGGTGAAGCAGCACGCCAGCGCTTGCTCCACCTTGACGCCCAGGCCCAGAACCTGTGCAGGCAGCATGAGAAGGGCAGGCGGGTGTGGCACAGCATGCATTGGTTGGATGAAGCAGCCAACCGCTGGCAGGGTGTGTCCAAGGAACTGGCAGGCAAGGGAGTGTAGTGGCGGGGGGCTGGGCGCGCCCCACGCCACTGGGTGGGAATGCTTTCTGCTAAACCTTGTGGTGCCTGCAACACGCAGCAAAGGAGCAGCACTGCTGACAGCTGCAGGAGCTAGGGAAAGTACAGAGCCAGGGAGTCGAGCAGAGGAGTGCGCAGGGCAAGCAGCTCACGCAGCCCAGCCCCACCCCCTCACAAGCAAAATCAACCCCACAACTTTGCTGGGACGGGCAGCAGGGACGGGCAGCACGGGGGGACAGAGCAGGCAGGGCAGAGTGCGCACAGGGCCAGGGCCCGCTCATAGACCCCCCACCCCCAGCCCCCACTCACCCGCCCGGCACATCATGCACACCTGGCATGCACACTAACCACCCACCGCCCGACACATCATGCGTACCTGGCTGAACACAAGGTAGGCGTTGAGGCCCATACCCGGGGACAATCCCACTGGCATGTTTGCCATGAGCCCGCAGATCAAAGAGGCCAGCATGGAGGAGAGCGCCGTGGCCGTGACAACCGCCTTGACCGGCAGGCCTGCACGGGGGGGCGAGGGTGGGGGCAGTGCAGGCAGGATTGAGGGCGAGATCATCTGATGTGAGGGGACTGTGGCTGGTGTGAGAGCCGCTGCTGGCTGGCTGGCTGGCAGAACTGCGCGTAGCAGGTTTGATCGACCGCCAACATGCGTTGTGCCTGCACTCCACCCCACACTCCCCACAACCCACGCACCTGCTTCCCCCAGTATCTGTGGGTTGACCAGCAGGATGTAGCTGCGTGGTGTGGGGGCAGGGTGGGGAGGAGGCGAGCGCAGGGGGGCGGCAGGTGAGAATGTGTGCAGGCAGACAGACAAGCTGCTTCTGGTCAGGGGCCGGAGACTCAGTCAGGCGCTTGCAGGCATTGCTGATGCCAACAGCCGTCCTGAGTCCATGGCTGAAGCCCGCAGCTTTGAGGCATGCGCCATTGAATGACAGCAGCACCCTTCAGAGGCAGCAAGCAGCAAGCATGGCACAGAAGCAAGCACAAGGAGCGCAGTTTGTCAACAGCCTGCAACGGCGGCAGCCAGCACAGCGGCTGACCTGAGAGTTGCGAAGGAGACCACCCCCGCCTTCACCTCCCGGCCTATTGTCGAGCCGCGCTCCGTGATGCAAAAGTAGCTGCACATAGAAAAGTTGGTGAGCGGGAAACACGATGCTAAGCTCAAGATTGCTTGCAGCCCACAGCTGTTCACAGTCTAAGCGAGCGGCGGCGGGGGCGGGAAGGCGGGCGGGAAGGGGCCAGCGGGCGGTGGGCCCAGCACGTGGCAGTGACAGCTGGGCGGCGGCGCTGCATGCCGGGGAGTGAATCTCAGAGAGAGGTTCTTGCACAGCCACCAGAGCCGGCCGGCCGCTCACCGGTCGATAGCGCCCTTGCAACCCATCCTGCGAGCTGTTCTGCGCAGCGCGCTGGAGCCGAAGACCGCCCGCACGCGAAAAATGGCGAATACAGTGGCCCGGCAACCGCACACACAGCCTGGCACACATGCCACAAAACCCTAGCTGCGCCGGCCCGCCCAGTGGCGGCAAACCCTACCTGTGCGGTACCCTTGGCCAGGCAGAATTCGTCCAAATGACATTACCTCTCAATTTCAGTTACACAACACGTAATAATGAAATTGATAAATGATCCAGTAATACTCAGATTACTCTGCCGCCAGACGGCGCACCCTGCCTGCCCCCATCACGCTTATCACGCCGCCTTCTTGCCAGGCGTGAGTGGCAGGTAGCGCGGCTTGCAGGACCACAGGATGACATAACCCAGGTTGTCGAACCCCAGCTGCAAATCAGAGGGCCACGACGAGGAGGAGGGGGCGCAGCAACACTTGACAGACACACAAAGTTGCATGCCTGGGCGGCAGGGCTGCTGACGAGCCTCACACACCACTTGGCACGAAACGAGCAGCAGCCTCCCGCGCCTGTGGCACCTTATGTCTTTGTGGCCTTGTGTCATCACGGCGGGGTACCCTGCCAGTCAAAACCACCCACGTCAGCAGCAGCCACGAAAGACACTTCCCGGGAGCTGTCTCCCAGGAGACACTGCCCGCCAAGTCCGCCCTCTGCCAGCCCATCGTCTCGCTGCCAGCACCAGCCCCACGAATGCCTCCCCCAGCGTTTTGCCCCCGAAATTCAGCTGCTGCAACACTTGGTCTCCCTTCACGGCGCAACCTGTGGGGATAAGTATCAGGCAGAGGGCAGGCCCAGCCGCCCGGAAAAGTTGTTCACAGCCAGGCTGCGGCGGGGTGGAGGGGTGGAGGGGCAAGAGGGGAGGGCAGGTGATGCTTGAGAGGTCATCAGCTGGGATAATTCACAAGGGTATGGGTCAAGCTGGCACCTGTGCAGCGCACAGCACGCGGCACTTGGCGCCCCCCCGCAGCCCAGCATGCATGTCGGCCAGCTGGCGATCACCCCACGAAGCCGTAATAGAGGCTTTCTTGGGAACGTGCATCGCATCGCATCCAAGGCACTGAACGTGTCCCCAGGGTGCCGTGAGGCGCTGAGGGTACCCGTCAGCTCTCAGCTCAACCCCCATCCTCTGTTGGACCATGGTCATGCACGCCTTCAGCGCCAGCAGCACCAGTAACATCAGTAGGGGATGTTGCATTTACATTTGCAGAGACAGTTGTGCTACAGACATTGCTTTGATTGTTCTACTCAGCGCTACGGGTGGCGGCCGCAGGTGCCACGGCTGTTCAGGCTGCATTTGGCGACCAGGAGATGCATCAGGCCTCATGTCTCAGGCTACACATGGGGCTAGGAGTTGCGCTGTTCAGCGGCATGGTGGGACAGGCCATGCGTTCCTGTTCTCAGAGGAGCAGGCTGCCGTGCCGCAGCCCCCCGCCTGCTAGGTTTAGGCAGCGCCCCTGCTGAGCCTTCTAGGACTGCTGGGAATGCTGAGCGGCACTACGCGCCTATCCGGTATCGTGACTCAACCACTGTCACAGCCTTAGATTGTCGTCAGTGCACGTACAAGCCAGCCTCATCCTGCGCACACAACGGGGGCCAGCGAATAAGTGAGAGAGCAGTGCCAGTCAGCGAGGAGTGCTCCCCTGCAGCCCGCCTTTCGGCATCTGCTGCCTGCTGCTGAGCGGCTGCGGGGGCGTCCGGCCGCCACTTGGCGAGCTCACCACCGACTGGAGCCACTGCCACGCCCACCCACCCCTCCCTGCCTACGTGCACCCTCCACTGGAGCTGGTAGCTGAAGCGGTGCACTGATTCTACACGCTGCCGGATTGTTGCCTGCCTGCCCACGTGCGCCCCCCTCCCTCATTCCCTCTCCCAGCCCTGCACTCACAGCTTGGCACACGTCTGGGGGCCTCAGGGCAGGGGCCCAGCGCCTGGGGTGGTGCTGTCGGCTGCGTCACCCCCACAAAGCTCCTCCAGCCTGAGCCTGCAGCGGTGGGATGGGGTACAGTGCATGGCAGGGCTCAGGTACTACCTTAGTAAGAGGGCCCAGCGCACAGCAGGATGGGGTTTGCACCCCGGCAAATGTGCTGAGACCCAGGTGTGCAGGGGCGGGGACAAAATGTAGTGGTGCAACTAGGGATGGGCTTCGCTCCCAGCCACCTGTCACTTCTGGTGTTCTGCCACCCTTGCCAAAACACGTGGTGTACACTGCTCAAGGCAGGCGGTGTAAAAGGCATGACTCACAGGTTGGCCCAGGCCTCCGGTTCCTCGGCAGCCATCCTGTCAAACACTTCGTTTCTGCTGCACCCCTCGGGGGGCGGGACTTCGACCAAGCACGCCGCGGTGCATTCGCTGGCGTTCAGAGCCGCGCTGCAGGCAGGCAGGCAGGCAGGCAGAGGCAGGCGTACGGGCAGAGCTGGTTGTTTAATTGTGAGCTGGGAAGAGTCCCCATCAGCCGCCATCCCGCCACACAGACAAAACGGAGGTCGTTCATATGATGCATGCGACTCTGCTGCCTTCGGGGCGGGCGCCGCTGGGTCTGCCCACAAGGCGCCCCGCACTCACACGCAAGCAGGGCTGGTGACAAATGCCTTGTAGGACTGGACGCAGTATTCAGTGTGTCCAGGGCCGGAGCCGGCCTGGCAGGGTGGGGCCAGCAGCAGGGCAGCCAGGCCAAGGAGGGGGAAGAGGAGGAGGGGCGGCAGGGAGCGGCGGTGGGGCATGCTGGACGCTGGTGGGTGGGCTGCTGTGCTGTGGGCAGTGGGCAGGCCGTGTGTTACCTGCCGCGAGTTTTGGTGGGCATGTGCGTTTCTGGCTGTGTGGACGCGATGTGTGCGGACGCGATGTCGGGGGGAGAACGTTCGTTGGCCCATCCAAGGTGCTGATCAAGGTGCTTCATGAAGGCACCCCTCAGGCACCCACAGACGCCCCCACAGCCCAGGGGCACTAGGTGCTTAATTGTGGTTGTGCCACATTCACACACGGCCCTGCATGGAAGCGCTTTGTGTGGACAGGGTTGTGAGTACCACACATTGCTCCACACTGTTCTGCCTTGCCCCCGCCCCACCAATCCCAGCGCATCCCTCATGGCACGGTTTTCAGTTTACAGCGGCTCTTGGTGTGCTTTTAGTAGCAGCGGTTGATGCACGCAGTCTTAATGAAAAAGGCAGTCGTTTCTAGCCGAGGCGGAGGGCGTCGTGATTGGCCACTGTGCAAGCGCTGGCAAGCGCTGTTCTGGCTGCATGCGGGACAGAAGATGCGTTCCGGTTCTGCCGTACCGCAGCCCCCTGCCTGCAGCTGCCAAGGTTTAAGAAAGGCGCCTGCTGAGACCGCTGGGTGCTGAGCCTGCCAGGTGGCCAGGCGTGCCGGTAGCACTTTACACCACTGCCACGGTTGCAGAAGCGTCGTCATCACCGCAGATGTTAACCAGCTTCATCCTGTGGACACACGAGGGGTCGGCGGCTGCGTGAGAAGCGCCCTGACATGTCATATCAGCAGACAGCTGTTATCTGCAGCCCACCGTTTGGGGCCTGCTGCATATGGGGCCGGTTGCCTGCGCCCCTTCCCCTGCAGGCACGTCATTGTTGCACTCACTCATCCAATTGCCTGCCTTGCCTGCCTGCCCATGGGCACTCCCCTCCTTCAGACCCCACCCTCAGCTGGCAGCCCCACACTCACAGCTTGACCAGGGTCTGGGGCTCTTCAGCCAGCAGCCGATCAAACACCTCGTCAGCCCCGCACTCGTCAGGCATGGCATCGTCCTGTGTGCGGCACTCCTCTGTGCACGCGCCGGTGTCCAGGGACGCGGTGCAGCCAGGGGAGTCGACCAGTTGCTTGATCATAGCCACGCACTGGTCGGGCGTCAGGCCCTGGACGGCAGCGCGCACAGCAGCAGTGTGTGCCGCTTGAGCGCCCTGGTCGTCGGGGGAGGGCAGGGCAGAGCCTGGGGTGCTGCCGGCGGCGGGTCCACCATCACACAGCTTCCCTAGCCGGAGCCTGCAGCAACAAGAGGGTGTGTGAGTAGTGACCAGCGCAAACCAGGGCTCAGCGCTCAGCGCAAGGCAGGGATCAGTGCAAGGCAGGGCTCAGCACAAGGCAGGGCTCAGCACTCAGCAGTGTGGGGTGCCTTGAGACCCAGGGGTGCAAGGGCAGGGACAGAGGGTGTGATCTCTCTTAGCCACTTGCTGGCGCTGCTAGGATACCCCCCGTGCAGACCCAAATCCCTAGCCCCCGTTATAAAACCAAACCTCAAACCCTGAACCCTACCCTATCGGTGCACCAGGGTGTCCCCTCTGATCAGGTCAGGGTCAACCTCAGGGGTGCCCTCAGCTCAGGGCGCCTCTGACTCAGAGCTCAGGGCTCCCCTCAACTCAGGGTGCAGAGGCGTTAGAAAGGAATGACTCACAGGTTGACCAGGGCCTCCGGCTCCTGCACCTCCATCTTCTCAATCACTTCATCACCGGCGCACTCGGTAGGGACGGCGAATCCTTGGAGGATGCACTCCAGGGTGCAGTCGCTGGCCTTCAGAGCCGCGCTGCAGGCAGGCAGGCAGGCAGAGGGCAGGCAGGCATGAGGGAAGACGCTGGGTGTGTCAGCGGGGTCTAGGAAGAGGCAACAGGCAACCTTGGCAAGGTCTCAAAAAGCAGACATAGCCATTCTACTGTGTTGCAAACATGCAGGTACACCCTCAGACGCGTGCAAGTGTACCTTCAGGTACACCTGGCCGTTGAGGGCGCCAGCTGGCGCCAAGTCCCGCCAAGTCCTCCCACAACTCTTTCACTACCACACCCTCAGCCCAAAGCGGCTAGCCGGCCCCTGATCCATTGCCCCCACTCACACACAAGCCGGGGTGTTGACGAAGTTTTTGTAGGCCTGGACACACTGGTCAGGGGTGAAGGCGGCCTGGCAGGGTGGGGCCAGCAGCAGGGCAGCCAGGCCGCAGAGGAAGAGGAGGGGCAGGGGGGAGCGGTGGCGTGGCATGATGGACAATGGAGGGTGGGGCTGCTGAATGGCAGGCCAGCCTGGTACTGAGTACCACCCTGAAAGTAGGTCGGAAGAGTGAACACTGGTTGGTGAGAGCATGGATTGAACATGGCCGTGCCCATCAAATGGGGTGCCTGGGAGGAACGTTCACCCCATGCCCAAGGTACTGAAGGTACCCCAGCCGGGTGCTTTACACCACATGCAGGTACCCCAGCTGGGGTGCCTTCATTCCCCCCGAGGTGCTCTGAAGGTACGTATGCCGTCCATCTCCAGTAACCCACTGCTCCCTCTGACGTGGGGATCAAATTGGCGATCAATTTGGCACTGAACGCCAGCAGCACGGGCATGCCGGCTTCCAAGGAAGTAACAAAGTCAGCTCCTTACATTGCTTTGACCTGCTGTGGAGGCTCCCCTGGTTGCAAATGCTGTTACAGTGAAGTAGAGGCAGCAATCGAGGGGGCCAGGAGCCAGCTCAGCGGCCTGCCTCAAGCCCACGGCACCCCCTGGCACCCTTGCTGCCACATGCAGTGCTCCGCCCTGAGGGACGGCACCAGCACAAAGGGATGGGTGTCGAGGTTGTCACGCAGGGATGGGGGATGGGGGCCACAGCCAGGGATGGCAGGGATGTGGGGCAGGGATGGCGGGGATGGGGGATGGCTGTGCTCTCAAGGATGAAGGCTTTGCAAACAGAGGATG
>JTEE01000035.1:134291-155575 GCA_002896455.3 Chlorella sp. ArM0029B | reverse complement strand
CCCACCACCACCACCACCACCACTTTTTTGAAATTTATTTATCCCAAACAGAAAGATCTAGGCGTAGCCGCCTTATAATCTCCTTCTGAATACCCCAGTACCTTCCCTCTGCTGTTGTGAATACCTGTACCAACTACATTCTGATACACTCACCCCCCACCCTGTCCCATGAGACCTTGCTGGCTCCCCCTGGACTTGAAATGTAATTGACTGATTGATTGATTGTATGCACCCCTCATCACACCCCCATGTGCCCAGTGCATGCGCATCACACGCCCGTCTGCACCCTCCCTCAAGGCTGCCCTCTCCCAGCACTCCACTCTAGAGCGTCAGCGCTCGCCGGAGCGTCGGCAGGGCGGGACGCTAGCAGGTGGCCCGGTGCTGGGATTACAAGCGCACACAGCGGTGATGCAGAAGAAGAAGGCATACGTACAGGATCGTACAGAGGCGTGTGCTGGAAATGAAATGTGGCAACAGGAGAGGGTTCATTTGGGGGCGGAAGGACAGTTCCAGGGACAGATCTGCGGGAGCGTCGGGAACCAGAGGGGCGCCCAGAAGCTGAGCGGGCACACAGCGAGTATCGAGGGGGGTGCATGGGTGAATGAAGCGGCAGCGAACACCTAGGGGATATGCAAAGGCAGATAGAGCACGATCTACCGAGAGCAATTGCAGGTTGTTGAAAGAGGATTGGACAGGCGAGGGGCACGCTGCGCCTGGCCGGCCGGCGAGAGCACGAGGCTGCCGCCGCCGCCGCTGCTGCTGCTGCTGCCGCAAACGTTGGGGCAGCACGTGGCAGAGGCTGCAGGGGGCAGCTCAGTCGGCGCCGTGCTGTGTTGAGGTGCACATGTGTGCTGATCACTCGTAAATGTGCTTGATCATTTCGTAGCTGGAAAGCACGATGGCGCAGGCGGGGGCGGCCTTGGCGGAGCGTGCGCTCCACCCTCGGAACAGCGCCCCCACCCCCTCCTCCCGCGCAATGCTGCGCATGCCCCTCAGCAGCGGGTGGGCAACATCTGTGGACAGCTGTGCCCGCGTCTTCATCACGTCAAAAGGGGTGGTGATGGCTCCTGCCAGGCCTCCCGACAGCGCGCCGGCTGCAGGGTGCGAGGGAGGGTGAGGGGGGCAGGTGGTGAGGGAGGGGCAGCCAAGCAGAGCAGGGTGAACAGTACTGCACGGCTGCGTTATATAGGCCTGCTTATATCAACAGGCAGGTTGGCTAGCTGAGCACGCTATCCCACGGAAGACGCCTGGGCTCCAAGCTGCCTCTGCATCCCTCTCTGCATCCCTCCAGCCCAGAGCAGCTGTCCCACACAAGCCCCCTCAGGCAGCGCCCTGCCACACACTCCCACCGGCTGCCCCTCCCAGCGCCGGTGCCAGCAGCCCAGGTTTGTGCTGAACATGACGTGTAACCCGCACTCAGTCAGCCAGCAGCCCACCTGTGACGTTGGCGGTGAACACTTGCCACTCTGTGAGCTTGACGGTGCCAGCTGGCGGCAGCAGGGCCGCTCGAATGGGCTCCACCAGCCCCCAGTAGAGGGCTGAGAAGGGCACGTCTCGCGCCAGGGTGGCCCCCACCCCCGTCCACAGCTTGCCCGCCGCACGCAGCCGGCTGCCATTGCCGCTGCTGGGCATGTGCTGCAGCAGCAGCGCCGCGCGCCGCCCGCGCCCATCGGCAGCCACGCCGGCTGTGGCAAGCGCTGCGCTGCCGGCGGCAGGCGCGTGCGCCGCCTGCAGCCGCGTCCGCACCAGCTCAAACGGTGCAGTGGCGTACACCGCTGCGCTGCGAGCCGCCGCGCCGGCCACCAGAGGCGCCCACGCGCTGGTGCCGGTGCCGCCCATGTGCTGCCGCTGCAGCTGGTGCATTTGCTGGAGGAGGTAGTCGTACAGAGGGAGGTAAATGCCAACCATGGGGATTGCCATCATGAGGGCCACATCTGTGCCCCGCCACAGGGTGCCCATCCCCTCCCGCCGCGCAATCTTGCGCAGCCCGTCGATCGTGCCTTTGTAGGTGCCGCTGCTGCAAGCGGGCCCACAGGCGGCGGCCGAGCCGGGGCCAGGTTGCTGCTGGATGCGCACACAGTCGCAGGTTGCAAACGACCACTTCCTGCGGGCAGGCGGGTGGGCACGGCGAGGCAGGGCGAAGGACGATGAAGGGAACGTGGGGGGAAGAGTGATGTGCGGACACAGAGGCATGGCAGCGAGCAGATTGGGGCTGCTGTTTGCATGAGGACAAGGGGCTGTGTGTGCTCACAGGCCAGGCCAGCAGCTGAGGGGGCAAGCTTCTGCCGGCGTGCGCCCACCACGTGCCGCCACAAGCCGCCCCAGTGCACGCCTCACTCACTCAAGCAGCGTCTCCGACTGCTCCTTCAACAGCTTGCGCTGGAAGTCGGCCGCTCCCTGTGCCTGGATCCTGGTCTGCAGGCGGGCAGGCGGGCAGGAGGGCCCAGAAGAAGCTGTCGGCGGTGAGGCGGCGACAGGCAGGCAGCGGCGGTGAGGAGGCTTCCACTGCGCCTCGCTTTGTCCGGCGCACCAGAATGCTCACCTTCACCACATCAAGCGGGTTGACCACGAATGCGGACACTACAGAGGCGCCCGCGGCGGCCACGCTGCGATGAAACAGGGTGAGCGTGCCCGCTGCCTCTCCCTCCCCCGAGGCAGCCATCCGGAGTTTTTGAAACAGCGCAGTAGCGGGTTTGGCTGACTTGAGTTGGTCAGGCAAGCGGGAGAAGCCGGTGGTGTAAACCAAGCTGGGTCGACACCCAGGGCAGCTCTGTGAAATAAGGTCTTGATGCAGCCAGGATTGTATGAAACTAATTGAGGGGCCAGCAAGGCGAGGAGGAGGCAGCTCAGCACTGCACCGCACGCCCAGCACGTTGACGAGCAGGCCTTTGCAGGCTGTTTCGCGCGCCGATCGTCGTGCGACACTCCCTGATATCATCTGATCAGTTTCAAGAGGCCTGCTGACTATCCGGCACCATGCCCTTTGACCTCATCGTGAGTGCCCGAGCGAGGCCCGCTGGCCCTTGCCCTTCCAGGCTGCTGAGCCCCTCCCCTCGCCTCCCTCTGCCCGCAGACCGGCAAGTTTGTGCCAGAGAAGTCCAACATCTGGCGCGACTGCGTGGACGGCTACTATGACTGGGTGAAGGAGCACATCGAGGAGGTGGGCGGCCGCTAGCGGCGGGCGGGCCGCAGTGGCTGTTTTAGGGGCCCGCGGCTTTGATTGTGCTGGCACAATGTACAGAAAAGGTAGCCTTGTTCACATCCGAGTGCCCTGCCGTGCAGGGCGCGCCGCTGAATGAGTCCGACCACTGCGGGGACCCGCCGCTGCTGCTTGCCTGCGGAAACGGTAAGCCTGCATGCCGTTCGAGGACGGCGAACCTGCAGCAATACACGTTGACAGCTCCTCCGGGTACAGAGTGAGCGAGCCGATGCACATGCAGGATGCCCCGCAGCACAGCACCTGTGCCAGCCGAACACCTTCAAATGTGTATCAGGATCTCTGCTCTAAACTCACGTTTTCCCGCTGCAGGCCACCTGGCCTGCTGCCGGCTGCTTCTGGAGGAGGGTGCAGACATCGAGCAGCGCAACGTGGTGAGTGCAGCTGACATTCACCGTGGGTGGCAGCAGGGCTCATGAATGCACCTGGTTTTCGCTGAGATCGGTGTAGTGCCCTTCAGGCACAGCTGCCACGCTGCGTCACGTCTCGGTCCCCTCCTCAGCTGGATCTGGACCCACCTGCGGCACGCGCGCAGGCATCGCACCACATCCCCACCCAACGGCCCGCTGTCCCCCACTGCCACTTTACACATCCAACGCACTGCCTTCCCTCCGCTGCCTCCCACCCGCCCTCTTGCCTTCAATGTATCTCCTTCCCTCCGCTGCCTGCCACCCGCCCACTTGCCTTCAATGTATCTCCTTCCCTCCGCTGCCTCCCACCCGCCCGCCCTGCAGATGGGCGAGACCCCCCTGATTCGTTCCGCCCACAACGGCCACTTCTCCACCGTCAAGTTCCTGGTGGACAGCGGGGCAGACGTGAACTCGCTGGACATGGTGAGAAGTGACGTTATCATAGGCGCGGCTGAGAAGGCCAATCACATCACGTGTGTTTAACAACACGAAGAGGGCGTGGGCAGGGGCAGGCGTGAACTCGCTGGACATGGTGAGCAACACTGGTCATTTTGTGTGATGTGTGGCTGAGAGGTGGCTGCTTGGGAGCATTCACCGGGATAGGCAGGGCGCCAGGGCGGGCAGGCTGGACATGCGCCGGGATAGGCAGGGCGCCAGACAGGCGAGCAGCACTGTTGTCAAAATCAAAAGTACAAGGTGTATGCACGGGAGCATGCACTGAGAGAGCGGGCAGAGCAAAAAGGTGTGACCTCACCCATCCTGGGGATAGCAGTGGGGACACGGGGCTGGGGACCGGACAGCGAAGCTCGTGCAGATTTACGGGAACGTGGGCGAGCAGTGCAGAGTGCACGCGGGACATGGCAGAATGTGACGAGTGGGGCAGATGTGGGTGTTTTGGATGTGGTGAGGAGGGCACAGGATTAGGGCAGGGCAGGGTGGTAGGGAGCACACACTTTCTGCAGAGCCGTGGCTGCCACTCCCAGCCTGGAATGCCACTGAGAATTGCACCTCTTGCCCAGCCTGCCAAGCCGCCGAACCAGCATGTGTGCCCACTCTGCCTGCCTGCCTGACCCGGCACGACTTGCAGGGCGACAACTGCGCGCTGCACTGGGCAGCGATGCGTGGCCACGTGGAGATTGTCAAGTTCCTGCTGCAGGCGGGGGCAGACAAGGCGCTGCGCAACAAGCAGGACAAGGTGGGCGGGCGGGGCGGTATGGTAGCTGACTGGTGCCTCTGGCTTAATTTCCTGTCCGTTTCCTTAAGACCACGCCCTCGGGCTGTAGTCTTCTTCTTCTTCTTTGGACGGGGCGGTGGCATGTTGGAGTGCACACATATGTGTGTGTGGGTGCCTTACCTGGCGGCGGGCTAGGCGCTGCACAGCATATGCGGCGCCAAGGGGATGTTTGGCAGGTTGACTCTGCACCGAGTTGGGGACAGGGTGGGAGGCAGAGCTGGGGCGAAGCTGCGGCAGCTGGCACTGCAGCGAGGCAGCGGTGGTGGGCATGTTGTGGGAAGCTGCCTCCTCCTCCACCGCGCTCACCTGGGTGCTGTGCCTGCTGTGCCTGCTGCAGATCCCCATCGACCTGTGCCAGCCAGCCTGGAGCAACTCGTACCGCTTTGCACGCGAGGTGCTGGCAGAGTACTGAGGGACGGAGGGAGGGGAGGAGGCACGGCCGCCAGGCTGGCGCTGTCAGCAGCAGCCAACTGCCGGTCCTGGGCAGCAGATGCGGCAGCGGCGGCTCTGTACAAACAACCGAACAGCTGGCCACCGCATCAATAGCTGCTGGTCCCACCAGGAGGAGCAATGAGCTGGAAAATTGACTTTGACAGCACCAGCGTCTGTATATTGCCCTGCTGCCGATGCGAGGAATCACCATACAGCACCTACTGGCGGCAGCATCTATGTGACGTGGCATCTCGACAGGTGCTGGGTCAGCACTGATTTACAAAGTAAAAAGTTGGCATGTGTACACGAGCGGCGTTGAACAAAAGAGGAAGCACAACAGCAGCAACAACAGGAACAGTGTGCGGGATGCAGGGAGGGTCGCGAAGTTGTGCGCGAAAAGTCCACGATACAAGGGTGAATGGGATGGCAGGTGCAAACAAAAGGGTGGGGGCGGCTGACAAAAGAGCGGGAGGGGACGGAACATTCGTACACAGCATGCACAGCAGCGCTGGTGCGGTGCTTTCCAAAGCTTCGTCTGTTGGGCGGGGCACAGCTGTGCTGGGCGAAGCAGGGGCAGTGAAGGTACTGGGGGGTACAGGGGTTGGGTTGGGTGTACAAAGCGCTGCTTCTCGGAACAGCAGGCGAGCCGCCGCCAGGCCAGCGCTGTCAAGCGCTGGTTCAAAGCGGGGGCTGGGGAGCACGACAATAAATGTCCAAGGGTGGGGAATGGGAGATGTTATAGAGTGACGTGTGTGTTCTGAGACACATGGCAGCGTGGCCAAAAGACGATGAGGATTGCGGAGGCAGGGTTTGAAGTCGGGCACACGTGTCTGCCTTACACGTGACTACAGGGGGTGGTTTTGTTGGCCACGCCTGGTCGGAGGGTGCCGGCACCCGCACGCACGCGGCGTGCCTGCGCCCGTGCCAAGCTGGCGCCTACACGCAGCGCGCGGCGCCCGTGCGGCGCTCGATTTCGGGCGCAAAGTGGCGTGCCACCTGGGCGTACACGGCCTGCTTGAAGTCTACCACGCCACCTGGCAGCGCCTCCAGCCGCTGCCAGCTGTACTCTGAAAACTCGGGGTGGCCGTGGCAGGTGAGGTCGATCTCAGACTCGGGGCCATGGAACTCGAGCAGGAACCACTTCTGCAGAGGTGGGAGAGGATGAGGAACAGGAGGGGGGGGGGGGGTTGTTTGGGATGGCCCTCTGCCTGCCCCACACGCAATCGTCCGACCGATCGGCGGTGCCGGGGCATTTACCCCAATCAACCCTTGGAGGGCCACATGGTAAGGACTTGGTACCCGTCCAGGGTGGGATGCGTTCTTGCGAGGGGCTGAAAGAGGCGGCGATGGCGTGCTATTTCTTCGTGGGTCGTTTTTGGAAAAGCTTCAGCAGGGAGCGCGAGCCAGAAGCGGGGCCAGCTGATGAACTGAGTGGATCAAAGGCAGGAGCGGTCGTTTTCGACACGTCTANGGTGTCGCCGCGCGCTTTAGCGAGGACGGCCGGTGGCTGCAAGCTTTGCGCCGCCGGCAGGAGGCCCCGGGCCCAGCCGGCGGCCTTCCCGTTCCTAAATCAGAGCTGTGACAGCCAGGAAAGCGACAGCAGGCTGAGCAGCAGTTGGCCACATGTACATCTTGTACCTCAGCTAACAAATGGCGGAAAGCGACTGCCTTTACGCTTTCAAAAGTCTCAGAGTTGTACATCATTAGCATCAGCTCAACGTGCAGGCCGGAAGGCCAGGCCCGCTGCTCGACTGGCCTCCTTTCGGCCAGCGGCTTGAGCGCGCTGCTCTTGAGGCCACTTCTCAGCATTTTTGCGGCTCGGAACCCAACGGCGGGCACAGCGCCGCGGGCGCTTGCAGAAGGATACGTGCTGGGGCAGGGATATGCAGCGGCAGGGATGTGGAGGATGGATGGCGGCAGGGCGGGATGGGGATGGCTGGGGCCGCCCCCCCTGTACAACCTCCACACGTATCCTAGGGTGGGATATGGGGTCCGTGCCACCCCTCAACTCCGCCTCATTCGCCCGTGCGGCGCCGCTTGCCGCCACCCGCTTCCAAGGACTCCTCGCCCGCCGCGCCAAGGTGCAGCAGGCCTGCCTCCTCCAGGTGTGCTGCAGTGGGGGCGTTGCTGACGCGGCCGTTTGTAGCTGCCACACAGGCTGCCGCACAGGCTGCCAGCACCCCCATCAGCGACTCGTGGCTCAGGCGCTGCACAGGAGTGGGCACAGGCAGGGGCGGAGGCGAGGCAGAGGCAGGGAGTCGTGTTTTTCGCGAGAAAGGGAGATCAGAGGATTGCCTCACCCGGCGCGCAGCTCCGTGCTGGTAGCCAGGGTTCCCTCTTTGCTACTGCCGCAGCGACAGCCATGCTGCCCAGGCAGGGAGCGCTGTGTTCTGGCTGACACATGCCCCAACCTTACCCACTTCGTGCACACTTGCCTGCAGGGGTGCAACGTCCTTGACTGCATCTGTTGCAACCTGCTGCATGTTAACAGAAGGCTTAAACGAGACTAGCTTAAATGCCAGCTGGTGCATGCACTGCAGCCTCAGCTTGTCCATGTGGCAGCTCTCGGCCAGCTGGGTGCAGCTGATCACCACCTCCAGGCTGGCCTTCGAAACTGCAGGGGTGAACAGTTCGGGTGATCAGCAAATAGCAGGGGTGAACAGCAAATCACAGGCCTACAAGGCTGAGCCAACGTGCATGCCTGACACAGCGTTGGCAGCAGGCATGGCAGGCAGCGGCAGCGGCGCATAACACAAGAGTGGCACTGATTATTTTTTCAAATGCCTGCATTGCTGCTCCTGTCGCGGTGCCAAGCATGCAGTCCGCCACTTGCTTGCCTGTCTCTGCCAGGTAGGCGCTCAGCTGGCGCAGCAGGGTGGGGGCATCCAGAGCGTGGGCGAGCTTCAGCACCTCTGCCAGGGTGCTGCCCAGGCTGAGCTGCTTAAGATTGACAGCGCAGGCCTCCTCAGGGTTGTAAATGAAGCGCAAGAAGGTGGCAACCGAGCGAGATGTGTAGCCCTCGAAGGGCGCCCGCAGGGTGGTGGTCACTAGTAGTTCGAGTCCACTATGCGCACGTTGTTGCACACCTTCTTGCGTGTGTGTGTATGGTCACACAAACGTTCCCCGCACACACGTTCCCTGCCTCATGTTGTTGCACACTTAATATCATGTAGAGGCAAGCTTACACACACGTATCAAGGTAACGTGGTTGCAAGGATGGTTGTTAACACGTGTACAAACGTAGATGTAAATGTGATGAACTGTGTGGTAACGTTGTTACAAAGCAGCATGTGTATAAACGGTGTTAGCAACGTGTGTSGCTGGCTTGTACACATGTTGGGCGCCGTCAAGAAACTAGCAGAGAACGCCCTGCGGGCTGCTCACAGAGGTCTGCAGCAGCGTTAAAAGCAGAAAGGAAGGGCAGTAAACGATAGGAACACCAGGCAAGCGGGGACTTCTCTCATGGGACTTCTCTCATGCAAGCATGCCAGGCGTGCTGCGACTGACAGACGGCCCGTTTTCGCGAACCGCTTGTCGCTCACCCATTCCTTTCTCCGCGCAACCCCTTTTCAACAACCGGGACTTTGTCCTCATAATCTGAGGCGCAAGCCGGCGCAGAGGTGAGATAGCTGTTAACNGTGGTGGCGGGCAAGCATGAGGGGTGGCGTGAGAACGGAGGGGGAGAGGCGAGTGCACAAAACGGCCAGGGGAAAGCGAGATGAGGAGGCGTGTAAGGCGTCCACGCTAGCGCAGGCAGGGCAGGGCTGGCAGGGCAGGCAGGACAGGGCAAGGGATGCGTGAGGGTGAAGGGATGGAGAGTGTAGGGACATGCTAGGCGTCGAAGCCAACAGACGGCAGCACAGGACAGGCAGGGTAGGCAGGAAGGAGGCAGCAGGCAGGCAGGGCAGACAGGGCAGACCGTGTGCACACGTGCTGCGCAGGCGGGCGCTTGCCTGCGTCTGGCCGCGGTACTTGAGGAAGCTGCCATGGGGGCACGCCTCCGCCTTCACCTTCTGCACTCAAGAATGACATGACAGCCGGCGCAGCACAACAGAGGGTGTCGGGGGCTGAAGTGGCAGGGTGCGTGTGACAGCATGTAAGTTGACATCAAGTGCTCTAATACCGTTCAAGAGGTGCGGCAACTGGCCACCGCTTCAGGTGACAGTGCGTCTGCTGCACACCAAAGCTTGATTGCACCACGCCGGCACCCTTGCCTCAGCACAAAAACATGCGCCTGCTGCCGCTGCCCCCCTGCCCTGCTGTCTCACCGTGGGGAAGGTGTAGGTCAGCCAGGGGTCAATCTGCGGGAGGGGCGCACGGGAAGACGGCGGCACAACAGTCTCCTCTTTTGAGCTCAATGCACATTCGAGAAGAGCCTGGCAGGCATCGTGCAGTGCAAGCTGAATGCAGCAGAAGAGCCTGGCAGCGAGCAGCGTGCAGTGCAAGCTGAATGCAGCAGGCTGCCGGCTGGGCACGTGGCAGCACGGAAACTAGCGCTCCACTCACCAGGGCAGGCGCTCGCTGCCTGGCCCATCCTGTGGATAGAAAGTGGTCCTTTTTCCATTTCTTTCTTTTTTAGGGGGGTGGCCCCTGTCACCATTGATTACACCAGAAGCATATTCCTGCGGGAAGGCAGCACGGCCCCTGATGCGCGCCCCCCCTCCTCACCGACGCCACGATGCGACAGGACGTGATGCCCGTCTCCTCGTGAAGCTCCCGCAGCGCAGCGCAGCGTGGGTTCTCCAGCCGGTCGATGCCGCCCTGTGAGCACAAATGAAGCACAGGGGTGCAGCCCAGGCAGGAGGGCAGGCAGAGGACGAGGAGGGGGTGAGGAAAGATGCAAGGTGGGAGGGCTGCAGGGAAGAAGGGCAGTACTTGTGCAAGCGCATGGTGCACAGCCGGAGGCTGGGAGGGCGGCAGGGGCGGCAGGGGTTGCAGGGGCGCTGCAGAGCAGCAGGCAGGGCAGCCCTTGAACAGCACTGCAGCTTGCGGCAGTCTATGCACAGAGTCTCATATATTTGCTAACCTGCGGCATCTGCCAGCTCTGCGCTGTGTCGTCCATGCGCCTGCGGGGCATCACATGGGCGCAACATTTGTGTGAGCGGTCTGTGTCGCGCGTTTCTTTGCGGATAAACAGACTGTAACCGCGAAAAATGCAAGAGCAGCAGACAGCGCGGATGCAAGCTAGCGGGTCTCTGCTCAGGTGCAACCGACGCTGCTAATGTTTCCCATGCAGTGTCCTTGACTGCAGCTGTGGCACGCACGCATCCCGTTGAGCCTGCTCAAGCTGGCTCACCCAAGGGCCTGCGGCAACATGTCTTCCCTTGACATTCCCTTGGCATTCCCTCGACATGCTTTCCTTTCCAAAGCGTGCTCACCGGGCAGCAAAGACGAGGCCATCGGCGCGGTAGATGCAGAGACCCACGCCTCTCCGGTACTCGTTCAGGGACACGATGTTGTTGGATCCCAGCGGTTTGAGCAGGGCTGGCGAGGCACGGGCCACAGTGGATGCTGTGCCTGCTGCCCCGGCTGCTGCCGCCGGGCCGAAGCCGCTGCCCCCGCAGCTGGCAGGCTGCCTGCCGCTGGCTGCTGCTGCCCTGCATCCACGATCAGGAGAGGGAATAGCCATGCTTTACGGGTTGGGGAGTGCCTTACAAGGCTTCTCGGCAATGGAGCAGAAGGGCGGGAGGAGTGTGTGGGAGCTGACGCAGGCAGGCCAACGGGCGGGATCGACGCTGGGTCAGGTCAGGTTGGTAGGGCAGCCGAAGCGGGGATGTCGGAGCAGTGCTGCGGCGCTGCCAGCCTACACAGGCGCTGCCGCATACATAGGCCACGACAAGCGAAAAGTCGGCACCTTTGCGCGTGTCCCAAAGGCTCCCGCACAGCGCCTGTTTGGCCCGCGCGACGCCTGGATCCAGGCTGCGCGGTGCTATTGCTCAAGGGTGTTCTGCACACGACGGGGAAGCGTAGCTGCTCGCCGACACAGCACGACGCGGCAACGTTTGGTCGCATTGCACAGCTCATATCGGGCGCCTGCAGGTGCTCAGCCGATGATCGGAAGCCTCACAAGTGCGGTGGGGGCGGCGACAGGTATGCAAGCGTCCGGTTTTTTGACCGCTGCCACCTAGGACAGGGCGCAAAGTGTGCGGCGTCTTCTGTATCTCGTGCAGCAACGCAAACGCATGGTTGAGAAACCAATAATGGTGGGTGCCCAAAAAGTTGGGAGCCAAGCCAATGGAAGGGCGCCAGCATGGCCAGACAGAAGAGTGGCGCCTGCACCCTCGGCGCTGCAGCTGGCCGTCAGGGCGGTAGTTCGACAGCCCCGCCGCTGACAGAGGGAGCGAGCCGATAAGGAGTAGGATGGGAATTCGAGAGGTGTGCCACCGGGATCTGGGTAAAGGCAGGCGGAGGTTTGCAAGCAAGTGCAGGCAGCTGTCGCTGACGCTGACTGGCTGTGGCTGCAAAGCGGGCACACCTGCGTGGTGGGCGCCGTCAGGGCGGGCTGGGCGGGCCTGGCCCTCCTTGGGTTACACTGCCTGATGATCCGGCCAGGTGCCTGCACTGTTTCATACTATCTCGATTCACTTGACTTCCCAACTACCAGGATGCACATACAAACTGGAATGTGCAGGATGGGCGGTTGCACAGCAGTGCCCGGTGACTGCGGCACAGGATCGAGAGGCGGTCGAACAAGAGTAGGGGAGGACCCACCGTAGAGCACCTCACGCATGCAAGAGATTTCCACAGCACTCCACACATGCACACAACAAGGCATACAAAGGCCACCCGAACCACAGATTCCTGCTGCACACAAGCCTGCTGCAAAGCAGCGCAGGCATCTCCCTGCCGTTTGAAGTGAATCCTGCTGGTTACCGGCCTGCGACGCGTAAAAAGGAGCGCAACACACAATAATAGTGAAAAGCAATGGCAGTGCTGTACAACATGCTGTAAACCTGAAGACAAGGTAACCTTCTTGCAGTCGTGGTGGCAGGAACAAAGTGCAGGTACATAGTGCAGGAAAACAAAGTGCACAAACACGGTGGCGTTCAGGCCGCCTTGGCCCCTCGTGCCGCTGCCGCCGCCGCCGCCGCTGCTGCACCCGCTGCCTTGGTCCCAACCGCTGCAGCCCTCTCGCCCTGCCCGCATGCCGCCGCCTGTGACAGTTCTTCAAAGTGCCTGTCCACGTCACGCTGATAGTCTGGATGCTCTGTGCCGCACAGGCGGTCCCAGTGCGTCATGTACAGCGAGAAATGTGAGCGTGGGTAGCGGTGGTGCATGTCGTGGTGGCGGACCGTGTTGAGCGCGCTGGAGGGGCGCCCGCTGAGCCCGCTGAGCAGGAAGGCCAGCAGGCACTCCACCGTGGGGATGAACGGCGCAATCTCGTAGCCCGCGTGCCCGCCTGCATGCAAAGGTGTGGGTTGCATGAGAGGGATCAGGGTGGGGGATTCAGGGTAGCAGCACAGTCAAACCCTCGGACTTCTTTGAGGGGAAGGCAATACAAGGGCCAAACTGCCTCTGTCCCTCCCCACCTGACCTTACAGCGCATTCATCATTGCAGCCCCACCCCTGCTCCTCATCCATTAGCTCACCCTCGTGAATGACCGTTGTGAACAGGTGGTAGGC
The DNA here is from genome assembly GCA_002896455.3 of Chlorella sp. ArM0029B. Taxonomy (NCBI): domain Eukaryota; kingdom Viridiplantae; phylum Chlorophyta; class Trebouxiophyceae; order Chlorellales; family Chlorellaceae; genus Chlorella; species Chlorella sp. ArM0029B. The sequence goes on along the minus strand of JTEE01000035.1, from coordinate 142,659 downwards.
CCGGTGCAGCCCCATGTGTATGGGCAGCAGCCAGCACACCAGCACCTCGTTTGCAAACACAATCAGGGCCTCCACCACGTGGAAGTTGTAGCCGCAAAAGGCGGTGGGGACGGTGGACCTGCCGGGTGAGGGTAGAGAGGGGCGGGATGGGTCAGTGAGTGTGCTTATGAAACAGGGCCTGGAAGTAATGCCTTGGCCGCAATGAGCGGTGGGGACAGTGGACCTACAAGGGCAAGGACGGGAAAGAAATGAGTGCGCCAGGGGTGGGCTGAGATGAAACACAGCATGAGAGGTACAGTGGGCCACAGGCGGCGGGCAAGGCAGACCTGCAGAACGCATGAGGTCGTAGGAAGCGGAAGAGCCTCCCGCCCCCTGCCCCCCAACAGCCCCCCAACGCCGCAGCTACAGCCGCCCCATCAGGCGATGCGCGGCCCCTACGCTCCCTCGCCGTCCCAACGACTGCCCCTCCCTTTCCACCAACCTGTGGTGCGGCAGGTGCACGCTCATGTACAGCGGCTTCCAGTGAAGCAGGCGGTGGGTCCAGTAAAACCTGCGCCCAGTGGGGGGGAAGGCGCCCACACTTGGTTCTATGGTACACTCACTCCTGCCCTCCTGGTTGGGAAGCAACATGCCTGCAAATTCAAAGGCACTAAGGTGTGCAGTGCACCCCCTGGGAAGTGGGGCTGTGCACGCGACCCTTCAGCGTGGCATCCTGCATGCCAGCGCGCCCAGCCATGTGCACGGCACAGCACGCCAGCCCACCATGCCGTACAACGGCACAGCACGGCACACACAGCACAGCGCAGTACACACAGCACACAAGCGCATCAGGCATCACGCACAGCACAGCATGGCACACAGCACAGCACGATTCAACACAGCATAGCACAACACGTCAGCTCACCAGGCATCACGCACAGCACAGCACAGCACGGCACAGCACACACCACACCACACCGGGCATTATGCGCGACCCAGCACACCACACCACCACACATCATGCGCAGCAATTGCACGGCATGCACAGCACAGCACAGCACATCACAGCGCAGTGCGCACAGCACAGCACATCAGCTCACCAGGAATCCCGCATACTACGTCCCAGCACGGCACCCTGCACACACAGCACAACAACACATAGCACGCACAGCGCGGCACGGCATGCCAGCTCACCAGGCGTCGTGCAGGTAGTCCAGTGCCACCACTGTGACCAGCATGTATACAGCCTGGGGGGGAGGGGCAGCGGGGGTGCAGTTGTGGGACGTGACGTGGTATGGCAGGCAATGTGGCAGCTCAGGGATTCGGGAGGTGGGCGGCATACCATGTGCAGCGCATGATGGGCGGGGTGACAGGGCGGCCAAAGACGTGTGTGTTTGGGGGCATGACGTGGCATGGCGGGAGGACAGTGCATGTGTGACGCATGACGAAAGGCAGCAGGGTGCAGTGTTGAGGCTGGGATGTAGCGTGGCAGGCATGGGAGCTTAGGCAGCCACGGGAATGGCAGCATGGGCAGCATGGGATGGTGCACTGCAGCCCAGCCTCCCTGCAAACTTGCTCGCGCTGATTCCTGGATTCAAGACCCCCATGTTCACACGTGGGTCCCGCCTGGCACACACCTGCTGTGCATTGGGTGGCCAGCCGTCGTACAGCCTGGCCAGCCCATGGCGGTGCAGGTACTCAACAAGTGACCACACACCCGCCTTCACCAGCAGAGGGCCTGCAGAGCAGGGACACATGGGAACAAAAGGCTGAGCCAGGGTTCCAAATTGACATGCACCACCCCTGGGTTGACATACGGGGGCAATTTCACTGCACCTTGTTGCTGCAGGCAAGGCAGGTGCTCCTGTGCAGCAGTGGTGCAGGATGCAGGGGAGCGAAGGGCCATGCTCAAGTCACAGACCGCTGGGACAGGCTGAAAGACGGTGGGTGCTGTGCAACCTGCCCTACATGTGCTGCACACACAAGCAGTAGCCCCGCCCACAGTGGCACACCTTTGCGTATCACGCACCTAGGCTTTGCAGTGCCTCCGATGTGACCTGCCCCTTGCGTGGCTGCCCCCGCTGCACCGACTTGACGGTGAGCACGCGAGGCACGACATAGTGCAGCACAAATGCAGCGCCGTAGTACACCTGCGTTGGGATGGAAGGCAAGGCACGTTGTTTGATTGGCCTGTGTCCGCCTTGCAGCCATGCATGAATGCCACTGCATGTAAAGACAGAAGCGCGATGGGCCCGCTATGGCTGGCGGGCACGAGGCAGACAGCACCGCCGCCTGCCACCGCTGCCGCCGCCGCTGCGGGCACCCACCACTGCAAGCTGCCTGAAGGCCACCCAGAAGCCGCCGCCGTAGAGTGGTCCTAATATGCTCATCGCGGGACCCACGGAAGTCCAGGGGCGTCGGGGTTAGTGCTGGCCTGAGCGGGACCGCTGAATTGGGCGGGCTTTGAGCGAGGCGTGCGATTCTGTCAGCCTGATGGCGATGGCCTTCACCAATGCAAGCGCTCGGATGCAATGCATGCGCCCACGTTGGAGTGCTTGCGGAAGGGGCCAGGTCGGATGAGCTGGAAACCCTGGCCTCTCCACTTCTGGGTGGATGCCGGCCATTCCCGGCTCGTTGACCGCACGACACCATGCTCCAATCGCTCCAGCCCCAGGCGGTGCTGCGCGCTCTCGGCGGGCAGCGCCTAGCCGCATGGGCCGGCCTGGTGGTGCGGAGCCGGGAGTTTTCCGGCACCGCATGCGCTCGGCATGTCCAGCCAGTGCTCGAGGAGGCGCAGGAAGCCTCCCCGGCGACCGCGGCGGGCAAAGCCCGCTGGCAGCAGGAGCTTGGTGCCGTGCGCACCGACTGGACGTGAGTGTCTACGCCATTGTCCCGTCTGCACCATTTGGCGATCATCCGTCAGCGCGATGGGCGGGGGACGACCTGAGCCCTTGACAAACACTGCCGCCGCCGCCCTCGAGCCACCCGCCGCTGCAAAACACCGGCCCCTGTGTGCGCGCTGGCACCCTGCAGGCGCGAGGAGGTTGCTGAGGTGTACAACACCCCCATGCTGGAGCTCGTCTACCAGGCCGCCACTGTGCACCGCATGTACAACGACCCCAGCATGGTGGGCACTGCCAACTCCAGGGCGGGGGGCGTGACAGCTTGACAACCGAGGCGACCTGCGCTCTCCACACTCCTTCTGGGACGTGCCTCACGCAGCTGAGCATGCTGTCAGGCACATACCCCTGTTTGCTTCGCACACGAATGGCCCTGCCTGCCTACAACATGACAAACAGACAAGCTTCTTTCCTCTGCGCCCATCTCCACCCGCTCCCGCCCACCTCCTCTGCCGCTTCGCCCCTCCCCCGCCTAATCTAATCTAAACTTCTTGTCACATTCTGGATTGATGACCCGCCCTCTCCCGCAGGTCCAGCGCTGCACGCTTCTGTCCATCAAGACGGGAGGGTGCCCCGAGAACTGCGGCTACTGCAGCCAGTCGAGCCACTGGAGCAAGGAGACGGGGACCAAGGCAGAGAAGCTGCTGGGTCTGGAGGAGGTGTACGAGGTGGGGCGGGCGGGCGGCTGTGCTCAGCCGTTGTGTTGTTCAAGCGATGTGGGAGATACGTCGTGTTTATGTAGTGGTTGAGGGGCCGTTCAGTTGTCATCATCGGAGCTGAAGAGGAGAGATATCATGTGCATTGGAGGAGGGTTTTGTCCTGTTCTGTCGGTTTTGAGGGGCCGTGCAGCTGGCGGAGAAGCTGCTGGGGCTGGGGGAGGGGTTCGAGGTGAGGCGGGTGGCGGCACTCTGCTCATGTGTGTTGGTAATAGAGGGACGGTTCAAGAATTCGAAGTGCGGTGCACAAGGCACGGCAGGCCTGCGCAGCCTCCCGCACTGCCCACGCCCCCGATACACCTAGCACCCCCCGCGCGCGTGCCGTGCTGTGCCTGACCTCTGCTGTGCCATGCTGTGCCATGCTGTGCTGTGCAGGCGGCTGTGCGTGCCAAGGATGCCGGCAGCACGCGGTTCTGCATGGGGGCTGCGTGGCGCGGCCCCTCCCAGGTCGGCAAGGGCCAGTGGGAGCGAGTGCTGGAGATGGTCGGGTGAGTGGCCGGCAAGGGGGCAGTACAGCAGGCGGTATGGCAGGCGGTACAGCAGGCGGTACAACTTGGGGGAGCAGCGTCCAAGGACACAGGAGTGTGCAGAATGCAGGGCAGGGTGCTTGTAGCTGCAGGTCGGGGGCAGGCTGCAGGGCCTAGGAGCATCAGCATGGTTGCGGCGTGGCAGTGCACCTCCCGTCGTGCCCGCCACGCCTGGCCATGCTATGCCTGCTGCGCCCCGCCATCATTGCACGCCCTGCTCCCCTGTGTCCCACGCTGGGCATGCCGACACTGCTGCGTTGCACACGCCGACTGCCAGTCAGCCGGTGCCATTTCTATATCCTCACCCCCGTTTCTCCTGCCTGCCACCCGCTTGCCTGCAGCCGCATCCGTGGCCTGGGCATGGAGGTGTGCACCACGCTGGGCATGCTGACCCCCGAGCAGGCGGCACAGCTGCGCGTTGCAGGCCTCACCGCTTACAACCACAACCTCGACACCAGCCCGGGTGGGTGCATTGGGGGCGGGCTGGGGCTGGGTGGAGGGGAGGGGAGAGGCACCGGGACGGGAGTGAAGGATAGTGGCAGGCAGGAGCAGATGTGCTCACAGTGCGCACGCCTGCATCAGCCATAATATGCCCCTCCCCCTACACTGGCGCTGCACAGCACCTAAGCAGGTGTATTGCACGCAGGGGTTTTCCTGCGCCCGTGCATAGCAATAGGGTAGCCCCAACCCTACCGGGTACAGCGTCTGTTGCTGCCCCTTCCTGCTCATCTGTACTGCCGCACCCACCGTGTACCACAGAGGTTTGCGAGAAGATGACTACCGCTTGCTGTTGCTGACACCTGTACCGCCGCTGCAACCTTGTACCGCAGAGTTTTACGAAAAGGTGACCACCCCGCAAGTACGAGGACCGCTTGCTGTTGCTCCCTCACACCTGTACCGCCGCTGCAACCTTGTACCGCAGAGTTTTACGAGAAGGTGACCACCACCCGCAAGTACGAGGACCGGCTGGCCACTTTGGAGGCGGTGCGCAACGCGGGCATCAGCGTCTGCGCCGGCGGCATCATTGGGCTGGGGGAGGAGGGGATGGACCGGGTGGGACTCATCCACCAGGTGGCTAAGGCATAAGGGTGGTGGAATAAGGACCTTAGGGGGAATAGGGAATCAGGGTGGGGAATAAGGGATAAGGTGCTTTGACAGAGGGAAATGTAGAGGGAAGTGCCGGATGGGAGGAGGGAGGCATCATTGGGCTGGGGGAGGAGGGGCTGGGCCGGGTGGGACTCATCCACCAGGCAGGTGGGAGGAAGGGACGAAGGTTGCACGTACATCGAGAAAGCATGCAGGGGAGAGATGGATTGGGGGAGAAGGGGTCAGTCTGGGGCGAGCCTCATCCGCCAGGCAGGCAGGGGTAGAGTGCGTTGGGAAGCTAATGGGAAGGAAGGGGAGGGGGCACCCCAGATGGCTTGGGAGAGGAGGGGACTTGGTTACTACATGGGGGGAGCGGGGCCCACACAGGCAGGCGACGTGCAGGGGGGCGTGCAGGGGGCAGGCAAGTCGAACAGGGCGGCTGGGAGAGGGGAAGCGGGCGGCAACGTTGATTTCAATGAACGACGGCTGTCACTGGCGGGGTGTTGGATGAAAGGATGGTGAGACAGCTGGGTGGAGTGCGTGGGCAACCGGACTACAAGCCCGCACAGTGCTTGGGGATGAATATCTTGCCAGGCTTGGTGGTGAGGCTCAAGACCCTCCTTGCCTCCGCTCTTCAAACACACAATGCCAATGAGACCGCAACCAATCACCCTCCGCGCACTTGTCTGCCTGCCCTCCTGCTTTGCAGCTGGCCACCCTGCCTGCGCACCCCGAGAGCGTGCCCATCAACGCACTGGTGGCGGTCAAGGGGACGCCCATGCAGGGCAACAACGCACCCACCGGTGGGCGGGAGGCTGCAGGGGCGGGGGATTGGTCAGGGCGGGTGCCTGCACTTGCAAAGGGGTGGGGCTGCATTGGTGCGGCGGCTGTTGCCCAGAAGTGCATGTTGCGGGCCGCGTCCTCCGACCCCTCTGAGCCTTCATCTTGGCAGGTAAAGGTCTCTAAGGGGTGCCCCCCCGCCCGCCTTCCCACACCCCTGCCCCTTGTCCGTTTGTTCCTCCGCCCACGCCGCCCGCAGGCTTGGACGTTGCCCGCTGCGTGGCCACCGCTCGCATCGTCATGCCCCGCACCGTCGTGCGCCTCTCCGCCGGCCGCATGAACTTCTCTTTCGCCGACCAGGTGCTTGGGGGGCCAGAGCCCTGGGCTGGTAGGGCGGTGGGAGGCACCGGGGGGATGGGCGGCGGGCCGGCAGGGCTCACAGTATTACAGGCGCGGGCCCACAGCTCGTTGTGCACCGGCCTGCAGCTTTCATCGCATGAGGCCACCTTATGGGATCCCATCCCACACCTGTGTGCTGCTCAGCCAGACAGCCTGAAGATACCCAGCCCAGAGGCCTTTCACCGACCGCCCTACTGTCTACTGCACTCCCCCCCGCCCACCCTGTTCTGTGCCTCATCTCGGACCCCACCTCTGCACTACAATGCTGACTTTACGGCTTTGCCAGATGTCTTTGCCAGATACTCAATCTGCTCCTCACCACCACCGCTCCCCTGCCTCCTGCCATTTTCTCTCCCAGGCGATGTGCTTCATGGCCGGTGCCAACTCCATCTTTGACGGCGACAAGCTGCTGACCACACCCAACAACGACCGCAACGAGGACCTGCAGGTGGGAAGGTTTTCAGTCAACGCACTCTGCAGGAGTTGAACCTGCGACCGTCAACTTCAAAGTTTGCTTACAGGGAGGAGGGATGGCAGGCGGCAGGCAGGGGCGAGGGAATAGAAAGAGAACCACCACCTGCAGGCGTGGTGGTTCGATCACGAAGGGAGGAGAGATGGCAGGCGGCAGGCAGAGGCAGGGGAATAGAAAGAGAGCAGGAAGGAGGGGAGGAGGCTGAAGGGGGGTTGAGAGCCGGCGTCGGCTTGGATCATCCTGAGCAGCGCTTGCATGAAGAGCCCTGTCCACGGGTGGGGGAGACTGTAGGGCAGGGATGCGGGAGGAGGGGGGAAATGTGGTGATGCAGCATATGTGGGTGGGGCGGGACAGGAGTGGGCAACATAGTGCCGTGCGCTCCCTCTGCACGCCTGCACCTCCCAGACCTCTGCTCGTTTGCCCTTTCTTCACTCCCACACACCGCCCGCCTGCCCCCCGCCCCCCTGGCTGCAGATGTTTGACCTGCTTGGCCTGAAGAGCCGCCCCGCCTTTCAGGACTACCCCGCTGGCAACGACAGCAGCCGCGAGTTTGTGGCAGAGCAGCCGCAGACCGGCGGCGGCTGCGGCGGCAAGGGCAAGCAAGCGCAAGCGCACGCATGAGCCTGATTGATGGTGACGTGCCGTGCTACACGGCCACATGCTGTGCTTCAAATTGTTTCCCTCGCTCACACGACCAACACACCTCCTCCCTGCTGCCTGCTGGGTGCCATCGCACCACGCGCTGGCGCCGTTTTCTGTTGTTGATGCTGCCCTCTCTGCGTGCCCCGCTTGCTCTCTCTCCCCTTGCTAATTAACGCCTCACACCAAGGCTATGCTTCTCTTGAACATACACACACTGCAAGATACTAAGCTATTGCACTTGAAGAAAGCAAGGCAACACAACACGCCAGCTCGAGTGCTCACTCATGAAGCGAGCAGCACAAGGACTAGCAGTGGGTTGCAAGCGGCGACATGTCAGGAGGGAGGGCGGTCGAGCTTAGATTGGAAGGGGGCAAGCAGACCACCAATGACAATCCAGGGAGAGGCAAGTGACGGCGCTCTTTCCAGGGCCACCCCTCTTTGCAGTCTTCTAGTGCTTCTGTCCACGATACACACCGCACTCGCGCGTTTCGAACGTTGCTAGTCCCTACCAGAGGGGGTGGGCTCACCTGCTGACTGGACAGGGTCATGATCCATGTCTGAACCCCTATCCTACCTGGGTGTTAACCTGTATTTTTTAGATATTATTGTTCCTTACAACATAACAGAGGGACTGAGGGAGTCAGATGAGGTTAACACCCAGGTAGGATGGTCGAAAGCTCCACTGCCGCGGACGCGTCTGGCGCCCGTTTTCGGCTTTGGGGTGTCAGTTATGCACTGTTTTCCAGCCTGTGCCCACGGTTAACCATCCAAAACATCCTTCTAGACATGAAGGATGAACAATCAGTGACTTCCTGCGCTTAGAATGCCTTAATTCGTAGAAATGTGTCGGGGCGGCCGGCAGCGCCG